>JAJAGP010000954.1:0-140541 GCA_025084515.1 Ancistrus triradiatus | reverse complement strand
GATTTCCTGGATTTTTTTCTCATTTTGTCTCTCATAGTTGAAGTGTAGCTATGATGAAAATTACAGACCTCTCTCATCTTTCTAAGTAGGAGAACTTGCACAATCAGTGGCTGACCAAATACTTTTTTGCCCCACTGTATATGTAATAAAAAGGGAGAAGGAGAGGACAGGACAGGAAGGATTTCCAAATTCATGTCTTATTGTAATGGTTCCTCTGCCAAGTCACCAATTTCTTGGCCGGACTCCGCTGCACTCTCTAACATTGTGGAACACAGTAGATGGCCTATCTCACCAGAGTACTGACAGCTGGATCAAATTTCTGCTCTTCAGAGAACAGCATTAAACCCGTGTCTCTGATCCGTCAGTGGGTGACTCAGGGTTTGTAGTGAACCTCGCCTAAATCTGTCTGAACTGTGTTCTGAATTGACATGCTCTCTGAGCTTCTGTTTGCTTTTCACACAGAGAAGTGTATCTCATCTTGGAGCTCTTATGTTAAGCGCTTCATGAATTGCGTTTGATCTTTGACAATGTGCTTGTTCTTTGAATGCTCAAGCAGTTTGTGTTCTCCTTTCCTTAATGCCTGTTGGCATATGCCACTAATTCATGTGTTCCCATTCATTTGTAGTTTTGTTCCTCTCGCTCGAGTTCTCAAACTGACCAACATTATTTCATTGGACTGAAAACAATCCACCTACCAAAAATGTCCAACCACCTGCATCCTGTAGACAACACACTGTTTAAAAACTCTGACTAAGTCGTACAAGCACAACACACTAACACACCATCACCACATCAGTGTCACTGCAGTGCTGAGAATGATCCAACCCCCAAATAGTACCTGATCTGTGGTGCTCCTGATCATCAGACAACAGAATAACAAGATAGTCATGAAAACCGATGGACTACAGTCTCTAAGTCTAGAACTATAAAATCAATCGATCTGGTAAGTAGAACTGAAATGGACAATGCCTGCAGAAACAAGGTGATGTACCTAATAAAGTGATTGGTGAGTGCATATGCTTATATATGCTTATATGTATATATCTCCAGATGCTTCAGAACCAGAACTGGTATTTTCTTGGAGAAAAAAGGTCTCTGCAATGAGTGAAACTGTAGGATCAGTACTAAACCTTCTCCTTGCCAATAGCCACGGAGCTCCAAACCATATGTCTTCTGAACAGCATAGTTCAGGACAAGGACAAGATCTTTCATCTTCTCACTCGGAGGGGGATGACTGTCTTCTTTGAGCGTAATCCCTCTCAGGTCTCCATTATGTGTCTCAGGGAGTTTTCCCTTCCCACTATAGCCTCTGGCTACTCATTTTGGGCCCAAGCTGAGCTTCTGGTAAAGCTGCCTTGCGGCAATGTCTATTGATAAAAGCTCTACATTACTTTAATCACCTTCAGTATGCTATACCGTGCATAAGCACCAACACCATTGTGAAATGATCATGAATATGAACGAATGACCAGTGTTTGCTGTGTGTAGCCGGATGTTTTGCAGTGTTTGCTCACCAAGGCCTTTAGGAGTGATGCTGCTGCTCTCCAGCGGATTAGTGGCCCAGTAGTAATACTTGAGTGTGTGCATGAGCTGCAGCACTGTTCCCACTCTGCGGATGGTGGAGTAGATGGTAGCAGTGCCAATGAACTCCGCTGACAGGTAGGTGTATAGTGACAGCTGGACCTGAAAACAGGAGGACACGTGTACACAAGCGCTGTTAGAGTTACTGCTCAATGAATGCAAGTAAAATAGAATTTGAGTAATTCATTCCAGGGGTTGTTTGGTGTGGATGCAGGTTTCCATTTCAACCAAGCACCAGCTACATCTGATGCCACGAGTGTAATCAGCAGTTCAGCTGTCGCTTGGTTGGATCGAACATCTCCAGCCACACCTAGCCTTTATGGATAAAACTAACCTGACATTCTTACTGTAGTAAAACTCTAGGAGGAAAAGTGGCCACAATGGACTTAGTGTTGCTCACTGTTGCAAAAAAGTCTAGCTATCCAACATTCTTAATGTGACTGATCCATCCTTATGGAAGTCAAAACCACACTCTTTTCAGCTTATCACTATTTACCGCCCTCCTGGTCCCTATTCAGAATTTCTTCAGGAATTTGCTAACTTTCTTTCCTGCTTACTACTGTCAACAGATAAGGCTTTAATTGTAGGTGATTCAATATTCACTTTGACAATGAGCAGGATCCACTTAGAATTGCTTTCGAGTCCATCTTAGAATCCATGGGTATCACTCAGAATGTGATGGGACCAACCCACCGCTGTAATCATACTTTAGATCTAATATTAACATTTAGTATCAATATAGATAACATTGATGTTTTCCCGCAAAGTGATTCGATTTCAGATCGCTATCTTTTAGTATTTGAGCTATCTCTAATAAATAAAATCCTTCTGCCTTGTTGTCACACCAAGTGCACTATCACATCTGCTACTCCAGCTGCGTTTATTAAAAACCTACCAGACTTGAAATTTGACTTGAGTGTGTAAATGACCAATTAGAATGTGTGCTTCGCTCAACCCAGGACACGACTGCTCCTGCTAGGGTCAAACGCATTAGGGGAGAAAAGGCTAGCACCGAGGTATAATGACCACACCCGTACCTTGAAGCAAAAAACACGGCATTTAGAGCGCAAGTGAAAATTGGAGGTGTTTAAGATTGCTTGGAGGGACAGCATGGCAGAGTATAAGCATGCCCTCACTAAAGCTAAGGCTGCATACTTCTCCTCAATCATAGAGAAAAATAAGAATAATTCAAGATTTCTTTTTAATACAGTCTCCAAATTCACAAAAAACCCAACAGAAAGTGATTCTCCCGTTCTGTGTAATTTGCTCAATTTGGGATTGGACGTAGTTATTAGGAGATAATCTAAACTTGTAAAGTTGCTTTGAGACAATGCTCCATTGTAAAAAGCGCTATATAAATAAATCTGACTTGACTTGACTTAACAGTAATGATTTCATGACTTTCTTTAATGATAAGATAGAAAACATTAAGCATAAAACTCAATGCTCATCACATCACCAAACTATTCAGCCACCTTCCAGGTGCAGCACTAGTGAAGACATCTGTTTAATGAGCTGTAAATCAAGATTAGAATCTTTTACCCCAATTACTAACACTGAACTATCCGCACTGGTCATCAACATGTTTATTAGATCCAATTCCTACACATTTACTCAAACAAGTAATACCTAGTATTATATAGCCAGTGTTAGCTATTTTAAATACATCCCTTACCTTTGGTTATGTGCCCAAATCCTTTGTCTGCCGTTATCAAACCACCGATTAAAAAAGCCAATCTTGACCCTTGTGTGATATCTAATTATGGACCAATTTCAAATCTACCGTTTCTGTCCAAAATCTTAGAAAAAGCAAATGAAATTTATGAAACATTTCAGTCTGGCTTCAGGCCCCATCATAGTACTGAAACAGCATTAATTAGGGTACTAAATGACTTGTTAATGTCCTCAGATAAGGGATGTGTTTCTTTTCTTGTTCTGTTAAATTTAAGTGCAGCATTTGACACTATAGATCATGATGTTTTACTAAACAGACTAGAAAATACTGTAGGTATTAAGGGATCAGCACTTTCTTGGTTTAAATCCTACTTAACTGACCGGTACCAGTTTGTTCATATAAATAATCTACGCTTTAAGCTCTCAAAAGTGAAGTATGGCGTGCCTCAGGGGTCAGTGCTTGGCCCGCTTTTATTCTCTCTGTACATGCTGCCACTAGACTCAGTTATTCGTAAACATGGCATTAGTTTCCACTGCTATGCAGATGATACACAGCTGTACATATCAGCCAAACCTAATGACAGCCTTACAATCAACAAAATTGAGGCCTCTGTAAAGGAAATAAAAGATTGGATGTTATTTATTTTTCTCTTAATTAACTCAGATAAAACTGAGGTTCTATTAGTGGGACCCAAGGCTGTGAGAGACAGGTTGGCTACATCTGTCCTAAATCTAGATTGGCTCTCCAGTATTGTCCAGTCCATATGTAAAAAACTTAGGGGTCACATTTGATTCAGATCTCTCCTTTGATGCGCATATTAGCAGCATCACTCAAATTGCTTTCTTCCAGTTACGTAATATCGCAAAACTTAGAAATATCCTCTCTTTTAATGATGCAGAGAAACTTGTTCATGCGTTTATAACTTCAAGGTTGGATTACTGTAACGCCTTACTTACTGGATGCTCTAGTAAATCTATAAATAAACTTCAGTTAGTTCAGAATGCAGCTGCCCGAGTGCCAACACAAACTACAAAATTTGATCATATCACTCCTGTTCTACCATCACTACACTGGTTACCAGTTAAATTCCGCATTGATTACAAAATGCTTCTTATAACTTATAAAGCTCTACATGGCCTGGCCCCACATTATCTGAGTGAACTCTTAGAGTTTTACAATCCAGCTCGTCTACTTCGTTCGCAGGGTGCAGGGTCTTTTAGTTCCTAGAATAAAAAAAATCATAGCAGGGGGAATGACTTTCTCATACATGGCCCCCCAACTATGGAATAAACTACCCACTTTCATTCGAGACTCAGACACTCTCCAAATGTTTAAGTCTAGGCTAAAGACATACTTATTTACACAGGCTTTTGGTTAGACTTAGCCTGGGATGACTCGGGTCACTGGGGCCGGCGTCTGGAGTCATGTTTGGCCTGCCGGCCTGCCTTGTCCGTTAGCCAGGAGTGTCGGGTCTGGCTGAACTGGGCTTCGGTCCTCGTGATCGTGACTCGTGCATCCTTGCCTTAGACTAAGGGCAGAAGCTTGGGGTTATGTCACGGAGTCCCCTTATGAATGATCAGAGACGTTTGGTTGCTGCTTCTGCTCCCGTGGGGTTGCCAATGTCTCATGTGATCCCTCTTGCTGTGTTTCCTACCAGTTCTCTCTTTCTATCTATGCTTGTTTAGCTAAGCTTGCCGGGGTCTCATGCTACACTTGCATCATGATTGACATGGCACCAGTGGTTGGTTTAATAAACACTGTGCGCTTACTCAATAACTATTACATTTTCCTGTTTTCCTCTCCGAGCTGTGTTCCGGGCAGTTTCCAGCCCCCCACATTCTGTTCAATCTGCTGTAGCTCCACTCAGTTGCTTCCTCCCGGTCATCCTCCACCCCACCATTATACCCGGGCCATTAATGGCCGATTCATACTTCACATTTTTCTTGAACTTTGACTCCATGACTTTAGTTTCGCTCTTATATTTATCATCTACAAACCGCCCAAGGAGGTTGGGTCCCTTTTTGAGTCTTGGTCCTCTCAAGGTTTCTTCCTAGAACACTGCCACTGTCACCCTAGGCTTGCTCAATTTGGGATTGGATATAGTTATTAGGAGATAATCTAAACTTGTAAAGTTGCTTTGAGACAATGCTCCATTGTAAAAAGCGCTATATAAATAGATCTGACTTGACTTGACATTAGCACCACAAAACTGATCAAAATGACAGCACTTTTTACTCAACCTGGTCATTTTATGTAGGTGTAATCAGCAGTTTCAGTGAAATGAGAATAGCTTTTCTGTTTCTCTTCCTGCTGCTGTGGAGAACCCAGAGGGATTCACACCCATGCAGCACAGATCACTATGGCTGCTTTAAATAGGCTGCTTCTTTATAAGCCCGTGGTGAAACAGCGATTCACTGTGAAACCTAAACTAAGCCTACACAAGCTTTAATCAGATACAGTTGGAAATGCACACACAAATCCAAACACACACAAACACAAATGACACATAAATTTAGACCAAATAGTAGAAAAACAACTAAAACACTAATCTGCAGAGACAGCACACTTATCTCTCTCTTTTTGGCCCATAAACTGACATGGTGACTGCAGGGGACTCATCCAACTAAGAGAGATTTTGCCTGTGTACTCCTCAGGCCAAGATTTTCCAAGTCATTATCACACAAAATGGATAAATAAATAAGTGCTGACATTCTTGAACTGTTTAAGTTTTTGTAACAAAAAATAAGTATGGGGGCAAAATGACAGATTTGTTGCGATAATCATATTAGTTTGTTTATTTAACGTCACTATCAGCATCAGTGGCCATTTCAGTGACAAGTTTACATCCATACACAAGGTTACATCAAGTATGTCTAAGAATTCAAATGGTTTTATGGTATTATAAATGAAAAGCTACTCACCGCATCAGTTAGGGCTAAATAACTTGTTGGCATCTGAAACAATCACCAATGCAGTAATTATCCAATGGGAAACTCTTACGTATTTGCCTAGTTAAATACAGGTAGTGACCTTTTTTTGGCCAGGCAGTATGTATATGTTTACTTTGTCAAACTCCACATATTCAGCGGTGTGATGCCATTTTGAACATTTTATTAAATTTGTTATCAACTTATTTGCACCATGTATGAAATCCAAGCAGCACGCTCTGAAGAGCTTCCATACTGAAGACATGGTTGTGACATCACTGTCCCCTTATTAATTGGAGACTCATCAGAAATGCGATATTTAAGAAGACTACCTAGCTTCTTAAAACCGTAGCACTCAAAAACCAACCGAACCCTATACCACTCCTTGTCATGAGCAAACAAACCCTTAAACATGTCTCTTAAACTCTTGAGTGGACGAAACTTTACAAACCTGAACTGAATTATGAATTATACTTAGTAAAGTAATTACACAAATCAGAATGCATGAAATTGTTGCCCAATGTAAACAGTTTTATTGTGCCAGTCTCCAGAGTTACTGCGTTCGATCTCATTGCTTTATAATCCATTTCTGTCTTCTGTTCTTTAATCTTTAGCCTTTCCCAGCTGTTTAACAGACTAGGCTGTGGTGTATCATATGCTACCTGGCTAGCTACAGAGCTTTACCCAGCATGCTGTTCGGTGAGGCCATTCTACTCAGCGCTAGTGCTTCTAGCTGCGAAAAATCCTATACCGTTTGAAGCACTAGAGCGGTGTTCCTGCTATGCACTGGTATGGAGGTATATGAAAAATGCATACCGTACGGGAAATGAACCGCCCAGCATTACTGAATGCCAGACACAGTTCAGTCTGAGCTCACCGATATCTAGGTAAATTGTTTAATGACCTGTGAAGCCAAAATCTACACTACCTTACGTAATGGCTGCAGCAGGAACAGGACAATGGTTCAGTGCGTTGAGGATACAGTAGATTTATAGCGACAGTGCTCCTCGGTTCCTGAGTAATGAGATGTAATTTATAGACACACTACCTTTTCTGTACTTGATGTCATTTATCATTCAGCTCCCAGCCTTAGTGCTGGGGATAAATAAACGTTATGTAGAAAGGTGAGACGGTCTCAGGCTGTGACAGTGCTGTAACTTAATCTTGTGATATTCCATCAACAGAGAGAACGCTTTTCTGTTGTGCTAATCTGAAACCTAAGGACTGCCAGCAAGTCAGGTCATAATTTACTTTATCAAGCCCATAGAAACGCAAGCTACAACATGCCATTCCAAGCGTTTGTTTTGTTTTGATAGATCTGTATAGACATAATAATGTGGAAGCAAATTGAATTCACCATCTTCTTTAGAAGAGCTCATGAGCTCATTGAAATCAATATGGTATCAACATTTCGTAAATTAGCACCTGGTTTGTAAATAAGGACATGAAATGTTCTATATTTTCATCGCACCTTCCTGCTGTTGCTCAGGCTAACTACTCTCCTAAATATGGATGCAGGGTGTAATGATGGTACTTCTGACATACTTCAAGTGTGTGCTCCACAGTGGCTGCCTAATGACAGCCTTACAAACACCAAGTGTGTTAAAGCAACATGGGGGAGCGGAGAAGAGACACTAGACCAGTACTTAACACTGAATGAAAATGATGGTGGTGGATAGACCTTCACTGTGTGTGCTGGAATTAGGATCAGGACCTGAATGACATCGCCTGACCTTTGCTGGTGTATGTATCCAGATAGCTGCGTTGAACAGGACGTGGTCACACAGCTGCTTCAAGAGAGGAGCCCCGTGTGTGAGTCCATCTAGATACTTAGCGAAGGAGAGGAACTGCTCCAGGACAGCCCTGGTGATGTGCACCCGCGATGACTGAGAGAGGAAGGGAGAGATAATAGTATCGGATTATGGTTAAAAAAAAGAAAGAAAAAAAAAGACATGACTTCCATAAGAGGATCAACCAACTCACTTTCTCCAGCAAGTAGCCAATGACCAGGAAGCCTTTACCTCCCAGCATCTGCTCCTGCATGGCTACAGAACTCTTCAGTAGCTCCACCAGGAAGGCCAGGAGGGTGGCACTGAACACACACACACACGGTGTTATAATTATGAGACACTCAAATCAATACTGTAAACAAACAGTAAATTCCCTATAAAGAAACAGACTTTAGAACAAGTAGGCAATGAAACCTTGGAAATCATGGTGTGATCTGGTCTTTATCTAAACTCACATTCTCCGTAAACAAATAATTATGGTTTTAAGGCTCTTGTCTACTAATTATAGGACTGTGGTGGCCCAGTGGTTATGGTACAGGATGATCAACCAGAAGGTCCAGGGCCAAGCTGTCCTTGAGCAAGACAGATAACTCACAACTGCTTAGACTGTACCATGAAAAGTTATAATTGTTTCTGCTAAATTACAATGTAGATGGATCCAGAAGTTTATGATCTATTGACTGATTGGTTGGTTGGTGTTTAACACCAAGGTAACTTGTACGTCATTTTCATAGTCAGAAGCTGGGCAGAGTTCACACAGTTTATGGGTGTTCCACTCCGCTTACCATTTGTTCTTCATGTATCGGGTTAAAGCGACCATAGCGGTGGGATTTTGCTACTTATTGCTGGAGTCTCTTGATTTTGGCTGCTGGTACGACTGCTCGTTTCCCCATAGCAGATGATGTTGCTGTTCAGCCTTTGAAGGTCTTGCACTTCCTGTAGGATATCTGTGTGGTCTCCTATATGGGAGTTGTGAGCCTGCAAGTATAATTTGGAGCCTGTACACACAACTGTCTGTGGTTGTTTGGTCTGTCTGATAACAGAAGTTTATGACTTCAAATCCTGGATCCACCACACTACCAGCGCTGTACCCTTGAGCAAGGCCCTTAAGCAACATCTGTCAGCTCGGTTGTAATTTGGTCTGGATAAGGGTGTCTGCTACATGCGGTAAATGTGAAATATTTAAACTGGGATAATGTAACCCTTTAGCTGCATAAATGTGTGGAACCAAGAGCCCAGGGCAGGGAACCAAGACAACTCACCTCCCATCTCAGCTATGTGGAACATCCCATCTAATTAAAACACCTGAATTTCAGAAGCGCTGTTATCCCAAAGGATCACCTTTTTTAAGCTTGTTTATCTATTAATATGACTTGGATGAGGATCAGAAGGCATTTTATGAGTAATTACTGCAGACAACCAGGAAATTAAAAAGGGTTCATTTGATTTTGCAACAGAAAAGAAGAGCATATGCTTGAGCTTGCGTGTGGAACTATACTGCCTGGCCAAAAAAGCCACCGTTTGGATTCAAATGAGCAAATATTAAAGGATATGGGCCTACTAGACATTCACTGCAGTGCTTCATACATCTCCGATGGCAACAATGTCTTTAACTGACACACTGGACAGCTTCTATTCTCTTAAACAACCATGTCAGACGAAGTATCCCCTTATAGTGGAAAAGGGGTCAAAATGGGCCTGCTTCAAGCAAAGAAAGCACTGCTGAAATTACTGGAATTGGGTTAAGAGCTGTCCTACACACTGGAGATCACAAACGCCTGGTGAATCTGAATCCTAAAAAATCCGCAGGAGATCTCACGGTTCCATTTAATAAGAACATATCTTCATGCACAGTGAAACAAGAACTCACAGGACTGGGACTAACAGCTAAAGAGCACTTCATAGTGAGAATTATTAGGAGAAAATGCTTCAATTTATTAAGGGGCACAGAAATGTAAATCTGGGGCAATGCAACAAGGTCATGTGGTCTTGAGGAGTCTAGATTGACCCTATTCTAGAGTGATGGGCATCAGGTTAAGAAGGGAAGCACATAAAGTCATGCACCCATGACGCATAGTAAGCCTCTGGAGAAAGTGTTATGACCTGGGGTTGCTTCAGTTGGTCAGGTCTAGTCACAGCAACCTTCTGTGGCAATAAAATGAAGTCAGCTGAGTATCTGAATGGTTATCAATGGATTTGTTGGACTCAGCAACCTAAAAATAAGGGCGGAAAGTTTTCTTTGTTTGATGTTTTAAGATCAGAATTTTTTTCTCTGATAAGTTGCTAAATTGTTAAAACCATAGAAAGTATACATGGTTTAAACTAGGGGTGGACGACATGGTAAAATATTTCAAAAAAGTTTAGCAATACAAGATATACATGCGATCGCAGACAAAATGCATCAGTATCAACAGATTCTTAAACTACTATTCAGATAGTATCCCATACTTGGTGATTTTTACTCCAAATTTGCTGCACTTCATTCAATTAAACAGGCCCATTATAATGAAGTTCTCTCAGATTAGTTGGTGTTGTTTCAGTCACAGTACATTTATGTCATTTTAGCAGATGCTCTTATCCAGAATGTCTTAAAATTGATACAGTCTTACAATCCAAGCAATTGTGGGCCTTGCTCAGGGACCCAACAGCGGTAGCTTGGCAGAGATCGGATTTGAACCCTGGACCTTCTGGTCCATAGTCCAGTACTTTAACCACTAGGCTACTACGTGGTTTCCCCTACCCAAAAAGTCAGGTGTTCTTCCTTTACATGTGTGGGAATAATAGTACAAGTAGTCCACTGTGTTAAAATTTACATTGTTTTGGATATTAAAAAGGGAGGGAGGCATCTCGTGTGCTAAAGCTCTGATCCTAGAATTGTTCCTGGGCTGGAGAAGATTTTACAAATTGGCTCACCTCTCACATGTCTCCCATAATCAATGAAATTGAGTGTGCAACTGATTTTTTTGCAGGTAGTATATTTGTATGTGGCCTGAATGAGGCTTCCAACATCCTCAGGTGAATGAGGTGAGTATTTTAACTTAAAGTGTAACGTGCACCACAGCTTATAGAACCACTTATACAACACTAACATAATGCAGTCAGTCTTTCAAAGCATTATTAGTATTCATGGCATCAAGCTGGCCACTGATTACTGCCACTTCTGCATCCACACATTCTCTTTTTCACAGACTAGTACACTGTGAAGCAACCAATCAATACAGACACACACGCACACACACACACGCACACGCACACACACACACACACACACACACACACACACACACACACACACACACGCACTGAAGCATTTCCCATTCGGCTATATAGTAGCTATGACGGGCTGAGGCTCTGCAGGCTGAATGATGCGCTTCATGCACTGAAAATACTGATGAAGACTTCAGTGTCTCACTTGTCCTTGTCCTCACTCTCACGTCCCTTTCTTTTTCCTCCACTCCTCTCCCTCTGTTTTCTCGACATAACAGTCGACTGCATAGCTCTAAGTGGAGGAACAGCGGCTAGCTCACGTCTCTGCATGCGGCTTGTTCAGCGTGCACTAGTGAAAAGCTCCCCGGAGGTTGAACGCTTCGGCTGACAGACGCACGGCGTTCTACTGATGACGGCTGCGAGCTTACTACGGATCATCTACGACTTATAATGCCTGTGAGCTGAGAGAACAAGGCAGCTGGATCACTGCACCCAACTCAATTTGAACATGCAGTCCCTACATGATCGCATTCAGACCCTTTAGTCATTACTTAGTTGAAGCACCTTCGGCGGCGATTACAGCCTCCAGTCTTCTTGGTTATGATGCTACAAGGTTTGCACACCTGGATTTGGGGATTTTCTGCCATTCGTCTCTGCAGATCCTCTCAAGCTCTGTCAGGTTGGATGGGGATCGTCGGTGGATAACCATTTTCAGGTCTCTCCGGAGATGGTCGATTTGGTTCAAGTCAGGGCTTTGGCTGGCCCACTCAAGGACATTCAGAGATGTCACCAAGCCACTCCTGTGTTGTATTGGCTGTGTGCTTAGGGTCATCATCTTGTTGGAAGGTGACCCTTCTGCCCAATCTGTGGTCCTGAGTGCTCAATCAGGTTTTCATTAAGAATACCTCTGGAGTTTGCTCCATTCAGCTTTGCCTCAACCCTGACCAGCCTCCCACCACCATGCTTCACTGTAGGGATGGTATTGGGCAGGTGATACGCAGTGCCTGGTTTCTTCCAGACATAATGCCAAGAATTGACTCCAAAAAGTTAAATCTTGGTTTCAACAAACCAGAAAATCGTCTTTCTCACAGTCTGAGACCATTTGTTTGCCAACAAACAAGTCATTGGTGGCTTAAAACAAATTAAAGTGCAGTTGAATCCAAAATGAAACAACGTCCATATTATTGCCACTACTAGTGACGTATCATGCAGATGGACTTCATAAACATTTCTGTTTTTTTATAATATTGTTTTGTTAAAATTCTGTTGGGATGTCCACTTAAAGTGCATTAAATATGAGAGAGAAAATGAGAGGAAGAAAATAAATGTAATACACCGGACCATTTCTTGTTCTTACTAGATGCAAAAGACGATAACGTAATATTAAAGCGTCCGTCAACCTCTAATGCATCTGCAGCAAATCAACAATCATTTCACCGAACAATTATTTTGACATTTCCCAAGAAAATGACTAAAAGCCTAAACTGACTTCAGTTCACTACGCATGTCTAACCGACCCTGCTCATCTCTTCTAGACATGTGAGTCAGTTTGCCCTGAACAGAGCTTAAAAGCTGAAGAAAATGTCAGTAGGAGTTTTGAGGAGAGGCACGAGGCTGCATGCTCACCACACAGTGGTCTCCACAGGGCTGTCATTAGGCTGACGATAGTCGAGCTGGGAGAAGAGAGGGAACAAGACCTGGATGCCCCCAATAGAGTGGATGGCGCTGTGGATGGAGTGGGTGACGATGGCCTTTACATCCTGCAAATGCACAAATACGAACACACAGGTTTGTATTACTAGACTTGTAAGACGCTTTCACTGACTCTGTGGTACTGCAGAGCTAAACAACGCTACACCTATGCAAATAAAACATACAGTTTGGGCTTCACATGCAGTGGAATATCAAGAAGGGGAAACTGGGAATCTCCCAAAGCGAAAAATCTAAAATGTAATTACTAATACATAGTGCATCAGCTTGTAATTACATAAAACAGTCCTTAATGTTGGTGTATATCGTTTGTAATATTCACATAAATACAAAATTGTAAACACAGAAATATTCAAAACTGTTGTGAAAACATTACATTCAGTTCTGGTGCAACTTGGAGCCGTCAGAAGTGCCCTAATTATTTGAATATGGTCTAATAGTTCACCTGTGTGCAACTAAAGTGTTGATCTATATATACACACAGTACTGTGCAAAAGTCTTAGGCCACTGTGCCACCATCAGATTTGTTCTTACAGCAATGGTATAATGACCATACATAATTATTTCTCAGCCTCTTTATTAGAATACAGTCAGAACCTACAGGAAATGTGAAAGTAATATTAAAAAAACTGTGGAAAAACAGTTTCTAAAGGCTGGTATTTAGTGACCTCCCCTCACACTTGAGTAATAGCAGCATCTGGCAAACTTCACTGGGATGTAGTTCGAAGCAGCTTGGAAGTCAGGAATGGTCTTTTTTGTGGAGGTCACACCAAATACTGACTTTTGCCTGCAGAGGCCATTTTGCTCTGAAAACTGTGGTTTTTAAAATGTGTGTGCGCATTTCCTGTATTTTCTGTTTGTATCCTTAAAATATATGGTCTTTATACCACTGCTAAAACAACAAATCTAATGGTGGCCTAAGACTTTCGCCCAGTATTGTACATAAACCTTGTTCTGGAACATGCCAGAGTTTGAGAGCATACCTACACAAACAAAAGAGCAAAAGCAAAAGGAGCTATGAAAACAAATTTTGGCCAAACTTATTGAATAGTGTCTATTAGGGTGTAGTAATAAAAATATATTCCAAACGTTGAATGTTCTACTGAGTACCATTAATCAATTATTAATAGAAGGAAAGAATGGCAGGTGTGACTCTGCTTAGAAAATGTTGTTCATCCAAAAGTCTTCTGGAGAAAAAAAGTATGCTGGTCTACTGCCATCAAAACCTTTTGGCCTTGTTGCAAAGTATGATGTACGGTACAAACCAAACACTGCTGACATTCCAAACAGTGAAGCATCTTGGAGGCAGCATCACGCTATGGAGATGTGTTTTATCTGCAAGGACTTGGAAACTGGTCAGAGTTGTAGCAAAATGTATGCAGCCAAATACAAGACAACCCTCCAAGAAAACCGGTTCTAGTCTGCACTAGACTTGTTCGGCTTCCAACAAGACCATGACCCTAAGCGTGTTTCAAAAGCAAGAACCTCAGTTTATTAGAGTGGCCAATCAAAGCCCAGATCTTAATCTGTGGCAGGATTTGAAAATGATTGCCAACGGTGTCCAATCTATATGACAGTGCTCAAGCAATTTTTCTCTGACTGACGCCATTCTCTGACTGATTTTCAATGATGTTGAGAACGGGGCTCTGTGAGGTCATACCATTTGCTGTAGGACTCCTTGTTCTTCTTTTTGATGGAGATCTTCTTCATGACTTTGGCAGTGTGTTTGGGGTCACTGTCATGCTGGTGAATTAATTCCATCAGACACCTCCCTGACAGAACTGCATGACGGATAAGACCCTGCCTGTACTTCTCAGCAGTGAAGGGGCCATTCATTTTGACCAAATCACCAACTCCATTTGTAGAAATACCGCTCCAAACCTGCAGGGTACCTCCACGGTGCTTCACTGCTGAATGCAGACACTGATCCATGCAGCGCTCTCGAGCCCTTCAGCAGACTGCCTTCTGTTAGAGCCAAACATCTCAAGTTTTGCCTCGTCAGTCCAGAGCACCTGCTGCCATTGTACTGCACCCCAGTCCTTGTGTTTTTGTGCATTAGGCGAGTTGACCATTTCTCCCTCAGAGCCATGGCTTTTTAGTCGCAACTCTTTCACGATGATCACTTTTGACAAGACTTTCTGTACATTGCAAATTTACTGGCATCTACTTTGCTTTCCAACCTAGCTGCTAAACCAGCAAACTCCCCAGAGACAGTAGAAAAAAAAGGATATATACTGTACCTCCAAATCCAACCTCCCAGCCGACTGCTTACGATGCCACCCTGCCTTTTTGTACCAGTTTATAAAGTGTTACGCTTACACAAAGCTACAATTGGAATTTCCATTTTGGCTCCACAGAACTACAATACAATCCCCCGTCCCTTCAGGTCAGCATGGACACAGCAATGGTGCAATTGGTTGAGGACGCAAATTCTCATGTCGAAGTTCACCCAATCTGAACTCGCCCCAGAATAACACAGCAGCACATTCCATTTCAAAGAACTCACTCTCGCAATTTCAATAACAAAAACCCGGGGTGACCGCAGCTTCAGAGTGCGAGTGAAACGTCCATTACGCATAATTAATGAGAGTGTAGCGTGTGTTCACCTGCAGCATCAGGGCGTGGGGTGAGTGAACGAAGATGGAGGCATTCTCCTTCGGCGAGGACTCCAGGCAGAGCTGTGCATCAGTGGCCTTCGCATTATAGGTGAAGGCGATGCTGCTGGCCAACTTGCCGTCGTATAAGACCTGCTTGTGGTGCTCAGCCAAGTGGATATCACTCTCTGACTTAAACTTAAAGGTGCTCTGTGGAGGGAAAGACACTGGTTTTAATATAATGAAATATAGAATTTTGCTGACTAACAAAATGAATTATGCTACCCAGTAAAACCTAATACTAACAGGTCAATATTATCCATAGAATCGCTTATTATATTGACACCCTCTAACATTTTGTTGGAGCACCTTTAAACTGGGACCATGTCCTTACAAGTATGAGACACAGTGTCATATGTTGTCCATCTGCTCGATTTCTTATAAACGCTTTAGCATAGCATTCAGCCAAACCTTTCTGCATATCAGACGACCCTTTTGGATTTACCTTTAACATGAGATGATGTTTCACCTCTGAATATGACATTCATCTTGAGCGGCAAACTTGTCATTAAAAAAGGCCCTTTTATTTGCAAGCTTCCCATATTTTGGTGTGTTTAGGTCATTTATTGTTTCTGTAGAGTATTCTTTGTTCTCACAGTGACTCCATGACTGTGGTTTTGGTGTCATTGTAGGTTATGGGGATCGCTGTGCCAGTAATGCCAGCCTTACACCAAATGTCTTTCAAGTGATTTCACTGTCTCAGACAAATTTTCAATGTCAGAATGAAACCACTAGTCTTGCTAGAGTTGCGTCTCACTTGCATCATCTTGATCGTTTGGTGTAAGATGATCAGGAGAGCGGTCTTAAGTCGGTCTTTTTCTCATCTCGTCTTCAGATAAAATCAACTGTCTTTAGTATTATCATAAGTCTTAAGTCTTGGCTCATAAAAATAGTGGTGAGAACAAACAATAGATGAGCTCTCTCTCCAGCACCAAATGGGAAATTCCATGTGTATCTGGATGGCACAGGTAAAGGTGATTTCTACAGTTTAGTAGCTGTAGATCTACAGTGGTATAAATGGCATAGCCAAATCTTTAAGACAGAATAATGAATTACATTTTTATTATATGCATATAAATAAGACCAAAGAAAAGTCACATTGCCATGCAGTTTCCCCAACCCTCAGCAATATGTCCTACAGGATCAAAGGCGGAAAGTGAGATGATGCAGCAGGATATATGTGTAGAGTGATGCGCTCATCCTTTAATGGTGTTACTCTTAATGACCCGATGGGCGTTTTGCAGAGGCAGGCGATCCGTGTGCCATTAGAACCATGGCACCTCTTCACCTGCTTCATTAAGATAATGCACCGGTGTATGTGGCTGCACTGTGATTTAGGAATTAAGCCGACGATTTACATTCTACTGCTGCAGCGCCTGCAGCGCTCGGTGCCAGGAGAGCTCGGAGGTTTAGTTAAGGTTTGACTTCCCTTTATTCTAAACGTTATTCCAGCAGAGCTAGGGGAAAGCACCTGGACTGCATTGATAAGAGTAATCAGTAGAACGTTTTGTCTTTGTGATGTATTGAATTTGTTGAGCTGAACAGAACCTTTTGTTTTCTGTATTTAGACTCACATTTGATTATTTAGACATTGTACATGCGCTGCCTGGCCCAAAATCTGCTGTATGGATTCAATTAAGCAAACCAGTAAGAGCTTTTAATTGGATAATTATAGCAGCAATTAATACATTTCAACTGACAACGATTCTTTTCAGCCTAACTGTTGCATTGAGCAGCTTCTCACTTCTTAAAAAAAACCAAACCGGTATTCCGTGGTCATGCTACTGGCCTGCTTCAAGCCAATAAAAAGGTGATTGCAGGAATGACTGGAATTTTTGCAGCTATAGTCTGGCAACTATATTTCAAATATACGTTTTGTGTATTATTATATAGTATTGTGATATGGTGCATACTCGTACTGTGATATAACATTACTTACACCATAATAGGATTTTGGCTATAATCATCCACCCACATTTCCCACTGCACATTCAAACCAAGCATAGGTCAGCAGAAAATGGTTCAAGTTCTAGCTCATATTCCACCAACTTGGACAACTGGGACAATCATATTAATGATACCTGCCACCTTTTGTACTGGACTTGGTAGCCGATGAAAAGGCACAGTACCAAAAGTTTCTGTACTTTGTACAGTGGGAAAAAATGAGAGGCGCAACAAAGTTTCCCACTGTGCTGGAAAGTCGCTCTTTCTCTGGTGCAATTAAAAGGTCAGTTGTTATTTATAACTGAGCTACATTTCTCAGTGAAACAGAACAGCAGCTTCTGGAGATCTCTTATGTTAACAGGATGATGATTAATGAGATAACTTCTAAAGTAATTGTATGTACTCGGAACAGAAGCGCTGTTGGGAGTGAAAATGCATGTTATGACTGCTACATACACTACTGTGCAAACAGATTAGGCCACCATGAGATTTGTTGTTTTACCAGTGGTGTAATGGTCACAAGACGAACTTATTGTCGACAACTCCACCCAAAAATTTCAAACTGAGATTCACCACTCCATAAATATCTGTTCCACTGATCTTCATCCCAATCGTTGTGAGCTTTAGCATATCTTAGCCTTTTCACACTGTTATCCTTCCAAAAAAGTGGTTTCTTGGCTGCTACCCTTCCAAGAAGACCATTCCTGATCAAGCTTCTTCAGACTGTAGAAGGGTCAACTTGGCCTCCTGATGAAGATTCCAGATACTGTTATTGCTCAAGGGTAAGGGAAGACATACCTTCTAGCCACTAAAGTTGTTTAATAGTGCATACTTGAGCCCCCACCAACACAACCCAAATCAAATTTCTAATATCCTAAAAAATCTTTGTATTTTAAAGTTTTATTCGCATATACATAAGCACACAAGCTAATATATTTAGTTAAGCTTATTTATTCATAAAATATATGTACAATACATGTCACAATATACCTTCACTTCTTTTCTTTCATTTGTGAGAGTCCAATAAATTTTATGGCATACAGCATCATAGATCACCACAGCAAACCTAACGACTGAAAAAACGTTAAATAAAACTGCACATTTTTGGTATGAGCATACTGGAGGCTTAGCCCAGACACACGTAAGAGGTTCAGTGAGGTCCTTCGGCGATGTTTATGTCTTAATACTCCATTTTGTTTCGTGTTTTCAGGTACGTTTATGTAATATCTATTGCCTTTGACGATTTAGCTTATCTGCGTTACGCAGCCAAAGAACAATAACAACTGGATCAGATGAGAGTGGCCGGGACCGCTAGCTGCAAACAAATCAAATCCTTATCATGACTGAGTGCAATGCCAATACGATTCATATCAAAAATTCCTATCAAAACCATCTCGGAGAGGTTACTACACAGGCTTAACGTTACTTCTCTACTGAAAACGTCCAAACACATTTAGCTGTTTTTCCTTTCTGACGCTCTAGCATCTCTCTTTCTGATTGTGCGAACGAGTCGACTCCTTTAAGTGAATGATGGAATCCGGCTCATCCGAGAGTCGACCCACTAAAAAGAGCCAGAATTCGAGTCACTACTTCTGAAGGTATCCCGCTATCTGACACGCAAGCGCGCGCACAGACCTGAGAGACCTGAGAGTGTTAAGAGTAATGTAAAGACTTTATAAAGATATTTATGTAAAAATTTTACCTGGCTTCAATGTGTAACAGCGTTCATAAGCAGTCCATAAGCATGGAATCCCCATAGACAAAAAAGACACTTCCGTTACGACTGACACGCACACACAAATATGGACAAAACTACTAGGACACCTACACATTACACCTTCAGGAGCTTTTATGACATCTCATTCTACATCCATATTCATTAATATAGCATCCCCAACCCCCTCAATACCCACCTTACCCCCAACTACCCAAGTTCAAAGCCCCAAATTTAACGGATAATTTGGCTGCCTTGCGCAAAGCCCCGACTTAAACTCCATCAAACACCTTTCAGATAAATCAGAATGCCAAAAGCGAGCCAGGTCTTCTTTTAGAAACTGTAGTTTAAAGCATTCTCAGAAGAGTGTTGTAGCAGTAAAGCAGGACAAACACCATACTAACACCCATGTTTTCGAATGTACTTTCTGGGTGTCCAGAAACTTTTGGCTATATAGTGTAGTTAAGCTTTTATGAGCTCATGTATGCTGTCCCTCTTAACTTCCTACTCACTATGATGGTACCAACCTGATCTAAATCCGAAGTGATTCATAGGCATTTCTTTCAAATCACCAGATGTTATTGGTCTGGCTTCTAGAAGAATTGCTTCTTTTGACTTTCATTATATTGCTGAGCATCTGAGGTAAAGATGAGGCCATACAGGGTCTCTTCACTTTTTTATCAGTCTACAACAGCAGCTAATACACTGTTATAAAACACTGCTGGAAGCAACACTTAAATTGAAATAGATCTGAAAGAGGTCTCATTTCCACTCATGATACACAGAGCATGAATGCTGGATACGAACGTGAAAGAGGGATATAAAGGGTGCATTCGGTGGAGAGATTACAGGGTTGAGAAAATGTGTAAGTATATATAGAAATAGAAAAAGGTGAGATGGGTGAAAATAGAATATTTGTAATACATCACACAAGTCACATCATACATGAGTGGATGAGGGCAGACCTACATCTGAGGCACTTTGATCCTAGCTCTTTTGTCACAGAGATCGAACGGCACAGCCAAGTACCCACACAACTCTGGAACCTATACTACATCTCGAACTCATTTCAGTCTCTTCTTCAGACTCCCTTGGCTCTAACACATTCCAACAGCCTTTATTCATACAGCAAGGCAAATCTGAGTAATTCCTAAAATAAAACTGGAATTGCAACATGTTTGAAATTACCATCAAGTTTACTAAGGCTTCAGCTAATCACGCTGCACCTGGTACCAGCTATTCATAAAGCAAAGACATTAACTTCACTGTGATACGCTCGTTTAATTGTTTATTTAACGTCGCTATCAGCATCAGTGGCCCTTCCAGCGACACACAAGGTTATATCCATACACAAGACCACATCAAGACCAGTCAGTCATTTACACAGTGGTGCTTGAAAGTTTGTGAAACCTTTAGAATTTTCTAGATTTCTGCATAAATATGACCTAAAACATCATCAGATTTTCACACAAAAGTAGATAAAGAGAACCCAGTTAAACAAATGAGACAACAATACTATACTTGGTCATTATTTATTGAGGAAAATGATCCAATATTACATATTAGTGAGTGCACAAGTATGTGACCTTTTGCTTTCAGGATCTGGGGTGACCCCCTGTGCAGCAATCACTGCAGGCTAAAAAACGTTTTCCTGTAAGCTGTTTTTGATCATCCTCACACCGCTTGGAGAACGTTTAGCCCATTCCTCCTACCTCCGTACCGAACAGCGTCACTCTGGGAGTTGGTGGGTTCCTCCACTTAGCCTGCTCGCTTCAGTCCTTCACATCCACAGGCATTTCCTTTCCATGGATTAGGTCAGGACTTGACGTTGCCATTGTCCGAAACATGAACTTTATTCTTCTTTTAAAACCCTTCTTTGGTAGAAGTCTTGTGTGCTTAGAATCGCTGGTCCTTGCGGCATGCCCACCTTCTCTTGGATTCATTCATGGACAGATGTCCTTACATTTTCCTTTAAATTCTCTATATCATGTTCAGAATTACTTGTTCCTCAATGATGGCAGCCCTCTGCCCAGATTTCAGAGCAAACAGCGCCCAAAACCCTGCTACTACACACCACCATGTTTTCCACAGATGGGATAAGTGCTTATGCGGATGCAAGTGTTTCCTTTCTCCAAACATAACGCTTTTTCTTTTATCAGTTTTTCTCTTTTGGTCGTCCGTCCACAAAACATTCTTCCAATAGCCCTTTCGCTCGTCCAGTGATCCAACTGCAGACCATGCACAATTGTTCTTTTTGGATAAGCAGTGGCTTTCTCCTTGCAAACCTGACGTGCACAACCATTGTTGTCAGTGTTCTGATGGTTGTTCATGAACATTAACATTAGCCAATGTGAGAGAGGCCTTCAGGTGCTTAGAAGTTACCCTGGGGTCCTTTGTGACCTCGCCAACTATTACATGCCTTGCTCTTGGAGTGATCTTTGTTGGTCGACCACTCCTGGGCAGGGTAACAATGGTCTTGAATTTCCTCCATTTGTACACAATCTGTCTGACTGTGGATTGGTGGAGTCCAAACTCTTTAGAGGTGGTTTTGTAACCTTTTCCACCCAGATGAGCATCAACAACTCTTTCTCTAATATTGGATCATTTTCCTCGATTAATAAATGGCCAAGTATATTTTTGTCTCATTTGTTTAACTGGGTTCTCTTTATCTACTTTTAGGACTTGTGTGAAAATCTGATGATGTTTTATGTCTTATGCAGAAATGTACAAAATTCTTAAGGGTTTACAAACTTTCAAGCACCACTGTATATACACTCAAGTCAATTTAGCCTAATCAGTTAACCTAACATGCATGTCTTTGGACTGTGGGAGGAAACCGGAGTACCCGGAGTAAACCCACACGGACACGCAGACTCCACACTGAAAGAACCCAAACCACTCCACCTGGCGACTGAACCCAGGACCTGCTTGCTTGCCCATTGTGATATGTTCAACCAAAGTGCTACACAAACTGTATAGAAGCTCACCGGACAAAACATTTGTTACCGTACTCCACAAACAAAAAAAACAGCTGCAATTCCATTTGGCATAGATTGGACAAGGATGTAGGCGATATCAATTTTCAGCCACTCTTGCATCAAAGATTTCAAGATGATTTGCATCTAGGGATTTTGTGGGCCAATCCAGATGCGTGGCTGCTCCTGCATCATACCAATCAGTCATCTTGGAATACAGGGATGGGAATGTTCTGTTCCTTGGTAAGATAATGAGCAAAAGGCAAAACCGGATTGTCCAGCAGCTCAGTGTAAGCATTGTGGTTCAAATTTACTGCCACCTCTTCCAAAGGACCCATTACTGTGTAATTTTAAAAAACCCAGAACATCACAGAACCTGCTCCAGCTTGAACCACATCTTGCACGCATTGAACTCATTGAAGGTTTCCTGAGGTCTTCAACATGACACCTAGTATCACGTCAAGGCAGAAACAAGATTTATTTGACCAGATAACATTCCAGTCATGAACAGTCAAATTTTTTATTTTTTTCACCCACTGTAACTGGGCAACTTTTTGAGCAGGAGTGAGCAAAGGCCCTGTGGACTGTTCTTTCAGAAATTGGTTGTGAAGGACCTGCATTGACTTCGAGAAGCAATTCTTGCCTGGAAGCGAAGAGATTTTTATTCCTGAGCGGTCCATCTGTCTGTCAATTTATTCTTTTGACCACAGTTCTGATGAGAATTTGTGGTAGACCCGTATGACCATATGCCTCAATACACCTGCAAATCATGTACTTGCCTTCACATTTGCTTCACACCATGACCTTTGGCACACCCACATGCAACATCGTTTGCCAAATCATTAACATTTGCTTTGCGACCAATTTTCACACATCGAACAAGGCCATTGACTGCACTGTATCCACCCCACCTCTACTCAATCTCGATAATTCCATCGTCACAAACCAAGGTCTATTTATAGCCCATTCATCCTTGTGTAAATTGCAATCTGCAGGAGCCTGAAAGTTTTACTACTACCACCTAAACATTTTTGTCCCGGAGTTCAATATATACATTTGTGTTGTGTTTTTTTATGGGTCCATTGTGTTCATCTAGCATCTTCCTGTAGAAAATATCAGGTCAAATTGCTTTTGCTTCATCTAAGAAAGACTTCAGACACTCGAATGGTCACATGCTGTCAGGCTTTTCATTTGTTAAAAGAAATTCATTTTACATTTCCCTGTATGTACAGACAAAGAAGGCTCAGCCACATTGCAAGAAAACTGCATGTTTAAACTATAAGCCATTTTTCCATACATAACAGGCCAAAGGTTTTTTTCCTTGCAGAATTTGCTCTACTCTACTGCACTTGTAATGGGTGCAAAACTAGTAAATCTATCCCAGCATTCAGATGTGACAACATCTGATTTTTTTTGAGCTGTAATTGCATATCCACCTATGGCTGTTAAGTATTGTTGCAGGTGTTAGACATTAGACAGTGCAAGGTAAGAAAGTAGACAATTTAGTGGTTTACGATCATGGAGATTATACAGTGGGGGCAAAAAAAGTATTTAAGTCAGCCACGATTGTGCAAGTTGGGGGGGTCAAAATGATCAGGAGAACGGTGAGCAAAAATTCCCAGAAATACACGGAGGGACTTGATGAATGACCTGCAGAGAGCGGGAACCAAAGAAACAAAGGCTTAAACCATCAGTAACACACTACGCCGAGAGGGACTCAGACCCTGCCAGTTCCAGGCGTGTTCCCTCTGCTTAAGCCAGGTTTTTTTTCATGTCCAGGCCCTCTTGAAGTTTGCCAGAGAGCATATGATGATCCAGAAGAGGATTGGGAGAATACCAATGTTGTTCAGAATAAAACCAAATAGAACTTTTTGGTAAAAACTCCACTCCTCATGTTTGGAGGAATACAAATGCTGACTTGCATCCAAGAACACCATACCTACTGTGAAGCATGGTGTGGGAACATCATGCTTTTGGGGCTGTTTTTTCTGCAAGGGACAGACGACTGATCCGATGTTAAAGGGAAGAAGAACGGGCCATGTATCGTGAGATTTTAAGAAAAGCCAAAACTCTTCCATCATTGAGGAGCATGAAG
Organism: Ancistrus triradiatus; assembly: GCA_025084515.1. NCBI lineage: Eukaryota > Metazoa > Chordata > Actinopteri > Siluriformes > Loricariidae > Ancistrus > Ancistrus triradiatus. The sequence continues at coordinate 116,269 of JAJAGP010000954.1, read as the reverse complement.
ATGGAACGTGGCTTGGTCTTCCAGCATGACAATGATCCCAAACCAAAACAAGCCGCTCTCTTAGCAACGAAGGAGTGGCTCCGTAAAAAGCTTTCAGTTCCTGGAGTGTCCTAGCCCATCTCCAGCCTCACTGCATAGTAAAATGTGTGGAGGGATTTGAAAGTCCATGTTGCCCAAACATCACTTAGGAACATCTAGAGGACATCTGCATGGAGGAATGGGCCAAAATACCAGCTACAGTGTGTGCCAACCTGGTGAAGACTTACAGGAAACGTTTGACCTCTGTCATTGCCAACAAAGGTTATGTTACAAAGTATTGAGTTGAACTTTTGTTATTGACCAAATACTTATTTTCCACCATGATTTACAATTAAATTCTTTAAAAATCCTACAATGTGATTTCCTGGATATGTTTTCTCATTTTGTCTCTCATAGTTGAAATGTAGCTATGATGAAAATCACAGACCTCTCTCATCTTTCTAAGTAGGAGAACTTGCACAATCAGTGGCTGACTAAATACCTTTTTGCCCCACTGTACCATAGTAATGTTCATTAGTGGTTCTGAAAACATTCAGCACAGATAACAGCAATAACGACTGAAGTGCCTGGTATAGAAGAAACAATGCCATGTTAGTAGCTGCTGTCACAGCATTCTACAATCACATGACTCTCATCTGGTCTCAGAAATGTGTGAAAAATCGTGAAGCTTTGTTGTACTTTCTTGCCAGTGGTACATTTAAAGTGGAAACGTCTGGTATTTATCAAGCAAGACTGTCAATGCTACAGTCAGTAAGAGGTAACACTGTCTGAAGTTATTGCTAATCATAGGCTGTGTGGCACTGATATATAGTGCTCTATGCAGGTTATGGGCCTACACTGTACAATAAAGCAAGAATGTTGCAGGCAAATAAATACATATTCAAACTGCTGAGACAGCACTGCTCCCTCACGCGAGTGCGTTAATACACGGAGCGCATTTTTGGGACAGGTAATGTACTAGATATTCAGCCACAAGGTCCAGGATTCAAGCCATGACACCATTGTTGGGTTCTTGAGCAAGGCCCTTGTGCAATAATAGTATTAAGATATAATTAGAGTCATGTCTCTGGACACCACATCAGTGTAAGACCGTTAAAATCATGTTTATTCCCTAAACCTCTCATAAATAAATTCAGAATGCCTTTCATCATGCAAATGTTATTGTATACTGTCCAGACATTTAAAGCACATATTTATCCAGTCTGCTTATTTATGCATCCACAACCAGAAGGTCACTTCAATCACAACCCACACCACTTGATTCCTGGGAAATGAATGGCCAGCTTGAGCATTCCATGCTGTTCAGACATCTGGACATCCTCTGGTACTGAGTCCTCATTAGTGCCCACGCCCGCACACACGCACTTGCATGTACACACACACACACAGTTTAGGAACTGCTAGACATTGGTGCATTGAGGTGACTTTGTCACTGTCAAGGTGAATACTGTTCACTGTTGTTGCAGCATTGGCTTTTGCATCACGGAAAGGGCATAAACATCTGGGCATGCTGATTAAACTCAAAGGTTTGTGACACTGATTTGATGAACAGCAATACTGTCACAATCCAAATATATCCACTGGTATGCTGCAAAGTACATGGTGATGCTGAAAAGCCATCATAATATGATCGCAAATAACATCAGCATTGTCAGGCATTTGGTCGCAGACACGTGTTGAAGGCAAGTGCCATAGATCATCGTGTTATTCACTGTAACACAGGACCACGAGTTGGGTTACAAATTCTTCTAGCTATAAGTGCATGTGTCTAAATAAGAAGAGAAAAGTTCTTCTAGCGCTTTGCTATATAACTAAGCAAAAAATCTGTCTTTTAACTTCCAATCTAGCATCTGTAAACAGTATTGTACTGAGCTCTAATTACCATAGTTTACTTAATAATTATTATTAACAGACTCCTATGTTATTTGCGTATTCCTATTATTATTTGCAGTGTTTTTGCTTCTTCTGCCCTTTTCTTGTAAACACACCCTTTATATTTACATTACAGTAACAGTAAAAGACTGTCGCCAAACAGGACATACCTGTAATGTAATAATAGCATAATGAAAGTGTAGGCATTCGAAAGAACCAACTGGAATATTAGTAAATGTGTCGGAACGTCTTGGCCCCTTTGTAGTGGTGGGATGCGCATGCACAGTAGCCAGAAAAACCTTAAAAACTTGTATTTTTCTGTGTTATTTCAACCCAACAACAAAGTGATACCCAATTGAACCCACCAACACAATTGTACATCACTGGTTTGTGCTGCTGGGTTCAAATATCACAGAAAAACAGGATTTTTTAAGGCATTCCATAATGAATCTCAAAGACAATAAAGACGCAAGCTGAAAAATATGTGCCATTTATTACAAAAGGTTTATAAAATGTACCTAAAGGCTACTTAAAGGAAACAGTTTATGTTGAAAAGGGATTAGCTGATGAAAAGGTTGGAAAGCCCAGATTCAAAGGAAGTTCGGCTTCTCATGCTTTCTGCATGTTTTAAACCTAACAGGCTTGCTCTTTCTAACTAAAAGGCTCCCTCGCGAGTAGGGCTCTCATCCATCCACACACACACACACACACACACACACACACACACACACACACACACACACACACACACACACACACACACACGACGATGAATAATCTACAATCTCTGTACGTTTGATTCATTTATGTGGTTTGAGTGAGCAGCAGCTTCTGTCTGCACATAGTGTAAATAATTAAAGTATCCAGTCAGGGGCAGTCATGATGGTTCAGAGGAGAAACGTCCAAGAAAGAGTAAGAGAAAGGCAGAATGATGGTTTATGGTTTGGCCCTGCCTAATTCTGTGTAGGTAACCACCAAATCAAATTCAAGCACATTTACAAACACCAACTGTTGTATACTAGTTGTTGCTTTGGTGCATTTAGTTGTACCAAACATGCTATTCAACCAAAGAAGGAAAACCCATAAAACCACTATAAAAAGACAAGACCAGTTTAATTAACATCTAAACAAACACACACAAGCAAAACCATAGCAATAATACGATCCCATCCAGGCATGGACCCTACAAGACCCCTGAAGGTGACCTGTGGTATCTGGCATCAAGATGTTAGCAGCAGATCCTTCAACAAGAGAGGTGGGGACTCCAGCGGTCAGACTTGCTTATCCAGCACTTCTCACATATGCTCAATTGGATTAAGATATTGGAGGCCAAGTCAACGCTTTGACACCATCCGTGAACAATTTCTGCAGTGTGCATTATCCTGCTGAAAGACCATACTGCCATTAGTGACTGTGAGGGGGTGTACTTGGTCTGCAACAACGTTTAGGTAGGTGCTACATGTCAAAGCAACATCCAAATGAATGCCAGAACCCAAGGTTTCCAAGCAGAACATCACCCAGTGCATCACACTCAATGTCATTCACTTCACCTGTCAGTGGTTTTATTGTTATGGCTGGTCGGTGTGTGTTGACTCCAAGTTCGCAAAACCATAAGACACTCCATAAATCTATGCCTAGCATCAACACGGTTCTACACAGAATATTCCAAACACGACTCGTATCAGACTCTTCATTAGAAACCTGGTTCTCAAATTTCTTTTAGACCAGCCACACAAAAAAATTGGAGTTTCCCAATGGCCAGTTCACACTGCAACTGAATACCATGTACTAAACACTATGTCTACAGTAAGCTAAACACACGCACCCACCACACACACGCATCCACGTACACGCTACACACGCTCATGCACACGTGTGAGGAATATTCAAGCTGACGGTTTCAATTTCACCTAGTGCCCCCTGAAATGAGGCTGTTAATAGTTTAGTCAATAAGGACAGATGCTGACGGGACCCGGCCACTTATCTAGCTGCTCCTCACCTTCGTAATTTGGGTAGACGAAGATGGAGGGGCAGGGTGGATGGGCTCTGCTAAAGCCCTACTGAGGCCAAGCAGCAATCAGAACCTATCAGTGCAGTGAGGAGTTTGATGCATGAAATAGCGTTTAGCAAGATGCTGAGATTTCCATTGTGATTGCAGATAGAAAGGAGAAGGAGAGGAGGTGGGTGAGAAAGTAACAGAGACACACCAGAACTGCAGATGGTTAAGACGAGGGCACATTTCTACTTACTGACACACACAAGAGCAATGAACATGATTTTAATGTTATTGGTAAATTCTATATGCACTCAGTGTTTGTTCGTTTGTTTACTTGGTTAAAGTCACCATCAGCGTCAAGGGCCAATTTAAAGACACAAAGCTACATCATAACTACTCATGTATTTATATACGCTCAGGTCAGGCCAATTTAATGTAACCAATTAATCTAATGCATGTCTTTGGACTGTGGGGAGGAAATCGGAGTACCTGGAGTAAACCCATGAGGACAGGGGGAGGACATGCAGACTGTCATCCTCCTGGGGATCGAATGTATGCTGCATGCAAATACCAGTTCCACACTATTTGTACTAGATGTACTGTCATGGTCCAGCAACAAAAAGGCTTCCTAAGAAGCGTTTGAATTTCGAGATTCCACTGACTAACTATAGCCACATGATTTAGTGGGCGGGGTTAGTGCAGATAGCCCGGCTGTGTGGTGAGTTTTTTGGGTGAAAAAGCTTTGTTGATGCCAGAGGTCAGAGGAGACTTGCTCAAGCCAGACTGGTTCGAGCTGATAGAAAGGCAACAGTAAGGCAAATCTGCAGCAACTATGAGATATCACATCACGTAAATTTGGACGAAAATCTCGGAATGTTTCCAGCACCTTGCTGAATCTGTGCCACACAACATTGAGAGAGTTCTGAAGGCAAAAAAAATCCAACCTGGTATTAAGAAGGTGTATCTAATAAAGTGGCCTGTGAGTGCATTTGTTTATTAGAGAAGAGATTGTTGGTGAAACCTGGAGATAAGGAGGCACAGTAAATGTGAATTGCTTATCAGTTCTCTACGAATTTCAACAACCCTAACTTAGAGAGCTCCACAATGCTGCCTCAACTAAGCACAATACCTGCAACCTGAACCTTCCTGAGTTATTTGTGAGACAGAACATACAGTGGGGCAAAAAAGTATTGAGTCAGCCACTGATTGTGCAAGTTCTCCTACTTAGAAAGCTGAGAGAGGTCTGTAATCATAGCTACACTTCAACTATGAGAGACAAAATGAGAAAACAAATCCAGGAAATCACATTGTAGGATTTTTAAATAATTTAATTGTAAATCATGGTGGAAAATAAGTATTTGGTCAGCCACAAACAAGCAAGATTTCTGGCTCTCACAGACCTGTAACTTCTTCTTTAAGAAGCTCTTCTGCCCTCCACTCGTTACCTGTATTAATGGCACCTGTTTGACCTCGTTATCTGTATAACAGACACCTGTCCACAGCCTCAAACACTCCAAACTCCAAACTCAACCATGGCCAAGACCAAAGAGCTCTCGAAGGACACCAGGAAGAAAATTGTAGACCTGCACCAGGCTGGGAAGAGTGAATCTACAATAGGCAAGCAGGTTGGTGTGAATAAATCAACTGTGGGAGCAATTGTAAGACATACAAGACCATTGATAATCTCCCTCGATCTGGGGCTCCACGCAAGATCTCATCCTGTGGGGGTCAAATGATCAAGAGAACGAGGAGCAAAATTAGAACTACATGGAGGGACCTGATGAATGACCTGCAGAGAGCTGGGACCAAAGTAACAAGGCTACCATCAGTAACACACACACTACTCCGAGAGGGACTCAGATCCTGCAGTGCCAAGGCGTGCCGCCCTGCTTAAGCCAGTACATGTCCAGGCCCGTCTGAAGTTTGCCAGAGAGCATATGGATGATCCAGAAGAGGATTAGGCAAAGAATATCATGTGGTCAGATGAAACCAAATAGAACTTTTTTGGTAAAAACTCAACTCGTCGTGTTTGGAGGAAGAAGAATGCTGAGTTGCATCCAAAGAACACCATACCTACTGTGAAGCATGGGGGTGGAAACATCATGCTTTGGGGGGCTGTTTTTCTGCAGAGGGGACAGGGACGACTGATCCGTGTTAAGGGAAGAATGAACGGGGCCATGTATCGTGAGATTTTAAGCCAAAACCTCCTTCCATCAGTGAGAGCACTGAAGATGGAACGTGGCTGGATCTTCCAGCATGACAATGATCCCAAACACACCGCTCGGGCAACGAAGGAGTGGCTCCGTAAAAAGCATTTCAAGGTCCTGGAGTGGCCTAGCCAGTCTCCAGACCTCAGCCCCATAGAAAATGTGTGGAGGGAGATGAAAGTCCATGTTGCCCAGCGACAGGCCCCAAAACATCACTGCTCTAGAGGAGATCTGCATGGAGGAATGGGCCAAAATACCAGCTACAGTGTGTGCCAACCTGGTGAAGACTTACAGGAAACATTTGACCTTTGTCATTGCCAACAAAGGTTATGTTAAAATGTATTGAGTTGAACTTTTGTTATTGACCAAATACTTATTTTCCACCATGATTTACAATTAAATTCTTATTTTTTTTCCTCATTTTGTCTCTCATAGTTGAAGTGTACCTATGATGAATTACAGACCTCCCTCATCTTTCTAAGTAGGAGAACTTGCACAATCAGTGGCTGTCTAAATACTTTTTTGCCCCACTGTAGGCGATAAATTATATGATTTATCCATTCTTTAAGCATTTTCCTAAGCAGGAAGCATTTCAGGTTAAAACTGCTGGCTCCTGAGATCAATGCTGTCCAGTTTTGTAGGCACCTTTTAGGTAAATAATACTTATTGAGCAGCTCAGTTAGGTTACCTTGTATCCGGGTCCCAGCTGATGAATGGCAAAGATCTGGGCTGGGTTGAGCGCCTCACTGAAGACATACACAGCACCGAGCTGGCCACAGAACACCCGATTGGCATCAGCCGTCTCCGACGAGCCAAGGAAACATTTATCATAACTCTGCAGAAGAGAACAGGAGGATTGGATGGAGTAAAGCAGGGAGATGTGAGATTAAACCGATTGTTTACGGTTTATCAGGGCATTTGTGCAGCTTATCTGAGGGTTTGCTCTGCAGACTTTTGAACTTGTTTACTTCCTTCCTATGCACATACACGCTTTTATATCGGCCTCAGGGATTGAACCACATGGCCTCTACACAACACGCACTGAAGAGATCTCGGCGGATATGTACACGCTTCTACAAACATGATAAGACTAAGAAGTTCAGTCCATCACCCCTGCTGTTGTAGATGTCACCATGTTTCACTCCTGGTCTCTGCCGGTTCTGTTTCATCTTTAAGAAGAAGTGCTGATCTAATCTGGAGACGCAGTAACCATGAGACTTACATCATTGGTGTTGACGTGCCAGGCCATATCGCCATAAGAGACCAACTGCCCGTTGACATAGCAGCGGATCTCACTATTCCTCCAACGATTGTAGATGTGCACAATGCTGATCATGTACCACTGCAGAACAGAGAGAAGGAGGAACAGAGGGGAGAGGGAGGGAATCATCAGCATTCAGAGGCAGTTATTGTGAAGCAGAAATGATAATTCCATTAATAAAGCCACAGCTCAGTCTTTCAGGATGTTGTCAAGGCTGTCTGAAAAATAGATGGAGGCAGCAAACGTCCAACCAAAAACATTCTGTATAGTATATATAACCTTTTACAGTCAGATTGTTGAGAATGCTTTATTTAAGGATTTAATTTTAATGCCAGCTTTGTAAGGTACTAGAGTCATTGAGGCATGATGTTTTATGATTTAAGAGCAAAACTCTTAAAAGCAAAAATGAGATCATTATAAACTGTTTTCCTCAGCAGGTTCAGAGCCCAGTGCAGGCAAGCGCTGACTCTGGCTGAGGAACCAGCCCATTACTTGGAAGACATCACTGTTGCAACGGTGGAGGGAGGATCCCTTGTCTGGACTCCCCTCCCCCTGACACTGAAAATGATTCAACGCTGGGATTCAAACCCAGGTTTAGAGTGATGTAGTGTTTGTGGTGGTGTAGTGGTTAAAGGTACTGGACTATGGACCAGAAAGCTCTGCCAAACTGCCAGTGGTCCTTGAGCCAAACCTTTTAAGACCTTTACCCACAACTGCTTGGAAATGTCTAGTGAATTGCTGCTGTTACCTTGAGTGCCTCTTTAACCTTCTAAACATTTTTGTTGTCAGTATTAAATTACTCATTGTACTTACAAATCTACAGTGGAGGCCATATACAGTGCTCAAAAATAAAGGGAAACCACTAATTCACACCACTATAAATCCAACTAAATCCAACTTCTGTGAAAATTCAAAAAAACGGCACTTAGGAAGGCAACACTGATTGACAATCAATTTCACATGCTGTTGTGCAAATGGAATAGACAGCAGGTGGAAATTATTAGCAATTAGCAAGACACACTCAATAAAGAAGTGGTTCTGCAGGTGGGGACCCCAGATCAGTTCTCAGTACCTATGCTTTCTTGCTGATGTTTTGGTCACTTTTGAATGTTGGTGGGGCTTTCACACTCGTGGTAGCATGAGACGGACTCTACAACCCATACAAGTGGCTCAGGTAGTGCAGCTCATCCATGATGGCACATCAATGCGAGCTGTGGCAAGAAGGTTTGCTGTGTCTGTCAGCGTACTGTCCAGAGGCTGGAGGCGCTACCAGGAGACAGACCAGTACACCAGGAGATGGCCGTAGGAGGGCAACAACCCAGCAGCAGGACCGCTACCTAAGCCTTTGTGCAAGGTGGAACAGGAGAAGCACTGCCAGAACCCTGCAAAATGACCTCCAGCAGGCCACAAATGTGCATCTGTCTGCACAAACAATTAGAAACCGACTCCATGAGGATGGTACGAGGGCCCAACGTCCACAGATGGGGGTTGTGCTCACAGCCCAACACCATGCAGGAAACTTGCCATTTGCCAGAGAACACCAGGATTGGCAAATTCGCCACTGGCGCCCTGTGCTCTTCACAGATGAAAGCAGGTTCACACTGAGCACATGTGACAGACATGACAGAGTCTGGAGACGCCATGGAGAATGATCTGCTGCCTGCAACATCCTTCAGCATGACCGGTTTGGCAGTGGGTCAGTAATGGTGTGGGGTGGCATTTCTTTGGAGGGCCGCACAGCCCTCCATGTGCTCGCCAGAGGTAGCCTGACTGCCATTAGGTACCGAGATGAGATCCTCAGACCCCTTGTGAGACCTATGCTGGTGCGGTTGGCCCTGGGTTCCTCCTAATGCAGGGCAATGCTAGACCTCATGTGGCTGGAGTGTGTCAGCAGTTTCTGCAAGATGAAGGCATTGAAGCTATGGACTGGCCCGCCCATTCCCCAGACCTGAATCCGATTGAGCACATCTGGGACATCATGTCTCGCCCCATCAACCAAGGTCACGTTGCAGGATGCTTTAGTCCAGGTCTGGGAGGAGATCCCTCAGGAGACCATCCACCACCTCATCAGGAGCATGCCCAGGTTTTGTAGGGAGGTCATACAGGCACGTGGAGGCCACACACCATACTGAGCCTCATTTGGATTTGTTTTAAGGACATTACATCAAAGTTGGATCAACCTCTAGTGTGTTTTTCCACTTTAGTTTTGTGTGTGACTCCAAATCCAGGCCTCCATTGGTTAATAAATTTGATTTCCATTGATGATGTACAGAACAAAGTATTCAATGAGAATATTTCATTCATTCAGATCTAGGATGTGTTATTTGAGTGTTCCCTTTATTTTTTTGAGCAGTGTATCGGAGATCATTATATTTTGAATTTGATACAATGTTTTTGTTACAAATCAAATAATCGATTGACCAATCTATGATCATTTCCAGAGTTTATTATTTGGTATGTTCCCCCTTTTGTTGTAATGACAGTGTGCACTCAAGCAGTCTTCAACTGCTCAATGGGGTTTAGGTTGGGTGAATATGGAGGAAAGCCCAGGATAGCCAGAGCTCCTTGAGCTTCTTTGGTCTTCAAGCAGTCGTTGTGAAGCTTTGGTGTGTGTTTTGGATCATTATCACGCTGCAGTATGAATCTTTCTCCAAAAAATCCAAACAAGTATTTTCATTAGTGGTCTCAGGCTTTTTTGCTACTGCACACTCAATACATCCTAGGAGCACACAATTTCTTTGTTAGCATGTAGGATGCAATGCACCATTTGGAGCAGAATCTTTGTGTGCCTTTGTTTACATAATATCCAGTTTGGCCAGTTTTCCACATTTTGCTGATTTTCTAAATGGAATGTTATTAACAGAATCAGAGAACCCAAAATAACGTAATTAGGTGAGCATGATTCACTGTTAAGTTCCCAACCTGGCCTGTGCGGATTGTACAACTCGTAGCTTCTGTTTCTCACCTCTGAGAACTTCCTGTGTGATGGATCATAGCCTACATTCCCTGTATCGATTCCATTTGATATTTGATGATGCATGTTCTTGGAGTGAGAGAACATGTTCAGTCAGACTGAAATCTAGATCATGTGAGATTTTGCTCAGAGGAAGCAGGCCTCTCACAGTAACAGTGAGAAAGTATGAGAGTTGGAGAGTGCAGAGAGCAGGTGGTGTGGGAGGTGAGCTGCTCTGTCCAGATGCAGCTCCCTGATGCCATGCTGAGAGGCGCTGAGGCGTGAACTCCAGTGTGTCACCTGTACTCCTGCCAAACCTTGTGTTTGCACACAAGAGTGACAGAGAACGAGAAAGAGAGATGGTGATGGGCCGATCCAGATTTTTTAAGTTCCGATCCAGTTACGATACTGATACCGATACAGGAGGGTTTGTACTTAAATATTATGATTATTATTGTTGGTACTATGTAGCATTGGGTATTGTTTGCATTTTATTGATTCTGATTCCGATTCATCTCATCGATTCTGGTTCTTGTCAATTCCAAGTTTTGATTCAAATGTTTAGGTATAAAGACAATTTTATTATACATTTATAAGTAAAATAGGTTTAAATGGGAAGAAGAAAGCTTAACATAAAAATGATACTTTCCTTTTGGATCACGAGTTCTTTTCAGCATTATAGATTACCTCTCAATAGTAGTAACTGAGAGAATTTGGTTTTCCTAGGTCATCGTTTGAGTAGATTACAGTGGTGCTTGAAAGTTTGTGAACCCTTTAGAATTTTCTCCATTTCCGCATAAATATGACCTAAACCACCATCAGATTTTCACACAAGTCCTAAAAGTAGATAAAGAGAACCCAGTTAAACAAATGAGACAAACATATTATACTTGGTCATTTATTTATTGAGAAAAATGATCCAATATTACATGATAGTAGTGAGTTGGCAAAAGTAAATGTGAAACCTCTAGGGTAGGCAGGTGTTAATTTGAAGGGGGGTGACGGGATTAGAGGCATGTTTGTTTGTGTCTAGGTCAGGAAGTGGGGGTGCCAATCAGGGGGGTGAGGGGGGGGGGTGGTGATGGGGGTGGGGGCGGGGGTGCACGCCTGTTTGTAAATTTGAAGGTGAAATGTAGAGGCAGGTGTTTTCTATCAATGGGATGCCCATCAGGTTGAGGGGGCACCATGTTTTATTAAAAGAACAGGTTGGATCTATCAAAGTCCTGCTCTTCACAGCACATGTTTGTGGAAGTGTATCATGGCACGAACAAGGGATTTCTGAGGACCTCAGAAAAAGAGATTTGTTTGATGCTCATCAGGCTGGAAAGAGGTTACAAAACCATCTCTAAAGAGTTTGGGGACTCCACGCAATCCACAGTCAGACAGATTGTGTACTAATGGAGGGGAGAAGTCCAAGACCACGGTTACCCTCCCCAGGAGTGGTCGACCAACAAAGATCACTCCAAGAGCAAGTCGTGTAATAGTTGGTGAGGTCACAAAGGTCCCCAGGGTAACTTCTAAGCAACTGAAGGCCTCTCTCACATTGGCTAATGTTAATGTTCACGAGTCCACCATGAGAAGAACACTGAACAACAATGGTGTGCATGGCAGGGTTGCAAAGAGAAAGCCACTGCTCTCCAAAAAGAACATTATATCAGAGAATTCTAAAGGAAAATGTCAGGACATCTGTCCATGAAGTGAATCTCAAGAGAAGGTGGGTCATGCACCAAGACCAAAGAATGGTTAAAGAAGAATAAAGTTAATCTTTTGGAATGCCCATGTGGTTCTATCAGCTATTGATGAATGACGGTTCTGATGCAGTGCTGTTTTTAAACATTTACATAATTTTCTCATGCCTTTGTTGACAAACTGGAGATCCGCTGCCCATCTTTGCTCCTCAGACTTTGCCTTTCATCGATACCGCTTTTGTACCAATGATTATAATAACCAGTTTGAAATCACATGATTATGTAGTTGTTGTTTTTTTTACTTCATTACGAGACCTTATTTCACCCCCAATCCCAACTTTTTTTGGAATGTGTTGCTGGCCTGAAATGCAGGAATGGATGTTTATTTAGAAATGAAGGTGACCAAAAAAAAGACGTGAGATATCTTGGGGTCATATTGTTTGCAATAAAATAAAAGTCAAAGTAAGGAACACTCCATTTTTTCCATACGTCCCAACTTTTTTTTGATGCAGAACATGTTCTTTCAGATTTAGATCTTGGGAAATTGGAAACCAAGTTAACACTTAGAACTCTTGTCATCACCTTGAATGGTTTGTCATGGTCCTCAAACCCTTGATCCTGAACAATTTTCGCATTAATTTTTGTCGTGCCAAAAGAGGCCGCTGTCATTAGAGATACCACAGTTACGAAGGGGTGTACTTGGTCTTCAACAACGTTTAGGTAGATGGTATTCCATTATCCTCCTGGGACCTAAGAAGACTAAAGTTTGATCATTTCAGTAATTTTGAAATAAAATAAGTCTATGAGATGAAAAGAACATGTCACAAGGATTTTTTTTTCAAAAACACTTTATTTTTTAGCAAATGTCCTGGTATAGCAATTTTCTTTATGTATTTTGAGTTTCCAAGTCCCAGTGTCCACTACGGAGGACATTAAAAAAGTACACTTAAGTGGTTAAACATGAGTGCAAATCAGTAAAAAAAAAAAAAAAAAGCTGCTTTGAAAATGAGCTAAAACTGTTTTCTAAGTAAAATTTTTAGAAAAATCATTAATGCATATTATTCTACAATTTACTTCTCTTGTCCATAAAACGTGGTTGCTGAGATCGCAGCCATTTTGAAAAAGCCGATCTCCTGTTGCAAATGACCCAACCCACAAATGATATATCAGTGTAAAGGTAAGGATGTCCTCTAGATGGCGCACCAGCTTTTATCTCTGTAGATTACATGGTTATTGAAATATTCTTGAGAACTCGTCCCCCACAGAGGACAAAAATGAATTATCAGGTCTTACGAGGATATATCAAAGTCATTTCCTCATAAAATGCCAGAACCCAAGGTTGGCTAGCGGTCCCAGCCCCAGCCCCAGCTCATCATCCCCCACCAAACAACAAGTTCCACGCTTCTTCAATATGTCCTGCTTTTATAGGACAGGTCAGTTTCACAAGACATAAAACACAAAAACTGAGAGACTCACCTTCCTAGGCTGGAAGTCATACTTCACGCAGTGCTGGAAGCCTTTGCCTTTGGACTTCAGAGACGTCACGATTAAACAGTTCCCCACAAAATGGGCCGAGTAGCCGATCCCTTTGCTTGTTCGAAAACTAAAAGAAGAAAGACAAACAGTAGAAACGTTGCAAAATCACTTCATCATCTCCTTCCTTTCACTCAGAGGATCTCCTGCTGATTCCTTGAAGGCCGACTCAGCAATAATTAAATGATAACATTACTTTCTTTACTTCCACTACAGATGCAGTTTGGATTTTTATATAAAAGTCTACAACATGTCTGAACAGCTATTTATGGATTCCGATTACACAGACATTTTCTGAACAACTTAAGACCAGAATATATCAGTGCTGCTGAATGCTATCACAGGGATTCAGACAAACATGGCTGCTGGTGTTTGGCAGCAACGTTTGCAGAAGAAGCTGGGCTCTGTTGATAAGGCGATGCACTATCAGAGCTACTCTAATTCTCATTCTCTCTCTGTAATGCTGCATTCGCCACAGCAAACATGCACACATGAAACAGGATTACATACTGAGATCAACATGGTCACAGCTCTGAAGAAGAGCTAAATATGAAGGGAAAAAACAGTTCCACTGTCAGTTCTCTTTCAGGAAACCAGGATCCAGGACTTAAATAAGCAGGAATACAGAGGATATCAGTCATCATTGGAAAAAATAAGCGACTACAAAAACGCTGTTTACGAAGAAGCCACATTGATCTATGAAGCTTCCACTACCACTTACAACATTTAAGAAAACCACCTCAAGTATTAGGACTTATTGTAAATAAAATATACAAACATGAATATTTACTACGGTCAGTAAAATGAAACAGCTTCTGGGCTAAATATGAAGTGATACAGATACCAAAATACCCTAGACATCCATGGATCATCAAACCTCCAAATCTTCAATTACACCAACAAATATTGCCAATTAAATATGTAGAAGGTGTAGCAGAAGAACAACATTCAACAAATGTTGGAGCTGCTAAACGTTCTCCAGGCATTCACCAAACCCTGACTTGTCCATCAGACACTCAGATAGAAAAGCATGATTCATCACTCCACATGTTTCCTGAGTCCAGTGGTGGTGTGCTTTACACCACTCCATCCAACAACTGCCATTGTGCTTGGTGATATAAGGCTTGCATGCAGCTGATCAGCCATAGAAACCCATGCCATGAAGCTTCGCACACACAGTTATTGTGCTGATGTTAATGCCAGAGATGGTTTGGAATTCTGCAGGTACTGAGAGTGCTGGAGACTTTCATGCACTGTGCACACTGTGGTCCCTAAACGATTCCACTTTTGAATAATACCACTCACAGTTGTTCATGGAACATCTAGGAGGGAAGTGATTTCACAAACTGACGGATGCAACGGTGGCATCCTATTACAGGATCACACTAATTCAGTGAGTTCTTTAGAACGACTAATGCATGGCTAGATGCTAGTGTACGTAGAACTTAAATGATGTAGAGCCTAATCGCCACAGTAAGGTGGAGGAGCTGTGCTATTGTGAGGCTGTTTCTCCTCTGAATCTTGTTAAAACGCATGGCATCGTGGACACCATGTAGTATCACGAGACTTCAAACACAAATCTAGCTTTCCCTGCCAAGAATCTACAACTGGGTTTTGGATCTTCCGACAGGACAGTGATCCAAGACATCCAAACAAAAGAGGGTTCAGTGACAACGAAATGGAGCTCCTGACATGAACTTACCAGACTTAAACCTCACTGAAAATCTGTGGGACGAGCTGAAGAGGAGGGTCCACAAGAGAGGATTTGGTTACTGGAGGAATCTGTGCCGAGGACAGGAATCTCATTGCAAATAACAGGAGAGGACTTGGTGCTGTTGAAGTTTTTTGTTCTTAGAAGAAATGCGCCTCAATTAACAGTTAGACTTCGCTCACATCTTCTAACTGCCTTACAACGTGTGCAGTGCTGCCAATAATTGGAACACAATAATAAGTGGAACTTTTTATTAGGAGATTTTGAGACGGCACTAATAAACCACAGAGACATTTGTATAACCTTTTTCTCCATTTTACCAGTGGTTCAGCGATTCGGGAGTTGGATCACCTGTGATATTTATAAAATGCTACTCGTATCAATGAAGACATTGCCAGCTTTGTCACAGGATCCTCCTTTTCTGTGCTCACTGAAGACAATGGTATACTTACATTTAAAGGTCAAAAACTCTAAAGAGACTTTACTTGTGAAAGTGGTATCTCAAAACGATTTGCTTTCCCTAAATCACAATGCCTCATCAGACTATGCATTCCTCGAAATTCTTGGAAAGTCACATATTTGCCAACTCCACCCAGCAGCATGCCTTTAAACAGTATTTCTTAGTAAGGTGGAATATAGGCCATCAAAAGGCAAAATTAGATGTTCCTCCTCTGAGGCTGTTCCAGGAGAGAGCAATCCCACCAAAAAGAGAAACAGTTCTTTCTCACAGACGTTCCTCCATTCATCCAAGTGTAAACCCCAGAGACTGCAGGTGCTTCTTCAGTTTGAACCAGTTTTGCATTCATGGTTTTACTAAACGTTGAACCAGAGCTTAAAACTTGTGTAAGTATTTTACGTTATCATAGCGAGACAGTATGGCTTACCAGTACAGATAGGGTTTGTCCTTGTCCACGTTGATGTTGTTCAGAGGATCCATGCGAAACCATGTGTTGAGAGTGAAACCGCTCTGGTAAGGCCACTTAGCAATAGGAGGCAAAGCAATGGCCTACAGACAGAGGGAGAGAAGGTATTACAGAAAGCTATCCAGCAGATTTAAACACCTATGTAGCCAAAATGACACAATCGCAGTGGTTCTGGCCCCGGCACTGGCTATACACACACAGTTGCAGCGCATGGTCGCTAAGGCTGGGTACCAACATTTGAAGCCAAATAGGCACCAACCGAAGCATCTCAGTACTACTGAAAAATCAAAAAAAAAAAAATTGGTGTCTCTTTTTGATACGTTGCATAATACGCAAATCACAAAGGATTACTGGCGTTACCCTTACACTACCGTCCTTAACAACAGCAAAGGCGGATGTGCCGTCGGCTGGTTGTTTATAGCATCGTGAAGCCTTCTCAGCACTAGCCTATCATTAGCTTGCGGGGGAAGTGATCTGCCGTTATTATTACCCCACTGAATTGCCTCGAGAAAAAAAAACGGTCTGCATCTAGATGTCTTTCTACGACGCCCGTGGCTGTGCACCAGCTGTTGTGAATGTAGATGCACAAACCTCCACCTTTCCTCTTCCCTGAGTCTTCAGTCCTGTTTGCTCTATAGAGGGAGCGTCTGGCTAAACCCATGGTTCTAATTTCACTTGAGAGCGTCGCGCAAGCAAACACTATAGGCATTTATACTTGAAGCTTCCGTCACTGTGGTATTTTCCTAAACTGAGTCATCTGTGTATCTCTGTGATCTCTTATAAATGTATCCTATAGATGCCTCCTTTTAAATCGTGAAGCATGACGCATGCGGTCAGCGCATAGTTACAGAAAAATCAGAGGTTGACTCTATGAGGTCTGTGGAGCAAAGGATCTACAACAGAATGTTATCTGAATGAAAAGTCTAATCGTCGTGCTGATCTCTGATACAGAGGAGCTATATCCAGGCTAGAGGTGTCCTAACAGGGTACTGGAGCCTCCATTCAATTGTATAGTTTGTTCCCCCAATAAACTTATCATATTGCTCTAATATTGTAATCACTTACATACAGTGGGGGGAAAAAATCCAAGAAATCACATTGCAGGATTTTGAAAGAATTTAATTGTAAATCATGGTGGAAAATAAGTATTTGGTCACCCACAAACAAGTAAGATTTCTGGCTCTCACAGACCTATAACTTCTTCTTTAAGAAGGTCTTCTGTCCTCCACTCGTTACCTGTATAAGACACCTGTCCACAGCCTCAAACAGTCAGACTCCAAACTCAACCATGGCCAAGACCAAAGAGCTGTCAAAGGGCACCAGAAAAAAAATTGTAGATCTGCACCAGGCTGGGAAGAGTGAATCTACAATAGGCAAGCAGGTTGGTGTGAATAAATCAACTGTGGGAGCAATTGTAAGACATACAAGACCACTGATAATCTCCCTCAATCTGGGGCTCCATGCAAGATCTCATCCCGTGGGGTCAAAATGACAATGATGAGCAAAAATCCCAGAACTACACAGAGGGACCTGATGAATGACCTGCAGAGAGCTGGGACCAAAGTAACAAAGGCTACCATCAGTAACACACTACGCCGAGAGGGACTCAGATCCTTGCAGTGCCAGGCGTGCCCCCCCTGCTTAAGCCAGTACATGGTCCAGGCCCGTTGTCTGAAGTTTGTCAGAGAGCATATGGAATGATCCAGAAGAGGATTGGGAGAATATCATGTGGTCAGATGAAACCAAATAGACTTTTGGGTAAAAACTCAACTCGTCGGTCGTGTCTGAGAAGGAAGAAGAATGCTGCAGTTGGCACCCAAGAACACCACACCTACTGTGAAGCATGGGGGTTGGAAACATCATGCTATGGGGCTGTTTTTTCTGCAGAGGGGACAGGACGACTGATCCGTTGTTAAGGGAAGAAGGACGGGGCCCTGTATCGTGAGATTTTAAGCCAAAACCTCCTTCCATCAGTGGAGAGCATTGAAGATGGAACATGGCTGGGTCTTCCAGCAGGACAATGATCCCAAACAACGAAGGAGTGGCTCCGTAAAAAGCATTTCAAGGTCCTGGAGTGGCCTAGCCAGTCTCCAGACCTCAACCCCATAGAAACTGTGTGGAGGGAGTTGAGAGTCCGTGTTGCCCCAAAACATCACTGCTCCAGAGGAGATCTGCATGGAGGAATGGGCCAAAATACCAGCTACAGTGTGAGCCAACCTGGTGAAGACTTACAGGAAACGTTTGACCTCTGTCATTGCCAACAAAGGTTATGTTACAAAGTATTGAGTTGAACCAAATTTAGTGACCAAATACTTATTTTCCACCATGATTTACAATTAAACTCTTTAAAAATCCTAAAATGTGATTTCATGATTTTTTTTTCTCATTGTGTCTCTCATAGTTGAAGTGTAGCTATGATAAAAATTACAGACCTCTCTCATCTTTCTAAGTAGGAGAACTTGCACAATCAGTGGCTGACTAAATACTTTTTTGCCCCACTGTACATCATCATTGCATTCAGTTTTGTTTGATTCCAACAACAATTTCTTGGTGAGTTTTGAAAAATTATTCAGTTTTCTCATTTTATTTTATTCCTTTTTTAGATATTTGTCACATTTGGAAAAAAAAAAGGTATCCCTAGTTGCGGCACCTCTGAACTGGGTGCTCACCACACTTGCCTTGCTTCATGTGTTCATGGTGTTCTTGCAGAGCAAGAATGCCTCTATAGGCATTTATACAGTAAGATGCAGACATGAGAGAACATGGAGATACACAGATGCCACAAAATGTCGGCGAACACTACATCAACTGTAGCATCAAGGTTCAAGCACCATGTGCGGAGCCTCGAGCAAAAGTATAACTAGGGGTTTAGTACAAAGAACATCATATCTTGAATATTCTGTCTTCACACCCCAAGGCAATGTCAGTTCCGGATAACTGATAGCTGCAGTCTACTTCCTTTGTTATTCTCCTACACTCTTTCTTTGATATTCTCACACTAACTTGTCCTGTAAAACTGAACAACAAACCAGACCACTTTCAACCTGGACCCAGATATTTGGAGACACAGGATAACCACCGGCATTTATTAAAATCTCAACTGTAGAGAAATACCTTATGATTTGAGAAATACCCTGCCTGGGTCTGGAGAAACTCTGCATACATGCTATTATGCACAAAGATACTTTTTTCAAAGCAGATGCACATTACGTCCCATTAATAGGAGACCCAGATAACAGCCGATCCAAGACCAGCTTCACATTTAGCTCAGAAGATTCAAGTTTAGGACTAGAATACATATAGAAAAAGCTGCGAGGGAGCAGCATCTCACCGCTGCACTGCGTCCCGGGAAGTTGAAGAAGGTATCTGGGCCATGTCTCTGCGGCATCTGGTTCAGGACAGACAGCAGCTTTATGGCGTGCCTCGGCTGTAGAGGGGACATGAACAGGAAGAAAGAAAAGTACATAAATATTACAGAATGATTTGAAAGGAGACTGGGTAATAACAAGAAAACCAGGGACATGACATTCTAGAGGGAGGAAGTATTGGTCTAAACAGGATGTGGAAAAGAAGGCAGTAGAAAGAAGAGCAGAGTGGGGAGATGGAAAACAGGAGGTTTCAGCATGTCTCTACCATCAGGCTCTGAGCTGCCTGGTCCCTCCTCAGAAAGAACTGTACAAGTTCATCTATGACTGCAGTACCAATATTTCATCTTATAGCACGATCCACGAGTGTATTATTGCTAAATACGAATATATAGACAGTATACACCAATGGATCAGTACAGTTCTACACTGCTAACCAGAAGGTGGTGAGTTCAATTCTTGATCTCTCCTAGCTAAGAAGTCTGAGCTCTTGAGCAAGGTCCTTCATCTCAATAGCTCTTTAAATTGCTCTGGATAAAAGCATTGGCTGCATGCTGTAAAATAGAACGTAGAAACATGTGGCTAAGCTACATTAGTTACCATTGACGAACGTTTGCTGTATACTCACCCATACGCCGTTGTCTCCCCTCAGCATGCTAAACAGCAGCTTCAGCTCTTTCACTGTGATACTATAGCTGGCCAGAACTCCCAGCATATCCACCAAGAGGTCTGAGGGTAAAAGACAACCAAAAAATGAGAAAGCTACACCTAAATGTTATGTACTGGTTGTCAGGTTATTTTAAATCCTGCACCGAGCAATAGCTGTGAGGCATACAAAATGTTGGTTTACTAATGTGGTCCAGAAATCCAACACCTAATCAAGCATTTCAGCTTCATGACTAGCTTTTGCACTTGTAGAATAGTTCTGCAGATTTCTCTTTACCTAGGAAACCTAAGGAATTGTGGTGGTTTAGTGGTACTGGATTACAGGACCAGAAGTTCCAGGGTTGAAGTGCCACCTCTGTCAAGCTGTCACTGTTGGGTCCTTGAGCACCCCATACTAGACCTCTGCACCACCCGAGTGCTGAAGGTCCAGACTCTACAGAGCAGCTATGAGTTGCTTGACCTCAATGTCTAGAGATCCCACCATTGAGATTACAGATGTTTAGAATCAGATTAAGAGGGACATAGGTTCTACACATCGGAGGAGCAGTGCAATAAAGACTACCAGGGGACTGAAAGCCACGTACTGGAGGACTGCAGGGTGCCTGGTGTTTGTTTTATTTACGCACTGAAGGCTGACATTTCAACAAGTGCTGCATTATTTTTGCCCCACCACTTTATGATGAGTTAGCAGTAACAGTGCTGAGATTTGCAAGCTCTGAACAGTAAGCCCTAATTCATAAATCACACCTAATACACCTGAGGATTGCTCATACAGGTTACAACAAAACAAGAGATAATAGCTAATATACTGATCATGCTAAAGGCAGACCCTGCTATAAATGCTAATCAGCGGTGCATAAGGAATAATTAGATTTAGAATGATTAGTCAATTAGTTTTAAAACACATGCTCCTCTGTAGATCTGTGCAAAGGACACGGAGTTTTCCCCCCATACGCTTACAGCAGCAACTTTACACATTAAGAGTGCAACGACTGAAACGTGCAGCCATAATTATACAGACATATCGCTCACTAGAGAGCGCAGTGAGTGGTGTAGAGGCAAGAGCTGCTCCGTTTTCGCAATAAAACATCATCTGGCCAAATGTGCATCACAGCAAAATTTTTAAATGATTGATCATTTAGAACTTCTTGCAAATAATTCAGATTTTTGACTGTAAAAACAAACTAATGTAGTGGGCAATAATATTTAAAATATAAATGTACTCTACGCAACATGTATTACAATACAATCCTAATCCACTGTGGAAATGAAACTCATTATGGAAAAATGGGTCAGATTGGACAGCTGATGCTACTTCCATTATTTCTGACAGAAGTTAGGAAACCACTTGGATATACAGTAGTGGGGCAAAAGTCTGAGACCACTATTGAAACATATAATTCATTAAAATTTCATAATGATGTTTATATAACTATCATATCAACCAGTTCTAACATGTCATGGAGCACTTATGTCATTTTATATCTTCAGGAAGTCCTACTGTATATGTTTTTCAGTCCAAATGACAGATATTACAGTCAAATTCAACAGTGTGATTGTACTTTTTTCTTAAAATGAATATTTGGATAGCAAGAACCCTATTTCTATTATTTCACATTCACTTTATCTGCTTGATCCAGGACAGGGTTGCGGGAGAGCCGGCGCCTAGCCGTCAGCAAAGGGCAACAACCCCAGACAGGGCGCCAATCCACCGTAGGAATTACTGTTATTTCCTAAAGGAAAATCCCTCCGTTGCTCCTCTATATTGAGAAGTCCATCCACTTTTAATAATGCCAGCATAATACAGTGGGGCAGGGGACTTTCTAATTAGCTCTCCTTCCAGTTATCATTATCAGCAGACTAAGTGAGTCTTCACCTCTCTAAAAAGGCATTATATCCTTCATTAGATAGATCACTGTGTATTCTCTCACAGCTGAGTTCTTCCACTGCACAATGCTACAATATACAATCCCAATTCAGAAAAAAAGTTGGGACAATATGGAAAATGCAAATGAAAAAAAAGTCACACAGTGGAAACGTGTGTTGTGATCAGTATTCCAGATATCCTTTGGGAGATATGGATGCGGTGTGCTCCAGACCAACACAAATAGGACCATCCAGACTGGTATCACCAATAAAGTCCAAAAGCCAGGCTCTGCCATGGTATGGGGTTGGGTCAGTGCCCTTGGCAAAGGTCATTTACACTTCTGTGATGGCAGACAGAAGTTTCCACATTAATGTAGAAAAGTACATCCGTTTTTTTTGTCCAGCAAAACAATGCTACAAAAGGAGAGCGTACGGGTACTGGACTGACCTGACCTGTCGCCAATACATACCCAGCCATCACCATGTCTTGAGATGATTAAGACACACATCTCAAGATGTCTTGACTATAAGAGTGTCCCAAGATGTCTCAAGATGTTGGATGCTTAATAGTTATTTTTATACAAATCTATTTTTATTCTATAAATGTTCCTTAATATTAATCCTAAACATTAATACACTTCAATTTTATGGTAATAATGTGTATTTAAATACATACCCAGCTATCACTGCGTCTAAAGACGTCTTGACAGGCTTAGATGAGATGTCTTGAGACAGTTTGTTATACCAAGACGTCTCAAGACATCTTAAGACTGAATGAATGAAGACATTTCTCGGTTTTGAGACCTGAAAGTAAATGGCTTAAGACATGGAAGTAATAATTTTGTATGCCTTGAAGACAAGGCATGACTTCAAGACATGAAGATAATTAGGTTTAGAGCAAATAGTGCTTCACAAGATCTTTTTTCATATCAATACCATGTTGTATTAAATGTAATACATTTTTTTTAATAGTTCATAATTTAAGGTAGTCTAACATTTTCTACATTCTAGATTTCATTCATATTAGTTTTTGTAAATATTATCATCAATTTAACAGGAATAAAAAGGTTAGAACATGAATTAGAGTTAATATATCAGTAACACCAGTGTTCTGAGAATTACAAAGAATGACTTGTGTAAGACAGAAGGCTGTTAAATTTACAATAGGTTATATTAAATAAATAACTAATTACTAAATCTAAGTGCACTGTTCTTCGTCTGAGTCAGGTCCATTTTGTCATTTTGAGTTGAGTTGATATTCAAGTTTATTAAGTTAGTTGAGAACGTTAACGTTATATTCCGACTGCGAGACGTCACTTCCGGTTCGTTTAAGCGGTGACGAATTAGTTTGGAAACTTTCTCAGACAGACGCCGGCATAGACAATATATACCCAAACACAGCATTGGCTGCTTCAGCTCTTTGCTGTGATACGTCAACGCATCCGCCATATTGGTCCAGGCAAGACTGGCTTGTAAGCAAATACAAGTGAACGGAGGAGCTGCATTACTTCTTGTTAAATTCACAGTAACCTAATTATTTCTCAACCGATTTTAAGGAGTGGTTTTTATATTCAAGGCTTTTTTATCTACGTGGAGTACAAAAAAAGTTTTGACTCATGTTACCTAAAATATAAAAAATTTTAGTGGTGGAAAATAATTCCTTGTCATAAGAAACTGTAAAAACTCACGTTTTTGTCAAGCATGTATTATTTTCCTTGGTTAATACATGTGGACACGGCCCTTTAAAATTTAATGCTAGAACTCGGCTCATTCACTTTGAAGTTCTGAAAAAATTGTGCATCTTGAAGTTCGTATAATTGACCGTCATTGACAAAAATGTCACAAAACCAACAAATAAAAATCAAATTGTGAGAGACTGGCAGTCAGTCTGCTGTCTGTTTGTTATAACAGTCAAGGATACAGATAAACTCAAAGGTAATATACAGTACAGTACAGCATATTATTAGCCTATGAATACAATAAGATGTAGACTAATAAATAAGTAATGAAAAAACAGTATAACAATAGCATTTATAGTATATGTAGTATAAATAGTAATATAATAGTAGTATAACAGTATATAAAATGGTGAATACTATATTATACAACTATTATATTACCATTTATACTGCATATACTACGTACGATTACTGTGAAGACCAAATACTTATTTTCCACCATGATTTACAAATAAATTCTTTAAAAATCCTAAAATGTGATTTCCTGGATTTTTTTTCTCATTTTGTCTCTCATAGTTGAAGTGTAGCTATGATGAAAATTACAGACCTCTCTCATCTATCTAAGTCGGAGAACTTGCACAATCAGTGGCTGACTAAATACTTTTTTGCCCCACTGTACATTTTTATTTATTAGACTAGAATCATGCATGTTTTTTCTATGGAGAATAAGGAGAAGTTGCCTGGACCAACATGGTGACGATGTTGGCGCATGATCCAGCAGCCAATGCTTACCACGACTGTTTACCTTCATGCTTACTCTTAAAATTAAAATCTTAAAATCTTACAAACAGCAAAATAGTTTTCAAATTCAACAAGTCATGACCCTTTCACTTTTACACATTTTGTTATGTTGGGCCTTGTGCTAAAAAAAAAACAAAAAAAAAAAACAAGATTTTCCACATCATTCTGCACCCAATACCCCATAATGAGAAAGTGAAACCAGAATTTTCTAAATATAAATAATAGTATTCAGACCCTTTGTTATGCCACTTTATTTAGAACTTAACACTTAATTTGGAAATTCAGAACTGCCTGTAGAGCTCAGAGACAGGATTGTGTGACGCCATAGATCTGGAGAAGATACAAAAAAAAATTCTGCTGCAGTGAAAGTTCCCAAGAGAACCGTGGCCTCCATAATTCTTAAATGGAAAAAGTTTGGAATAAGCAGGACCCTTCCAAGAGCTGGCCGCCCCACCAAACTAAGTAGGGCTTTGGTAAGAGGGGTGACCAGGAACTTAAAATGTATTTTCTCACGCAGTTATTTTATTACATGAAAACATATATATATACACATTTATTCTTTACTTAATAAATTCTAGTTCTCACTGGATCTTAACCTAACTACAATGTAGACATTATGACAGTTAATATACTTTACTATATTATAATGCTCTCTCACAGAGTGTAGTTAAATCAGACTGAGCATGAACTTAAGAGTTGTGGTAAGCTTGGATCTATACCGTCACCCTTTCTCACTGACATTCACTGTGAAATGAAAACTATAAACAAACACAAATATACATCACATCCTGTATGGTCATGCCTTGTTCAAGACACTCAAAATGATTATCTCCATGTCTTAAGACATTTACTTTCAAGTCTCAAAACCGAGAAATGTCTTCATTCATTCAGTCTTAAGATGAAGTCTTTTGGTATAAAACTGTCTATAAAAGGCATCTTATCTAAGCCTGTCAAGACGTCTTAAGACGCAGTGATAGCTGGGTATGTAGAGAATGTGTGGAGAATTATGAAACAGAAAAAATGCAACAGCAATAAGTATTTGGAGGAGGAATGGGCCAAAATAACTATATAATTACTATAGAAGTACCACCTATTATTATAAGCTGCTCAGCACTCATACCTGCGATCATGTCATCGACTGAGCTCATCTTCTGCAGCACCTGCTGGATGAGGCCCACCTCGGTGCTGGTCTGCAGGTTGCGCACGCTCTTGCGCAGGATAGCCGTGAACATGCTCCAAATTTCCGCCTGGCACGTCACGTCGCAGTGCTCCAGCAGCTCCACCATGCACGCGATGCTTTCTGCATCCTGAATGATGAAGTTCATCTCCAGGTCAAACTCGCCACCAACCAGCTAGGAGAGGGAGACACGAAAGAGCGATGAGAACCTGCTTAAGAGTCGAGTGCGTGTTTGTGAATAGTAAACAGGCCTGAGATTATATTGAATGTAATAGATACAGAGTGGTGTGTAAGAGAAAAAGCAGAGGGATAATTGTGGAATTGGTTCCGACAGAGCTGCGGAAATCGCCGAAAACAGGACCATCAGCCTGACAAACGTCGCCATTTGAGAGGTTCATTCAGCGCTGAGAGCAAGAACGGGGGTAATGACATATAAAGTTCCCGTCTGAGGAACGGACAAATCAGAGCCGCGGCTCTGCAGCAATCAATGGCATCGCTCTTGTAGCTCAACAGGCATGAAATTGCCTGGTTTGGATGTAAAGCCCTGCACCTTTGGGTAAACAAGAACTTAAATAAAAACTAGATTCCCTTTAAACTATATTGGAGGAAAAGAAACTGATCACAGCCAAGCCGAGAATGTCTACCCATGTGTCTCGGTTTTCACACCGTGTTCGTCCATATGTTAAACAAATGGTTCCCAACCTATGTTCCTTGGAGCCCCCCACTAAGAAAAGCTGCACCCCCCTGAAGTGGGTGTGGACCACAGGTTGGGAACCATGGCGCTAAACATTGCCAACGGAGAGCCGGATAATAAAACATTTTGCCAGTTAAAATGCCACCCAACGAGCACATCTATTACAAGCTAGTCATCGATAGGCAGCCTGGGGCAGTCAGCAAGCCCTGGTGTTTTAGGCTTCATGAACTTCATGACTCTAGGAGTTTTGAAAAACACAACATACGGATTACAGAAGACTTCAGCTTTGATTCAGCTTTTTGTAGTTCCGTTTCAGCCAAAGTGTGTGTGTGAGTACAAATCATCCGATCATCACTAATTCGTTCTGCTGGACCACTGAGTGTGGCCACTCGACTAGATTAGTACTGCAACAGCAATCGTGGTAGCCATGAGTGAGGGCAGATTAATTGGTAGATGCCTACTAATCAATAATTGGCACTTATTGTGTATAAAGAATCCAGCCGCTGATAGAAGGCTATGGTGGAAAAGAATGTATTACTAAACACATTAAAGCATGAACATTCTTAGGAACGAGCCTAATATGCAGCAAACCCTGGATAAATTACAGCCCCGGGATTTCGCAACAAGACTTGCATCATCCTGGATAGATGAGAACACAACACACAAGGATGGATTGGAACAGACTTCCATTTTTCACACACACTGCTTGAGTTGAATAACAGAGCACACAGCTTTTTAAGCAGCCACTAGGTTCTATTACTCGACTGCATGAGGCAGAATGGGAGAAGAAACCTTCACAGTGGAGTGCTTCATTGGTGTAGTGGTCTATTACGCTAGCTCACCTTCAGGCTGAGCCAGACGTCAGGTACAGGCACAATTGGTTGTGTTTGAGGGATCAGAGGCCAGTCCGGGGATCATCTCCCAGTGCTGTGACAGACAACCCTACTAAACTAAAAGTATTACCATTGCTTGCTGTGTCAGTTGTCGTCACTGGACTGCTAAGACCATACTATTACAGTCTTACAGATCACCGAGTTTAGCGCAGCCTCTCCAGAGAACAGACCTAAACACGAATGCAAACCATCTCTGCAAACGCCCTTAAAAGGTCAGTTAAACTTTGAGATCATATAAGAACACTAATGGATAGTCTGGAAGGGTGCCCATCCCTTTGCACATGCCAGTTTTACATTTATGCTCTAAAATGTATGCAGGAACATTTGCAGAAGTAAGTCCTTTCCTCTGCAGAGGGTAAAACTAAAAAAAGAAAACACAATTCACTGGAGGTGCCCATATTCCTGCATCAGACTGTAGCTATCAAACGAACTTGTATTCATGTGGCTTTTACTGAATTCAGTTTAATACCCAACAGTGCTCTTATCAGTACCAGATACCACCATTTCCATCTGTGTCCTACCAAAAGGAGTCTTCAGAAGTGTCGGTTCTAGTGCTCATATTCTTGTAAACATTTATAAACCTTTAGTCCCCTGCAATGAATATAATTCCAATAACTAGAAATATAAATAACCAAATCTGAAATTGAAAAGGAGACCCTGTTATCATGTCCAGTTTGTCCAACACCTTTTGTGTGTGAGCGCTATACACATCTCTTTAAACATCTCAAATCCCTTCAGTTTCCAAGACCCCATTACCCAACACTGAGAAAGATATGCCATATATGATGATTGGGCCCTCTGGTGTTCAAAGAATGCAACAACATTATTAGATGTGCATACATCGGCTGCCGATTATTAGTGACCAGAAGTGAAACTGTAGGCCCTCAAGCAACATTTCCCTTGGTCAGAGAGGCCTTCAGTGAAAAAATCAGTATAGAACTAAGACTATTTTTCCATCTTCCACAAATGAAACCATAAAAACACCGGTTAGCTCAGAGTGCTAATAAGCGGTTTCCTTAGCCCCTGCCAAGGAGGCGACATCCACTGCAGCACCCTACTCTTCATGAATCGTAGAGGTCAGTCTCTGCACACACATATAAGCCGTACACCGAGCAGCTCACTGGTAGTCTGGTTTTGAAAATGAGCTAATTATACTTCAAATGAGCCAAACAATTTCCAATAAGCACTAGGAAATAATTCTTCTCTGATTGAAAATCCAAACGGATAAACACTAGCTGGCGAGTGAAGCAAATCATGCGCTGGCATAAGAGCGATATTACTTGCTCTAAGATTTAATGACCTCTCTCCCAGTCGATACGTCTGCCCGTTCCTCTGCGCGTTCCTTCAAGTGGCTCCATGTGCAAGTGGCCAGAATGCTTCTCTTTCAAACACTAATCAGCTTTACCAAACAAGAAGCATGATCCAGCATGAGATCAAAACTGGGGGAAGCCTGACCGAGCAGCAGACGCTGGGATATATTGATCCTTGTGATCCATTAGTGGAAATTAAGCCTTATTGCATTGCCATGATTGAATCTGTTGTTGGTTTCGCTCCTGCACACATTTAGACATCTTTATTTTCACCTGTACATGAGAGGTACATTTACAGAAGGCATTTTAAAACCTCTGCTCGATCTCATCAGTTCCGCAATGTAATCCAAAAGTAGACGCTGAGGAGGAGGCAAAAATAACCACCACAATGTGTTACATGATGTTAACAGTTAGGATGCCAAGCCCGAGTCAATTCCACAGCAGCAGCATCTGGCAGCTTCATCAGGATGCCAAGTTGACCCTTCTATAGTTTGAAGAAGCTTGATCAGGAATGGTCTTTTTGGAAGGATAGCAAGAAGAGACTACTTTTCAGAAGAAAGATTGGAATGAAGATCTGTGGAAAAGAATCCAAGTTTGAAATTGTTGGGTCCAGTCTTAAAATGTTATACATGGTCATTATAGCGTTGCTAAAACAACAAATCTAATGGTGGCCTAAGACTTTTGCACAATACTGTATATCAATAATTACTGTTTATGCCATACAATGTATGGGTACATACAAAAGACTTAAGCATGGTTCTGTGGGGCTGTTGTTCCTCCAAGAGCCTTAAAACAATTATTCGAGTACAAAGCACTGTGAACTTCATGAAATATGAAGATATTAAAATTAAAAGTCGATGGTCTCTCCTAAGAAGCTATGACAGGGTCATGTTCTGGACAATGGCCCAAACATGCATCTAAATTCACAAGGTTCAATGGACATAGAAAGAAGCTTCTACCATGCCTGTTCCAGCCACCTAACAAACCCAAGAGGAAATTTGTGAGGTGAGCTGAAGGACAGATGTTGCCTCTGTGTCACCTCATTAATACTCCAATGAAACAATGAATACAGTCATGGCTTACTAAAAGAGTACCTAAACACACTTGCCAAGACCTCCTGAGCTGGCTGTTCAACTGGGGGACATGAGTAAAGTGGGAAAACACTCGATGAGTAGAAGTGGAGAATCACGAAACTGTCAGTATTTAAACTATATTCTGGTCCATCCTGCTGTTAACATGACTGCAGTGCCACCTGAAACAGATCTACTGAAGCTTGCAGATACATTGCTAATCTACTCTATAAGGCAGGGGCACAGATAAAGGATTTATGCAGGATTTGGCAGTGGCACCAAGGATGATGCAAAGGAGAGGCAATCTGAACAAATTGTAGAAGAGAAAAATGGCATAGCTTCCCTATGCTTATTGTTTTCAATCCTTGCAATAACGTTTTTAGATATAAAATTAGGAGCAACAGGGCGGTATATAGCCAATGTCCCTAAAGCCAGTGCTTAAATAGCGAGGCACGTTCCTGCCTTTGGGGCTGACACTTTGTCAGAAACTCCATTACTATACAAAAACCACGAAACACGCCTTGAGTTTGCACCTGCTCATATTACTCTCGGCTTCAGAGTCCTGTCACCCAGTGGACTAGATATTGCAGGTAATTCCTTCAGGTATTTGTTCACAAGTATGCTGATGTGTTTGACATTTGTTAGATGAACGCTGGCCTCTGCCAGCTTCACATGTTTCTTCTCTAACCTGCACAACACTCAGAAAACACTAAGCAAAAATCTATGATTTTTGGTTAGTGCACCCTACACAGTGGGGCAAAAGTATTTAGTCAGCCACTGATTGTGCAAGTTCTCCTGCTTAGAAAGATGAGAGAGGTCTGTAATTTTCATCATAGCTACACTTCAACTATGGGGGACACAATGAGAAAAAAAATCCAGGAAATCACATTGTAGGATTTTAAAGAATTTAATTGCAAATCATGGTGGAAAATAAGTATTTGGTCACCCACAAACAAGCAAGATTTCTGGCTCTCACAGACCTGAACTTCTTTAAGAAGCTCTTCTGTCCTCCACCCGTTACCTGTATTAACGGTTTGACCTCGTTATCTGTATAAAAGACACCTGCCCACAGCCTCAAACAATCAGACTCCAAACTCAACCACGGCCAAGACCAAAGAGCTGTCGAAGATCTTATCTCATGGGGTCAAAATGATCATGAGAACGGTGAGCAAAAATCCCAGAACTACATGGAGGGACCTGATGAATGACCTGCAGAGAGCTGGGACAAAAGTAACAAGGCTACCATCAGTAACACACTACGCCGAGAGGTCCTGCAGTGCCAGGCGTGCCCCCCTGCTTAAGCCAGTACATGTCCAGGCCCGTCTGAAGTTTGCCAGAGAGCATATGGATGATCCAGAAGAGGATTGGGAGAATATCATGTGGTCAGATGAAACCAAAATAGAACTTTTTGGTAAAAACTCAACTGGAGAAAGGAGGAGTTGCATCCCAAGAACACCATACCTACTGTGAAGCATGGGGTTGGAAACATCATGCTTTGGGGCTTGTTTTTCTGCAGAGGGGACAGGAACGGACTGAGCGTGATAAGGGAAGAATGAAACGGGGCCATGTATTGTGAGATTTTAAGCCCAAACCCTCCTTCCATCAGTGAGAGCATGAAGATGGAACGTGGGCTGGGTCTTCAAGCATGACAATGATCCCAAAAACACACCGTCGGGCAACGAAGGAGTGGCTCGTAAAAAGTATTTCAAAGGTCCTTGGAGTGGCCTAAGCCAGTCTCCAGACCCAGCCCCATATAATGTAAGGAGGGAGATGAAAGTCCGTGTTGTGGCCCCAACACCACTGCTCTGCATGGAGGAATGGCGCCAAAATACCAGCTACAGTGTGTGCCAACCTGGTGTGAAGACTTACAGGAAACGTTTTTGAACTCTGTCATTGCCAACAAAAGGTTATGTTACAAAGTATTGAGTTGAATTTTTGTTATTGACCAAATACTTATTTTCCACCATAATTTACAATAAAATTCTTTAAAAATCCTACAATGTGATTTCCTGAATTTTTTTTCCTCATTTTGTCTCTCATAGTCGAAATGTACGTATGACAAAAATTTTCTAAGTAGGAGAACTTGCACTTGCACACTGACTTTTTTGCCCCACTGCATGTCCAATAGTATGTTGACATATCTATTTTGTTGTGATGTCTTGATTCAGCCACACCCTACAGGTTCATAATATGAAACATACAAGCACTGAATCTTCTTAGACAAACCATGGCGGGTTCTAGAACGGGTTGTACTGATCACCTCCGTGACTCTCATTATGAAACTTTCATACGTTTCAACCTTCCTAACAAGCCAGTTACATTAACTTTATGAACTACCCTTCCAAAGACCATAAAGAATGGTTTGCCAACTTTGATGATGAACTCCACCAGTTTGCCAGTTTCTGTTCTAGTACACTAGTGACCTAGGGTTCAGATATGGAACCAACAGAAATTGTCTCGCAGCCTCCTGATGTTGGCCCCACCAACACTGGGCCAATTTAGAGGAACCAATGAACCTAATGTAAGTCTTTGGAAAGTGGGAGGGAACCGGAGTACCCAGAGAAAACCCATGCAGTCACGAGGTCTGAGGTCAGGAACCAACCGGGGATCTCTAGAGCTGTGAGGCAACTGCGCCAACCACATGCGCCACCTGTGGTGATAGCAATTATCTCTAAAGCAGGAAATAAACTATATCCAGGACCCCAGAGCCCACCGGCTCCCATTTGGAACAGATTCTCTTTCTGAATGCAAATATGATGACAGGTGTAAAAGTAATTAATGCCTTATATAAAAGAGGATGGGAAAAGATCGGATGTACCAGGTTATAAATCATTTTTTTAAAGTAGGGTTGAGAGGGATTAAATTTAGTAGGTTATTAAGAACTTGAGCGCCGTAAAGTCCCCAGGGAGTGCTGGGCTTCCCACTGATTTTTGCAACCGCCTCCATTTTTCTCACTGTGGTGTAGGATGCATTTCAGGTGGAAAATTATACCTTGAAGAAAAACAGATTATAATAACTCAGTTGTTGGAAAAACAATGAGCTGCATCAGAGTCAGTCACTGGCCTACATCTTAAGGACGGTAATTAAAAGATAGAACGCTATCAAGGAGGACAATTTGAGATAGAACTACAATTGATCTGACAAGTACTGTATGCCCTGGCGCGTCCTTTCTTCAGGCTGACAAAGGTTATGATGCTGCCATCCTCTCAGTACATCCATTCTTCAAAATGAAATATTCTCTCACGCTTTTCTAGTTAAGCAGCGAACATTCACTATGGACCTTGAACATGAAGCAACAGTTATTCAAAAACGTACTAACAAAAGAACTAACAGCAGTGCAGACCAACATCCTTGTGTATAATGATGATACACTACTATGCATAAACTCAGTCTCTCAGATTGCATTCAGATACATTCTTCTACACAGGTCAGAAGATCAACTGGATTAATTCTTAGGCTATGCCACTTCCCACTTAACTCTCCCAGATATTTGCATGAATTACCTCTTTAAATGCCTCCTGCTGGAATAATTTACCATGACTTTATGTCAGTTCTTGATAGCATAATGAGGGAAGAAAGCAGTTGGAAAGAAATAACATAAAAACAACAACGATAACTGCCCTTGAGATGAATTACCTTTTAAATATAAATGTTTAAATCCTATAAATAAAAAGTCTACAAACTGTAACTAGACAGCTTATTTACTCCAGTACAGTCAACACGTCCATGAGCATTTTAAAATTAATAGTGGCCTTCAAAGAAAATGCACCAATACTGTACAAGGTATTTGATAGCAGAAGGAGACTGTTCTGTTTCCATTCACCATCAGTCTAGTACTAAGGGTTCCAGTTGCAGTGGCTACACTATATGTACAAACACAACTGGTCTCATTTGTCACAAAACATCATGCCATTTTATTCCACAATCTGCATTTTATTCTGCCATAAAACAGCATAATTGGTGGTTAAATAGCCTTGTCTGAGACCGAGCATGAACTTGCTACTACAACAGTGGTCCATGCTGCACATCTGAGGCGATAGGGAAGGATACAGAGGAACAGCATGTTCCTCCATACGGCATATATTTGAATGTAAATAAGAACATACAGTGGAGCAAAAAGTATTTAGTCAGCCACTGACTAGTTCTCTTACTTAGAAAGATGAGAGAGGTCTGTAATTTTCATCATAGCTACACTTCAACTATGAGAGACAAAATGAGAAAAAGAAATCCAGGAAATCCCATTTTTTAAGGATTTCATTGTAAATCAAGGTGGAAAATAAGTATTTGGTCACCCACAAACAAGCAAGATTTCTGGCTCTCACAGACCTGTAACTTCTTCTTTAAGAAGCTCTTCTGTCCTCCACTCGTTACCTGTATTAATGGCACCTGTTTGACCTCGTTATCTGTATAAAAGACACCTGTCCACAGCCTCAAACAGTCCAGACTCCAAACTCAACCATGGCCAAGACATAAGAGCTGTCGAAGGACACCAGGAAGAAAATTGTAGACCTGCACCAGGCTGGGAAAAGTGAATCTACAATAGGCAAGCAGGTTGGTGTGAATAAATCAACTGTGGGAGCAATTGTAAGAAAATGGAAGACATCAAGACCATTGATAATCTCCCTCGATCTGGGGCTCCACGCAAGATCTCATCCCGTGGGGTCAAAATGATCATGAGAACAGTGAGAGAAATCCTAGAACTATATGGAGGGACCTGATGAATGACCTGCAGAGAGCTGGGACCAACGTCACAAAGGCTACCATCAGTAACAGATCAAATTCAGAACTCAACAAAACTCAGATCTTCCCCCAACATCAAACGCAGTACAAAGTAATAAACATGTTTTTTCTTTAAATTCACAAATTTACTAAGGTATCTCAAATAAAATAAAACTACTCTAAAAAGTACCAATGAGGCCAAACAACTGAGACCCCTAATGAAAACGCTGCTATTTTCCATTTTACTCAAAATAAATGTGTTTTCTACAAATCACTCAGGATGACTACTGTGCAACCATTTTGAAGAGCTGTAGCTATTAACGTCAGAAGGTACTGAATGCAAACATGTTATTGACATTTCCTGCCTTCAGTCCTATCCATACTGATTTTTGTACAAACACTGCAGAGGTTTAAAGCTTGCCAAAGACTGACACATCCTTTCCCCCTGGTGTGTGGCTGACAGATGTGTGTTCGACAACATTTACTACTCAACTAAGCAAGCCATGAGAAGTGGAGGCAGCAATCATACCACTGTTCACAACAGCTGAACTGTTTTATTACTGCTAATGTGTTTTGAATTCAGCTTACAAAATTTGGATAGGCATCCTCTAAATGAATGAATGAAACGTGTCAGCTCTTATATACTCTCTAGCTGAATTAGATTGCTCATCCATGTGAAAGCATAACCAGGCAGAATTACACAGGTTAGCGTACCCGTCGTATCTGCACAAGACCAGTGTGGGCTATATGTAATAGTCATCTGAAGTCCTTCTTGTGTAACTCCTGCTTAGTTGGAATGAAAGTCTGCAGTCACACAAAGTCTTCTGGATAAGACTGACCTGTCCCCTGTGCTAACCTACACAGTTATTCATAAATTCTATACTATAACTTATCAGAAAGAAAGAACTTAGAAGAAAAACAGAGAGTCATATGCCTAATGTTATTTTAATTATCTGTATCTGCAGGCCTGCTTATATTTCAAATAGACTGCTGCAGTGATCACCAAATGTAGGTTCCCGAGACGTTCTTATTACATGGATCAGTTCCATTGCTCAGTAATTATAGCCAGCAACTCTGTCACACTGCACAACAAACTCTCTCTCACTCACACAGTTCCAGTGCAAGCAGTCACACTAGATATATTCTCAGATAATATTTATAATATTTCCAATTACAGACTGTGGACAAGAAACAGTAAAAAAAAAAAAAAAGTTTGTAAAATTCCACTTCCAGCACACCCAGTTATCACTTCATTTACATGAATGACTTAGCAGCACAAGTGCTGAGGACGTTGCTTTTTAACCTGCCTGATTTCTGAACTTTCAGAGTTGGGATGTTTTCCACAGTCATTATAAAGTTCTTTTACTAGATCTATGAGGTACTTGCGTGACCTACCAGCTGCTCTCCCTCATTAGCTAGAGGTCAAGGACTGCAGAGACCCACAAGTGTCCACACACCCCAGCAATCTGCTTCAGACAGCTTCCTGTGGTCCTGGTTAGACCGGCCTTACTGCACAGTCAGCCATGAAGGTGCTTTTCATTTACTCAAAAAAAAACCCAGTCCCCTTTAAAAAAAACTGATATTGAAAGTGGGAGAAAGTGACTTAAGTATAGTAAAGTATAAATATAACAAGCCATAACATTTCCTGTACAACTGACAACAATAAAAAATGAGTAATATTGACGAGAAAGATGAAGTAAAACTAAAATAAGGTCTCAAATGTTCAGCTGACATTTTTGAAAGCTAGCAATATCTTTAAATGCTCTTACAGTGGGGCGAAAACGTATTTAGTCAGCTACTTAGAAAGATGAGAGGGGTCTGTAATTTTCATCATAGCTACACTTCAGCTATGAGAGACAAAATGAGAAAAGAAAATCCAGGCAATCACATTGCAGGATTTTTAAAGAATTTAATTGTAAATCATGGTGGAAAATAAGTATTTGGTCAATAACAAAAGTTCAACTCAATACTTTGTAACATAACCTTTGTTGGCAATGACAGAGGTCAAACGTTTCCTGTAAGCCTTCACCAGGTTGGCACACACTGTAGCTGGTATTTTGGCCCATTCCTCCATGCAGATCTCCTCTAGAGCAGTGATGTTTTGGGGCAACACGGACTTTCAACTCCCTCACACACATTTTCTATGGGGCTGAGGTCTGGAGACTGGCTAGGTCACTCCAGGACCTTGAAATGTTTTTATGGAGCCACTCCTTCGTGCCTTCGAGCGATGTGTTGGGATCATTGTCATGCTGGAAGAACCCAGCCACGTTCCATCTTCAATGCTCTCACTGATGGAAGGAGGTTTGGGCTTGCTTCTAAAATCCTCACCATACATGGCGTTTCCATCTTCAAGCTCTCAAGATGGAAGAGGTTTTGGCCTTAAATCTCACATACATGGCCCCGTTCATTCTTCCCTTACCACAGATCAGTCGTCCTGTCCCCTCTGCAGAAAAAACAGCCCCCAAAGCATGATGTTCCACTCCCCATGCTTCACAGTAGGTATGGTGTTGTTGGGTGGCAACTCAGCATTCTTCTTCTTCCAAAACACGACGAGTTGAGTTTTTACAAAAAGTTCTATTTTGGTTTCATCTGACCACATGATATTCTCCCAATCCTCTTCTGGATCATCCATATGTCTCTGGCAAACTTCAGATGGACTGGACATGTACTGGCTTAAGCAGGGGGGCACGCCTGGCACTGCAGTACCTCTCGGCGTAGTGTGTTACTGATGGTAGCCTTTGTTACTTTTGTCCCAGCTCTCTGCAGGTCATTCATCAGGTCCCTCCATGTAGTTCTGGGATTTTTGCTCACCGTTCTCATTGATCATTTTTGACCCCATGAGATGAGATCTTGACAGCCTCTTTGGTCTTGGCCATGGTTGGAGTTTGGAGTCTGAATGGTTTGAGGCTGTGGACAGGTGTCTGGTACTGCCAGGATCTGAAGTCCCTCTGCGTAGTGTGTTACTGATGGTAGCCCTTGTTACTTTGGTCCCAGCTCTCTGTAGGTTCATTCATCAGGTAGTTCTTGGATTCTGCTTGATACTCATGGTTCATTTTGACCCCACGGGATGAGATCTTGTGTGCGGCCCCAGATTTGAGGGAGATTATCAATAGTCTTGTATGTCTTTACATTTGCTCCCACAGTTAATTTATTCACACCAACTGCTTGCCTATTGTAGATTCACTCTTCCCAGCATGGTTACAGGTCTACAATTTTTCTTGGGGTCCTTCAACAGCTCTTTGGTCTTGGCCATGGTTGGGTTTGGAGTCTGACTGTTTGAGGCTGTGGACAGGTGTCCTTTTATAACAGATAACGAGGTCAAACAGGTGTTCCCATTAATACAGGTAACGAGTGGAGGAACAGAAGAGCTTCTTAGGAAAGAAAGTTCAGGTCTGTGAGAGACAGAAGACCTTGTTTGTTTGTAGGTGACCAAATACTTATTTTCCCACCATGATTTACAATAAAATTCTTAAAACATCCTACAATGTGAGTTTCCTGGATTTTTCTCATTTTGTCTCTCATCGTTGAAGTGTACCTATGATGAAAATTACAGACCTCTCTCATCTGTCTAAGTAGGAGGAACTTGCACAATCAGTGGCTGACTTAATACTTTTGTTGCCCCACTGTATATACGTAAATAAGGGTACTGGAGAGGCTACCTATCCCTATTACTATGTTTTTTAAGCAGTCTAGATACCTTCTAACTATGTAAAGTCAGATTTATCAAGGGTAAAACATGAGCAGGATTTTAAGGTACTGGACTATTGACCAAAAACTTGAGGGGATTCAGCACACCACAGCTGCCACTGTTGGTTTCTATCCCTCAACTACATCTCATAAGGACTGATTAAGTCTGCATAATGCCATCTAAATAATGTGAGTGTATAATATAAACATAATATAAAGGCAGTATTTATATTTTTATTAGTATATCATTATAATGAGTATTTAATTATAATATAATATTACAAAGTATATTTATATTTAATTTCTATATCGAACTGATGTAAGTATCCGTTTACCTCATATCCTTTGTGACAAAAAAAGAACTGAAATAAAACTATACTGCAAATAGTCTAAGCATATAAGTATTAATAAAATACCTGGAAGACTTCATGATGATTATAATTGACAATCCCTGAACCTCTCCACCGATGCACATCCTTCGACCTGAGGCTTTGATGAACATCACAATTAGGGTTAAATCTGGATTTGGGAGAGCAGCCAGGGATGTGAGCAAACCTGTTCCAGTGGAGGATCTAATTATGCAACTGCAAGTCTAGCATTCCAGTCTAAAGCCAAACAGAGGAGAGCAGCTGGCATGGGCTCCCTGACGCTGGCAATCCTGTTCAGCTTGGAGTGAGCTCTAGAACATGACAGCCCCTCTTTGGACCGCTAGAAACGCCTCATGGCTCAAGGATTCTGCAATTTTGTTGTACTGCAATAACTCTTACGGGTCAGTATCTTAGCAGATGCTTATTTGAACTTCAGAAATAATACAGACACATAGAGCCGTAATTACGAAAGATCTGGACATAATGAAACAGCAAAAAAACACTGCCAAAGTGCCAGTCAGAATCCCATTACACAACACAACCCCTAGTGTATTTGCTTACATAGATAATGAGGTTAACACAACAACACTGAGCCTCTTTAGCTAACGGTTAAATGTCACATAAATAATAACGATGAACGAGTTTTGAATCTCTGACTAAATGATGCACTGCCATTTGCTGCACCCCAAAACTCAACACCAATGCCTACAAATATACAAA
The DNA here is from genome assembly GCA_025084515.1 of Ancistrus triradiatus. Classification (NCBI taxonomy): domain Eukaryota; kingdom Metazoa; phylum Chordata; class Actinopteri; order Siluriformes; family Loricariidae; genus Ancistrus; species Ancistrus triradiatus. Next base: position 77,071 of record JAJAGP010000954.1, on the reverse strand, counting down.
AATAAAACAACGCAAAGCCTAACAAACTCATTCTTGCTAGCATACATGGGGCCAAAAATATAGAATTATTTAGAATATAATATAGAAAATATAGAAAATTAAGAGAACCCAGTTAAAGAAATGAGACAAAAATATTATACTTTGGGTCTTTATTTATTGAGGAAAATGATCCATATTACCTATTAGTGAGGGAAAAAGTAAATGTGAACCTCTAGGAAATTTTAGAGTTGATTTGAAGGTGAAATTAAAGTCAGGTTGTTCTCATCAATGGGATGCCAATCAGTGTGAGTGGCAACCCGTTTTATTTAAAGAACATGGATCTATCAAAGTCTGCTCTTCACAACACACGTTTTGTGGAATGTATCATGTATGAACAACATGGAGATTTTGATGAGCCCAGAAAAGAAGTTGGTGATGCGCATCATGCTGGAAAAGTTACAAACCATCTCTAAAGAGTTTGGCTCCACAACCACAGACCTAATGTACAAACGGAGGGCAATTCCAGACCACGTACCCTCCCCGGAGTGGTTTTCCCCCGGGGGTCGACAACAAAGACCACGTGTTATTTTTCTTAACATTATATTAGAGGCCAATTTGAGAGAGGCCCTTCGTGTGCTTAGAGTTCCCCGGGGTTCCTTTGTGACCTCACCAACCTGTTTGAAGCATCCAACCTTTTGAAAAGACTCCATATAAAATGACAGTAAGTTAAGAGAACAATACGCTGCAAGTCCTGATGGGCTCCAATATTACATATTACTAGTGAGGCCAAAAGTATGATGACCCTCTAGGATTAGCAGTAATTTGAAGGTGAAATTAGAGTCAATTTGTTTTGAGGTTCTCTTCTCTTATCCATACATAATGCCAAAAACTGTCGCTTCCGTTAAAACTAGTTCACACTTACAACTAGTTTGACACTAATTAGCATGGTAAAGCTGCACAAATCCCATACCACTTACTGAAATGGGACTATGACTAGGCTGACTGGGACGGATTTTTTGACACATTTTCTGATGCAGTTTTACTGCCATATGGTACGTTGTGAATGTTTTAAAAAACTAAAAAACAAGCACAGATCTGTCTAACAGCATGCCCCTATCAAACAGGTAACGTTAGCATAATTTGCTAACAGAAAGCTCAGAGTTGGCTCAGTCGCTGTAAGGAAGACAAAAAGGACTGATTGAATCCCTGGTATTTAGTGGTTAGTGGTTGGGGTGTACGGAAACTTTTAATACTTGCTATTTCATCATTTACTGTACAAGGTCTGCTCTTATGCTAGTCCTCTGCTTTATTCAGATCCACAAAAACAATAGGTGTGTGGGTGGTGGTGTGTGTTCATGGGCAGAACTCATTGTTTGTCATGTGCAAGAGAGAGGATGTAGTCAGGCCATGGCGGGTCCAGTTGGCGGTGCTGACAGCTGCAGTGTTAGCATTACATAATAGTGCTCCAAATCCTTTGTAATGAGTCACACATTAGAACGTGGTAGGCTGCAGATTAACAGGACTTCAAACAGCAGAGGGAGCACTAACCACAACTGGACCATTAGGTGTACACTAAGCACAGAAATTCTCAATAAATATATTTATGAACATGGAATGTTTAGTCTTTTCATTTAGGTCAGTCCTAAATAACAGGAGAATGGGAATTCCATTACTGCCTTGCAAAATCTGTTTTCCCAGCTTCCCAGCACACCTGCTCCAGCTTATCAGCTAATTATCTACTGAAAGTGTACTGGGAAGAAACCTTAACCTGAGCATGGGGCTTCAGCTGAGGGAAAAGAGCCGCTAATGAAACACCCTACACTGCTATTACAATCCCAGAATTTAATATTCCTGCACTTAATAGCACTTTATTTTTGGAGTTTAGTCAATTAATTAGAGTTAACAAAAGTATTGTCGTGCTAAAGTATCCAATTGGGTGTGATGTTTAATATCACCAGAATTTTTAATGAAGTTTTATTTCTTTTAAAACTTCCAGGGTTCTGGATTGTGGTGGCATCTAATCATATCCTTTTGACTAAATTACTGATCCATTCCTTGGTTGATTGATTAAGGAAAAAGTGCAGTTTCACCAACAACAACAATTAGCTAGACCACCACCTCAGTGACCCGGGTTTGAGTCCCTGTGGTGCAGTTCAGCCGAATCGGTGTCTCACAGGCATGCGTCTAGACTGGCTATATTTGAGGAAGGGATGGGTATGGAACACCTCATTAAGTCCATGCTTACACCTGCAACCTAAGCTCTCTGGGCCAGACGTCAGACCCCCACCCATGTGTCAATGAGCAGGAAAGAGCGTGGTGAAAATGTGAAATGAAGTGCAGTAAACAGGTCCGCCCCAAACGATTTAATCACTAAACGCCTAATCATGACTTTAATGAGTAAAATATTTGTGATTAGCTCTTTCATTATTACACACCGACTCGCCTCGCTTCTGTTCCTCCTACTCTTTCTCCAACTCCATCTTTAGCCGTTTATTCAATCGCTTTCACTTCAGATCTTTTAAGGATTACTGTGGTTTGACCATCTGTTGTCCGGGGACACGATTTTAAATGGCCTTGGTCTTTCTCCTCTTTAAGCTGAATGTCCTCTCTGTTTCATTTAACACAAAGCCAAGACTGCAGTAGCACACTGTGGTGGCACTAGCCCAAGTTGGCTTCCTCTGTACTTGTGTCCGCATGCGGTCGCTCAATCAAATCAGCCAGGCTAGGAGTGCCAAACAGCCACTGTGGGTCCAGGCTTGATGAGCATCATGTCCAGCAGTGAGCTGACCTCACCCTGACGTTGACTCAGAACTAGAGGTATAGAGGCCAAGACTGTCCAAAAGGCATCTACAGGTATGTGCCATGTAACATCTATAAGAGAACATAAAAATCTGCATTTAATTCCAGACATCGCAGCTATGAACAGACTAAAAATGGCAAAGTCACTTTACAGCACTGCCCGATGTTAGAGTGTACAGTAATGTACTGACCTCTAATTACCATTATTGACTTAATAATTCCTATCTTAATTGGTCACTTATGTATTAGCAGCGTACTAATATTGTTTTGTTGCATTGTAGTGTAGTGCGTTTTCCTGCTTCCTCCCAGCTGGTCACACAAGCCAGTCAACACTGACTGGGACTGTGGTAGCCTAGCGGTTAAGGTACTGGACTCTGCACCAAAAGGTCCAGGGTTCAAATCCCACCTCTGCCATGTTGCCACTGATGAGTCCTTGAGCCCTTGACCCACAATTACTTGGATTGTAAGACTGTACCAATTGTAAGTCGCTCTGGATAAGGGTGTCTGCTAAATGCTGTAAATGTAAACACTGCAGATCCACGAGCAGAGGTGGGAGTTAAAGAGCAGAAGTCCATCATTCACTCACAAGCTCACTTCATTACCTAGCTTGTTAGCTCTCGTTTGGACCAGAGACTGTTCGAACTCGGTTGATGGGAGACTTGAGTACTACTTACATACACTTACAAACACTTTGCCCTACCCCAACCCCACTGAACCACCCCCACCCCCCGACCACTACCTATATATTCTTGCACTTTTGTTTTCCATCAAGCAAAAAGTATCAGTCATTTCAATCTCTCATCAATCAAGTTGTCGGTGAAATCTCGTCTGCAGGCAGTTGTCTTGTAAAAATACCCATTATATTTACATTAGAAGTAGCATAAAAAGATTATGTGACTATGATAATGTCCTGTCCTGCGGCCGTTAGATGGCACAAACCTTTACTCTAGCTTAATCAGGTCAATTTCCACCACCATTATTTGGTGTCCCTGGGTGTTCCCAAATACTCCTAGTGGTACGGAATAGGGCCACAAAAACAAACAAACTGTTATCCACAGAGCCAATTGGAAGAGTGTAACTTTCCTCCAGTGAAAGCAGTCACTTGTCTGTGCAACCAGAAATGGCTGTTGCCTTCTGACATAGGGTGATGGGGCTCATAACTCCATCCTCTTATTGCTGCAATACAATAATAGGTAGAGGTCTTGGACCTCAGTTGCTGCAGCAGGAAAAATAGGGGTCTGGGACCTCAGATACAAAAAAGAGACAGAGTATGAGGCGACCTATAATTCTGTAACCTTCCTGATAGATATATCAGGTGGCAAATAAAGTGCACTAAAAAAAGAAAAGAAAAAAGGCACTAACAGTTTAAACTGGACTGTGACAATAGTAAGCGACCAACAGGTCTGCTGAAAGAAATGACAAAGGCATATCTGATAAATCTCATGTAGGTCAGATTATGGCACAAGATAACACAGGAAATGGAAGCAATCAAGGACACGTTTCAGTGAGCTCAGAACTATGCTTCTATAAACTGAAAGAAAGGAAGCAATGGAAATCCTGTGTAACAGAGGAACTTCATGCAAGTGGCACAGCCATGTGACGTATTTAATAATGTACACAAACAGCTTGGTGCTAGTCCTGCTATAGCTTCAATGCAATGCCCATCTACAACACCCACACAAGCCATCCCTTGTATACATTCACATACACCTGCCCTTTCTGTTGCCCTCCAAGAGGAGCATGGTTTTTTTTCTTCCCCATCCTTCATGAACTGCATATTCGTCTGATTTGAGACGGGTGCAAACGAATGCAGCCCGTTGCTCATTTTAATTACACTGAGCTCAGGTCAAAGGTGAGAGGACACTAGAGCATGGCCGGTCGGCCATTAGCCGCCATTAGCCTGCGGAAGGGACAAAGGTGCATTGAAGAACTGCATGATTAATCCGAGTCTTCAAAGGAATCCAGAACGGCCCACTGTCACAGTGGAGAGAGCTAATTACGTATTCGCCTCTCCGGGGTAATTTGCACCCATTGTGTGGCAAGAGCTGAATCAAGACACGAGATCAGAGATTAAGCACTTAAGGGGAGCTTTTCAAAAAGAAAGAGGAGGTGCAGAGAGGTGAATACTGCCGAAGGAGAATGAGATGATAATTACACAGTGAGTGACCACAATCATCAAACAAAAAGATGTAAGAACAGTGTAAATAATGTGTAAAACAATCTTACATTTAAAATGGGATGCCCTTACTTATGCCCACTTTTAATAACACAGACCACCAAATCCACTACTTCCTAACCCACATCTCTATATAGACAAAAGTTTATGGACACCCAACATATTACATCCAAATCATGGGTGTCCGTATGGTTCTTCTAACAAGGCTTTCCACTATGTTTTGGAACATGTCTGTGAGGTTGGCTTCTGATGTTAGAAAATAAGCCCTGGTTCACTTTTCATGGCATTCCACTGCATTTTCAAAGCGTCTGATGGAGTTGAGGTCCAGATTCTGTGTAAGCAGCCAAGGTCTCAGTCAAAGATCAAAGGCAAATTCCATGAGCTGACTTTGTGGAAGTACAAACCTATAAATGTGTCTTTTGCAGTCAAAGCCACAATCTCTTAGAGATTGTTTGTGCTCAGAGTGTTTGCTGAAGCTCCACTGTTCAATATCTGCAACATCCAAATATTATTTTTTTATTTATTTGTTATTATTATTTTTTTATAGTACTTTCCAAAATATTTGGTGCATTTATAGTCCAAACTAGACCATGGTGACATGGATGCCTTTAGATTTTTATAAACTCAAGCATCTTATGTGGCTTGAGCAATAAATGTTTTAAATTTGAGTTTAAATTTGAGCATAGGACATACAGAACCATGCAAAAGTCTTAGGCCTCCACTGGATTTGTTGTTTTACCAATGGTATAATGACCATATATAACAATATTGTCAACAATTTTACCCAAAAATTCTTTGATTTGTCACTCCACAATACTCTTTTCCACTGATTTACATTGACTCTTTTCCAATCGTTGTGAGCTTTAGCATATTAGTCCTTTCACCTTGTTCCCCTCCTGAAAAAGTGGTTTCCTGACTGCTACCATTTCAAAAAACCATTACTGATCAAGCTTCTTCAGACTGTAGAAGAATCAATTTGGTATCCTGATGAAGCTGCCAGATGCTGCCACTTTAAGTGTCACACTAAATACTTGCCACTGTAGCCTATAGAAGTGTTTATTCAGATGTTATTTTTTCAGTTTTCTAATACCACACATTACCTGCATTTTATGGTGGTATTTTACTAAAGAGACTGAGAAATAATTCTATATGGCCATTAAGCCACTGCTAAAACAATGGTATATTATTTTACAGAATGTGCAACACAGACTTGGCAGGTGAAGTTTGATTTGCTGATTTGCATACAGTGTATTACATGAGGTTAGCCAGACTGAAATCCAAGTGCTGCAAGCAAAGTATGTGGTTAATAAAACACAAAGACGTGTTAAATTACCGGGTATAAACAGGGTCAGGATCATGTTAAAATGCACTGGATTGAACCGGAGCGTTCCATCACCTTAAAAAAAAACATTTGTTTGCCCCATTCATATGCAATGTGGTGAACATTGTTATGTCGTTTACTTTAAATTGCACGGTAATGATCAGGTGAGAAAGATGCATGATACAGCACTGGCAGGTTCATGATCTTCATCAGCATGAATTCTTAATGCTTTACACCAGTTTTCCTTTTATCCAAATATGTTTGTGCATGGGGCGTGAAGTCTGCAAGTTCATCAAGTGCTTACCCAGCTGGGTGGCTCTCCTCCTACACACCTCGTCGGCAAACGTTTTCAATTAGGAAAGCGTTAATTTACAGCCCCCTTCATACAGTGGTGCTTGAAAGTTTGTGAATGCTTCAGAATTTTCTGTAATTCTGCATAAATATGACCTAAAACATCATCAGATTTTCACACAAGTCCTAAAAGTAGATAAAGAGAACCCAGTTACACACATGAGACAAAATATTATACTTGGTCATTTATTTATTGAAGATTTAATTTATTTACTGAAAATTTTATATTAATGAGTGGCAAAAGTATGTGAACATCGGCTTAGAGGAATTGTAGCCCATTCCTCCGTACAGAACAGCTTCAGCTCTGGGATGTTGGTGGGTTTCCTCACATTAGCTGCTCGCTTCAGGTCCTTCCACAACATCTCCATTGGATTAAGGACAGGACTTTGACTTGGCCATTCCAAAACATGAACTTTACTCTTCTGTAACCATTCTTTGGTAGAACGGCTTGTGTGCTTAGAATGGATGTGGCTTAGGGTCGTTATTGATGCATGACCACCTTCTCTAGAGATTCAGGGTCATGGACAGATGTCCTGACATTACCTTTAGAATCTCTGATCTAATTCGGGAATTCATTGTTCCATCAATGATGGCAGGCCGTCCTGGCCCAGATGCAGCAAAACAGGCCCAAACCACGAACTACCACCACCATGTTCACAGATTGGGATAAGGTCGGTTTATGATGCTGGAATGCAGGTTTCCTTTCGCCAACCATAACGGCTTCACTTTTAAACCAAAAATTCTATTTTGGTCTCATAAGTCACAAACCTTCTTCCAATAGGCATTCTGGCTCGGCCACGTGATCTTTAGCAAACGGCAGACGAGCAGCAAATGTTCTTTTTGGAGAGGCAAAAAGTGGCTTTTCCTTGCAACCCTGCTTTATGCCACACCATTGTTGTTCAGCGTTATTCTGAGGTGGACTCATGAACATTGGCCAATGTGAGAGAGGCTTCAGTTTGCTTAGAAGTTACCTGGGGTTACGTTTGTTGAACCTCAACAAAACTATTACACGCCTTGCTCTTGGAGTGATTTTGTAGGCCCACTGTAACCGTTACAGTGCACCACCTTCATTTTGCCACTTAACCATTAGATATAAAGAAATGCATCAAAAATCTGTCCAGTAAAGCCTTTTCATGGCTGTGTTATCCCCACTATTAGCAGTGTCGAATCGGTGTGTCTGCACTAACCAATTTAGATCATTATATCACTTTATTTAAAAAAAAGAATCTCTCCAAAATGTTTACAAGTATCTCAGTCATCTTGTCTGCACATATACACTATGCCGGCAAATTGATATTCAATTTAGATGGAAGACTCAAAACAAAAACAGCAAGCTATTTGATGAGGACCGTCTGGATGGAATAAGGAGCTAAATTAGCCATCCATTTACGCACGGTTATTACGCTGGTGAGAAGCAGACGGCAGTCTGGAGCTACAGACCCCAACGGCTTTCCTCTCCACATTCATCATCTGACTCACAGCATGAGGGAAACATAGAAGACAGCAGCATATATTGGGCTTTGAAGGTCACAGCCGAGTGTAGAATAAGAGTGACTGCTCAACAGATGGAAAGGGTTATCGAAAAAAGGATGGGTTGGAGAACAATATCTGAAATTCATGAGTCAAACTGAAGGCGGTACAACAGTGGGATGAAAAACTGTAGACCTAGGGATCCGATGTCATAGATTCTTGTTCGTTTGCACCCAATTTAATTCTAGAACATTGTTGTTGTATATCAGAAATCCTATACCAAAGTCCCTGCTTGGTGCAGCAATACTTATTCTGCTTTATGCCATTTTAATAAAGGGAAACGTCTGGAAAGGAAGCAGGTCTGTTTACAAATACATGCAGTTTCTACAGTACATTGAACACATATTTTCATAAACAGACAGCTAAATAAGCTAGGGAACTGGAGGAAAATGCCCTGGCAGACACTGGATAGCAAACCGTCTCCAAGTCCTGTGTAAAAGTTCCTACTTTAAGATGCTGAAGCTGTGTGTGAGAGGTGGTGTTCAAGGACTTTTGGTCACAAACTAATAGATGCAGTCTCACAGCAGCCTAACACGCTAACCCAGCACCACAGGGACCCCGGCTCAGGTACAGCTCTTCCAGTCAAGTTAGCTGTCACATGCGGACACAATCAGCTGTTTATGAGGGAGGGGAATCCGGTCGGAAGATCATTCCCCTGTGCTGCAAGCTGCAGCAGCTACTAGCACACACACACACACACACACACACACACACAGAGAAAGTAATTTATATTTAGTGTATCAAGAGCAGGAGCCGTCTTGATGACCATCTGCTCATTCACTCCCACAAACCCCAGGGGAAATGTGGTCCAGGGGTCCTGGTGCTTCTGTTGGCCGGCTGCTATCCACTGTAGTCAATCAATCTGTCACTATCCATCAGCATCAAGACACACAAAAGGGAGAAGAGACATCCATTTTATAGTACAAAAGAACAGCTAGTTATTAAATAACCATTTATACCATTCCTAATACAAATAGTTATTTCCTATTCAACCACTTGCTCATTAGAAAAATGAATTGACGAGATTAATGTCATTTATTCCTTTTCAACAGTACCAGCATGGGCCACCAATGATACAAACATGAATACCACAATTAACAGTCATAACCCGCTACACAAACTCCTGCTAAAACATTTGGTACATTGTTCATACCATAACCTGCTGATAGAATCTCTAGGTCTCACTAACTAATGTGGAATCGAACACATCAAAGACCACACCAGTGTGGCACTGCAGAAGGATATACCGTTCTGAACGGCATCCTGCCTCTAGCACTGTCCACCAAAGTCTGCAAAGGAACCCAGAGTACTGCATGTAACTACACAGCTACAGATGCTGCTAGACAAAACCCTGGAAACTACAGTGGTGCTTGAAAGTTTGTGAACCCTTTAGAATTTTCTATATTTCTGCATAAATATGACCTAAAACATCATCAGATTTTCACACAAGTCCCAAAAGTCGATAAAGAGAACCCAGTTAAACAAATGAGACAAAAATATTATACTTGGTCATTTATTTATTGAGGAAAATGATCCAATATGACATATTAGTGAGTGGCAAAAGTATGTGACCCTCTGCTTTCAGTATCTGGTGTTCCTCTGTACAGAACAGCTTCAACTCTGGGATGTTGGTGGGTTTCCTCACATTAGCTGCTCGCTTCAGCTCCTTCCAGAGTTCTTCTGATGGTGGACTCATGAACATTAACATTAGCCAATGTGAGGGAGGCCTTCAGTTGCTTAGAAGTTACCCTGGGGTCCCTTGTGACCTCGCCGACTATTACACGCCTTGCTCTTGGAGTGATCTTTGTTGGTTGAACCACACTCCTGGGGAGGGTAACAATGGTTTTGAATGTCCTACATTTGTACACAATCTGTCTGACTGTGGATTGGTGGAGTCCAAACTCTTTAGAGATGGTTTTGTAACCTTTTACAGGCTGATGAGCATCAACTCTTTTTCTGAGGTCCTCAGAAATCTCCTTTGTTCGTACCATGATACACTTCCACAAACGTGCTGTGAAGAGCAGACTTTGATAGAACCCTGTTCTTTAAATAAAACAGGGTGCCCACTCACACCTGATTGGCATCCCATTGATTGAAAACACCTGACTCTAATTTCACCTTCAAACTAACTGCTAATCCTAGAGGTTCACATACTTTTGCCACTCACTAATATGTAATAGTGGATCATTTTCCTCAATAAATAAATGACCAAGTATAATATTTTGGTCTCATTTGTGTAACTGGGTTCCCTTTATCTACTTCTAGAACTTGTGTAAAAATCTACTTATGTTTTAGGTCATATTTATGCAGAAATGTAGAAAAGTCTAAAGGGTTCACAAACTTTCAAGCGCCACTGTAGCTGGACGGAGCAATACCCTGATACAAAACAACAGGCCAGGATGATCAATCAGAAAGTCCACAAAATGAAATCAGAACGTGTTGGAATGAAGCAGGAATTTATGTTAATTTTACATCGGCGTGAACAAAGCCAGCTGTCTGTCAGTGAGAAAACTCACTTTCATTCCTGGAAATGCAGTAATGGGAGCATGTGGAGCGTCTGGGTTTTTTTTTTTTTTAAGCATTTGATGTTTTGCCACCATAAAAGAGCATTTATAGCAGGTGCAACGTTTGGCTCATTTAAACAGATCCATTTTCCTCCGCTCTATGAACTCAGCATTTTACTCTCTCTTCCATGCCACCCATCACTGATGATCTGCCACAGTGAAAACTGGTTGAAATTTGTAACTGTATCAACATAGTAGTGTGAAAAGAAAGGCCTATTTGATGTGTGTGTGGGGGGGGGGGGGTGCTCTTGGAGTGATCTTTGTTGGTGGACCACACCTGATTGTCATCTCATTGATTGAAAACCCCTGACTCTAATTTTCAATTTCTAAAGGGTTCACAAACTTTCAAGCACCACTGTAGAGTTGCGTATCAAATTAACGTCCACACGAATGTCCGTTTTACCCTGGTGCTTTCACATCAGTTCCTGAGCACCTAGGTTCAAATACCAGGTGGGGCTTGAAACATGAAGGGCATCTACAAAACCCTATGATGAACTGGTGCCCTTAATAATAGGAGCTGTACAACTTTACACCAAGTACCTTCTGGGATTGTTACCTGAAGATGGTAACACTGATGAGCAAGGCAGCTAGAGTTCCTGTACTGGCAGTTAGGATCTTAGTCAGCACAAACATAACCCCCATGAAGGGTAATTAACTTTGGTACATCACAGTCCCTTCCTGGCTCTGGTCCCTGTCCACTTCCTGTAAAACTGGCACAAAGCTAAAACACTCTAATAGTACACAGAGCTGGTGCTAAGGCTGCTGTGTCAACATTTCTGAGCTGAAGGAAGTGATAAGATTAGTGCATAACGCAGTAACGTGTCAGCAAGGGATCGGAGAGGAGGAGAACAGAAATAAAAATGGATTGGATTGGGTTTCTTTGTTTACTTAATCAGCACCAATGGCTATTCCTGACAGGAGCAGGGTTGTTGCACCGGTTAACCACTGGAGTGTGATAGTGATATACAGAGTGTATAGTCACTCCATGTTGTACTTTGCCTAGTGGTGGTATGAATGACTCAGTGTTGTGAAATTTACTCAAGCAATTAAAACACAATAATATAAACTGATCAGGACTCCACTGATTATTAAGGGAATGACAACCAATGACATTTAACAACATTAGCCTCCTGGCTCAGGTGCAAAACTAATGAAGCACATGCCTGACACCCAACATGTCTCCGCTGACTGACTACATTTGGGCTAAGTGGACAGGCACAGCATGCTAGTTACATGCAGGGAAAGTTTTGGTACATCTCTTAGACATGCCTGAGTACACATCAATTTAATGGACTCCTACAGCAGTGTTTGAAGCGGCACCCACCGGCAGGATTCATTCTGCAGAAGAAACTTTAACCACTACCCAGGATGGGCCTTTCAAGCTTTTTGAGAAGGGACGTAACAAGTTTAGTCTGACTAATAATAAAAGTATATTATGTTGTTTCATCATACACTTCAGGTATACATCATTTAGCAGACCACCTCACCCAGAGCAGGTTACAAATCAACTGAGGTTAGGTGCCATTTTTAAGGCTTATTACACTTACATTTACAGCATTTAGCAGACGCCCTTATCCAGAGCGACTTACAACTGGTACAATCTTACAATCCAAGCAATTGTGGGTTAAGGGTCTTGCTCAAGGACCCAACAGTGGCAGCCTGGCAGAAGTGGGATTTGAACCCTGGACCTTCTGGTCCATAGTTCAGTACCTTACCCGCTAGGCTACCACAGTCCCTTATCAGAGCTGAGATTTAAATTTGAGATTAGCAGTCCAGACACTTAACCACCGAATTCATCTTCTGTTTCTTTCAACAACAATCCTGAATCCACATTCCACATCTGAAGCTTAATGCAATCAAACTGCTTACTTTTTAAAACAATTCTTTGAAACGTGCCAGAATGATCCTGGCTCTTTGATTAGATTCCACTAATTAATGCTGAGGCTGTCTGGATCTCACGTTCTGACTCGTTCCACTGTGCTCCACTATGTCTTCCTAACCTGTTCAGGCTGGTTGGCTGCTTGAAGTGTAGATCACGGTCCTCTAAACATGTACACAACATGAGAAATGGTAAAAGTGCCAAATTACAGGCTTTCACAGCATCTTCAAAACACCGCTATGTAGGTACAGCCTGTTACTGTCAGCTGAAGTGTATACACAAGTTCTAAAATGTCTGAGCACAAAATACACAGAACATTTAGGAATGCTCTCAAGAATTTCCTCAAATACACCTGAGAACAAAGTGAGTGCTAATAAGAGTGCTATTTAAATATCAGAGCAAGAAAATAGATCATGATATAAATCATCAGATTAACTATTACAAAGACGTGGCACAGTAGTTTGATTTTTAAACTCTTTAGGATCAGTGCAGCATTTTTCTATACCAGCAATACAACTCGAATAAAACCAGAACTCAGCTTTTCAGGTAGAGTTTGATTTATACTGAGCTGACAAAGCAAGCAACATGTGCTGCACTGACATGTGTTGCATTAGCAAGGGAAATGTTAATTACCCCATTCATTTACATTACATAATGTTTTGTGCAGTCAGGAGATCAATCAGAGCAATCAGAGCACGGCTCGTGTTTCCAAGCATTCATTAAACCCTTCGTCAGAGAGACCGCATGTGCTATTAGGTACCCACGCTGCACTGATTCCACAATTTGGCCACTGGCTTTGCAGAAAATGTGGCCAAATTAAAGAGCTTTATAAGACAGCTGTTCTCAAATGCTGTCCAAATCCGCTACCTGTTTAGGCAAATGCAACCTAAATGGAACACGAGGTCAGTCACTGTGTCTCATCATGTCCATAATAACAACAGAATGGTGCAACATGCAACCAATTATAAACAGTTAAGTACCTGCAATTCTAAGAGTGTAACTACCCCGATTACGGACATGAAAACAGAACCTATTACAGTATCTGCCACTAGATGTCGCATGTGTAACACTACAGCATGCCTGAACTGTTGGTCTGGAACTGCAGCTGGTCTCCTGCAGATGACTGCACATTACTGAAACCGTCTCTTCCATTAAACTTTTAGACAGCACTTTTTACAATACATATCATCACAAAGCTGCTTTGCAAAGAGAAAAGCCTGGAGAGAAACCATTTCAACAAGCCGCTATTTAGCTGCATATAAAGGAAACTGGGCAGCACTGCCTACAACTCACAAGATGTTCAGTGTAGCAAGTGTGGTCTTGTGAAAAAGTATAGCAGTGGTTAAACTTTCACCCACACAGTTAAAATGAAATGCCTTCACTGCAGGATGTTACTTATAGGTCATACTGACCAACTGATCAGGCAGAGGTACAGCGTGGCTCAGATCTGTGATGGCTGACTCACGTCGTGCAGACAGCGTTATGCTTAGGCTTCTTCTACTCACCTCATTGCTTTTAGGGAGAAATGAAAGCACAAACTGGGATCTATTCAGAGACACGATTAAAACATGTAGTTGCTTGTTACCGCGTGGAGGTTGGGAAGGACAGAGTAGCTGGAGAAGGTTGTGAGTCAGAGCCATGTGTATACAAACAAACACACTGATGGTCTGACCATAGTGGGGGCAAAAAGGTATTTATCAGCCACTGATTGTTTGCAAGTTCTCCTCTTAGGAAAGAGAGAGGAGGTCTGTGATTTCATATAGCTACACTTCAACTAGGAGAGACCAAAATGAGAAGAAAGAGGAAAAAACAACAACCGGAAGGACATCACATTGTAGGATTTTTAAAGAATTTAATTGTAAATTAGGGTGGAAAATAAGATTTGGTCAATAAAACAAAAAGTTCAACCTTTGTTGGCAACAAGACAGAAGTCCAAACTTCCTGTAAGTTCTTCACCAGGTTGGCACACACTGTAGCTGGTATTTTGGCCATTCTCCATGCAGACTCCTCTGAAGCAGTGATTGTTTGGGGCAACAGGACCTTTCAACTCCCTCACACATTTCTATGGGGTTGGGGGGTTGGAGGGACTGGCTAGGCCACTCCAGGGACCTTCACAGTACTTTCTTACGAGCCACCCTTCGTTGCCCGAGCGGTTGTGTTTGGATCATTGTCATGCTAGAAAGGACCCAGCACATTTCATCTCAATGCTCTCACTGATGGAAGGAGGGTTTTGGCTTAAATATTCACAATACATGGCCCGTTCATTTTCCCTTACAACGGACAGTCGTCCTGTCCCATCTGCAGAAAAACTTCCGGACACGCCTGGCACTGGAGGATCTGAGGCCCTCTCGGCGTAGTGTGTTTACTGATGGTAGCCTTTTTACTTGGTCCCAGCTCTCTGCAAGGTCAATTCATCAGGTCCCTTCCATGTAGTTCTGGGATTTTGCTCCCCGTTCCTCATGATCATTTGAGCCCACGAGATGAGATCTGCATGGAGCCCCAGATCGAGGGAGATTATCCAATGGTCTTGTATGTCTTTACAATTGCTCCACACAGATGATTTATTTCACACCAACCTGCTGCATATTGTAGATTTCACTTCTTCCAGCTGGTGCAGGCCTACAAAATTTCTCATGGTGTCCTCGACAGCTCTTTGGTCTTGGCATGGTTGAGTTTGGAGTCTGACTGTTTGGGCTGTGGACAGGTGTCTTTTATACAGATTAACGAGGTAAAACAGGTGCCATTAAGTACATGGGTAACGAGTGGAGGACAGAAGAGCTTCTTAAAAGAAGAAAGAAGTTACAGATCTGTGAAACCCAGAAATCTTGCTTGTTGGTGGGTGACCAAATACTATTTTCCACCATAATTTACAATTAAATTCTTTAAAAATCCTACAAATGTGATTTCCTGAATTTTTTCTCATTTTGTCTCTCATAGTTGAAGTGTACCTATGATGACAATTACGGACCTCTCTCATCTTTATAAGGAGTCAGCTGCCCATTTCAGGCTTAAACCAACAAATATTAGTGAAATCATACAAATTTCATCACAAGAAAAGCAACAGATGGCAAGAAATAACAAAAAGCTGTCACCAATTACAATACGAAAGACATGGTGCCAATGCAGGCGGTTGAGAGAGATGGGTTGAAACAACTTTTGAATACTTTAAACTGAAGATATACACTGCCAAAATATCATCGCATTATCTCTATCGACAAAATCCCGAAAAATATCAAGATACATTTTTTTAATATTGCACACCCCTAGAACTTTTCTGTTCATCTAGAGTACTTTCACTCTTTTTGTGGAGCTGTACCTTCTCTCCAGACTTCTCTTCTCCCTGCCTAAGGATACCATGGTTTATGCATTTCCAAGAGAGACGCAAATCCAAAATGCAGAGTGTGTGCTTTTAACAATCGCACATTTCTCCTTCGGCCAAAGCTTCCTCAGCAATCCAGCATCATCTTCAAAGGCATTATGACTGTACACGCATCTCTTCAGCCTGCAGGTGTCACTTTCACAACCTGCTCTAAATCTCAACATTGTGCCTGCGTGGGCAGGAAAAGTGGGTGCCAACTGACAGGTCGTCAAAACATGACTTGCCAACATGGGACGAACCCAATGCCCACAAGGAGGACCATGTTTACATTCTTGTACTGGCGTTGTACCGACTCTGAGAAGACGTATAAAACAGCTAACTAGTACATGCGTTTCTGCAGTTAGCCAGCTTATCCCAGTATCTGTTATCCAAACCATATGGTATGAGGTGTAAATAAATAAATATTTTCATATCACATCAATGTCTAGCCACTGAGCTTCCAGCATTAATAAAAACACTCTAGGTAACATTTTTTTTAAAAAGACTAGCATTTAATAATATGAACAAAATTGAATGCTACACTGAGGCATCTGTTAAATGCACTGATGTAAGCTTCCAGTTCTTGCCTCTCGAACCACACCTTTACCAATGGGTACAATTATTTAATTAATCTGGGGTATCTTGAGGAAGGAAAAATCCTGGTTGATCTGGAAAAAGCCACCATTGACTAGAAGCCACCACAAGAATCCAGAAGGCACTGCCGGGTTCTCACTGATGAAATAACTCCACACCACACCATACCTCTGTTTAACCAGTATAATCCTCCGGTGTGGGACAAGATAGTGCCCATCACCCCCAAGCCCTCCCCAACAACACCCCTCACCCCCAGCTCTACCACCGCAGCCTTGCCGAGCTGTGGTAGCCATGGCGACCAGCTAAGAGCAGACCTCAAGGTGCAGTGAGGACAAATGGGCAGGCGTTGAAGCTGAAGACAGAAGAATTTATCCCAGATGGTTCAATGTGTGTGTGTGTGTGTGTGTGTGTGTGTGTGTGTGTGTGTAAGAAACATTGGGTCAGAGAATGAGCTCATGCTGTGAAGTCTGGCAGGTGTGTTGTTAGAAATACCATCAAGCTTCCATCTACTGGTAGCACATGAAGGTGATGAGTCTGGTTAGCTCATCACAAGACATAATACAGTGGTGAGAAAAAGTGTTTGCCCCCTTCCTGATTTCCTATTTTTTTGCATGTTTGTCACAAGTGCTTTGGAACATCAAACCAATTTATATATTAGTCAAAGACAACACAAGTAAACACAAAATGCAGTTTTTAAATGAAGGTGTTTATTATTAAGTGATAACAATCCAAACCTACATGGCCCTGTGTGAAAAAGTGATTGCCCCCTAAACCTAATAACTGGTTGGGCCGCCCTTAGCACCAACAACTGCAGCCAAGTGTTTGTGATAACTTGCAGTGAGTCTTTTACAGAGTTGTGGAGGAATTTTGGCCACTCATCTTTGCAGAATTGTTGTAATTCAGCCACACTGGAGGGTTTTCCAGCATGAACGGCCTTTTTAAGGTCATGCCACAGCATCTCAATAGGCTTCAGGTCAGGACTCTGACTAGGCCACTACATTTTGTTTTTCTTCAGCCATTCAGAGGTGGACTTGCTGGTGTTTTGTATCATTGTCCTGCTGCAGAACCCAAGTTCATTTCAGCTTGAGGTCAAGGACAGATGGCCGGATATTCTCCTTCAGGATTTTTTGGTAGACAGCAGAATTCATAATTCCATTTATCACAGCAAGTCTTCCAGGTCCTGGAGCAGCAAAACAGCCCCAGACCATCACACTACCACCCCCATATTTCACTGCTGCTATGATGTTCTTTTTCTGAAATGCTGTTACATTTACCCCTGGTGTAATGGGACACACACCTTCCAAAGAGTTTAGCTTTTGTCTCGTCCACAGAATGTTTTCCCAAAAGTCTTGGGGATCATCAGGATGTGTTCTCGCAGTGGTTTTCATCTTGTAACTCTGCCATGCAGGCCATTTCTGCCCAGTCTCTTTCTTATGGTGGAGGCATGAACACTGACCGTAACTGAGGCAAGTGAGGCCTGCAGTTCTTTGGATGTTGTTGTGGGGTCTCTTGTGACCTCTTGGATGAGTCGTGGCTGCACTCTTGGGGTCATTTTGGTCGACCGACCACTCCGGGAAGGTTCACCACTGTTCCATGTCTTTGTCATTTGTGGATAATGGCTCTCACTGTGGTTCGCTGGAGTCCCAAAGCTTTAGAAATGGCTTTATAACCCTTTCCAGACTGATCTCAGTTACTTTCTTTCTTGTTACCGAATTTCTTTGGATCTCAGCATGATGTGTAGCTTTTAAGGATCTTTTGGTGTACTTCACTTTGTCAGGAAGGTCCTATTTAAGAGGACAGGTATGGCAATAATCAGGACTGGGTGTGGCTAGAGACAGTGAACTCAGGTGTGATAAACCATAGTTAGTTTTAACAAGGGGGGGGGGGCAATCATTTTTTCACACAGGGCCATATAGGTTTGGATTTTTTTCTCCCTTAATACACACACTAGGCTCATTCGCCCCCTACTGCAGTGGCTTTGAATAATTTAATACATTGAATAAAACTACTGGTAGTGCTTGGTAACGCACCATGGGTGGAAAGATGCTTTCAAATTTGGCGCCAAGAGAAAGTTGTGGGCCTAGATGTTTGTAAAGCTGCTCTGAGACAATGACCTGTTTTAGCATGACCAAAAAAAAAAGCTGCAGATACAAAGTTATAAATAAAGCAGTTCTCTAAGAGTCAGGAGTAGTCCCTTTCTCCTCTGCATGTCAGAAAAAATCTAGTTCTGCTTCAGAGGAGCTCTTGCTGGGAAAAGGTCAAAGAACGGCCATCTGAAACTTCCTACCTCCTTCTAAGCCAGTCTAAAGAGAGGCCATTATCTACAGGCCATACACCACTGTTCCGCACAGCATGACTACCCACTGCACACTACTCACCCAGCATATGTGTGTAATATAAGAGATACACGATGATATAAGAGACTCTGAGCCTCTGCTTTTTGTTCTGATTCAAGCATTCATACTAGGGCTCTCCATCTACTGGGCTGCTATAAACAATAACACCAACGCTACAGCATCACTGCAGCACCGACACTACCTGTTCTGCTACCATGTCACCCTGTATTATTATATATACACACCGGTTACAAAGATTTGGTCCCATTCAAACAGTGCCCACTCTTTAGGAGCAGTTCTACATCAGTTGCAGGTTAGTATTCAGTAACATCTCTTGATCAATGTCTTTTGCTTCTGTGTATTTAAGTATTGTGCTGATACCCCATCCACCAGTCCAAATTCTTTCTGCTACATCTGCAGTGAGTTGACATTCAAATCCCTAAGATGTTCCTTCACACCCTCAATAAAAATGCCATTAGATTCTCTTCAGGGGTGAACTGGGTGACCAGGATAGAAATTAGGTCTCCATATTTGTTGTGTAACATGCATCAGAACTCTCACAGCATGGGCTACATGGTTTTTACAATTCCTATGGACCCAAAGATCCCACTTTGGACTTCTGTCTGACAGATACATACATGGTACAAAATCAAAATCCAAACCTACTGTTAAACATCCTAATTTAACATCTGCTCTGAAGCCATTACCTCACAGCCAGGAATTAACTGTGCCAGAGCCTTCAAGAAACATGAGACTGAGTGATGAGTCTGGTGATGAACAAGTAGACCAACTAGAGAACAATATGGACACACTTGTAATTTCAGAAATGTGTTAAAGTGCAAAAATAGCCTCATTTATGAACATGTAATATACACGTTAGATTTATCATCTACGCCGCCCAAGGAGGTTGGGTCTTGGTCCTCCCAAGGTTTCTTCCTCATAACGATTAGGGAGTTTTTCCTTGCCACTGTCGCCCTAGGCTTGCTCAATTTGGGATTGGGATTGTAAAGTTGCTTTGAGACAATGCTCCATTGTAAAAAGTGCTATATAAATAGATATGACTCGACTTGACACGTATTGTAAAATTTATTTGCTCTGTCCCTTACTAAAGAAAAAAAGTTTCAAATTATCCATAAAAATTACTAAAAAATCCATCTATTTTAGTTTGCAGGACAAAAAAAACCAGTGCCCAGTGCTATTATTGTGCTTAATAATTGAGAAATATTCTGTGTGCTGTCGAAAGGGCACTCAGTTTGGAATAAATTAAGAATTGAACAGTTACAAAAATGTCAGTCTTCCAGACAAAGCATCCTGACCCAACACATCATAATGTGTTATGGTTACAATGACAGCCCTAACTGTTCTCTACAAACACCACAAAGAAGTTTCAGACATTTCACGAGCCACGTTTACATTCAAGTCATACTTCCATGAATTTAAATTGACTTTTTTTATTAGAATGTTAATGGACCTAACCCCAGTGTGTCCCTGCTCTTCACCAAAGTGCTAGATTGGCCTCATCACTATGCATTTTAATTAATGAGCATAGCTCGCAGACTTCAATGACAGCTCAGAACTAACAGAGGGCATTAATTTTTTTTTCTGAATGTATTTACCTGTGTCTGCAGTTACTGATTTATGCACCTTCATGCATATTTAATTTAAACTATAGGCACCATTAGCATATCAACAAGATGAAAGCTTTGAGTTTTAGATTCTTCTTTTGGACTCCACCCGTCCACAGTCAGACATTCTGTGTACAGATGGACGAAAATTCAAGATCAGTTACCCTCCACAGTGGTGGAACCCAACAAAAACCACTCCGAGAGCGAAGTATGTAGTAATCACCAAGGTCATAAAAGAACCCAGGGAAACTTCTAAGCAGCTAAAGACCTCAGTCATATTAGACAGATTACTAACAATCTGCAACAACACATGAGCTACTGGCTCTGACTTTACATCTCCAAGGTGGAGCAATAAGGTAGATGTGTGCAAGAGCGCACTGAGTGAACAGAGTGTTTTTTAATAAAGAAATACAACTAAAAGGTTTCAAACTCAAACACTATTATTTCAAGCTTATTAGATCTTATTTGGGATACAGAACACTGGTTTTACCAAAATAAAGTCAATCTATAAAAAGTGGAACGCTATAAATATCAGGATTTATAGTAGTGAAGTTAGATAGAGCTGGTATCGGCCGATACATCGTTTTTTCAATTTATTATTGAGTACAATTTAAAAACCATATGGTGTTCAGGTTGTGACTGAGTGAGTGAGTGCACTACTGAATCGGCGCCCCTGTAACTGTCACCGGCACTTCAGAGCTGTGACCGGATCTGATCGCGGTGTAATCTCACCTAATTCCATAAAGCACTTTTTCAGCATATTAAAGGCTTAAAGCTTGTCTGAATGACAAGCTCAGCACTCCTCGCCGACGATGTCAACTTCCAGCATGAAGAGGATTTGCAGGAAAATTTCGTGAGCACTGTAATGAGAACGCTGAAGCAGCGCCAGTCCTGCCGATGTGGTCAAGCTCTGGGCAAAGACATCCTAGTGTGAGCTGGAGGGATGCGATGAGAAGCGGAGCTACAATTATATTTCATGTAAAGTAGCATGAAGCTAAGCCATTGACTTTTATTTCATTCGTTCAAGGAATCTGGAGGAGTTTCAACCTGTAAAGGTGTAAGATGAACGCCTGTGATCTCCAATCCCTTAGACGCACTGCATCAAGAACCTTCATTCGTCAATAGCTGATAGAACCACATGGGCAAGGGATTCCTTTGGCAAACCTTTGTGAAGCACTACAATGCAAAACTACATTCACATATCCCACTTAAAACTTTATTGTTCAAAAAGGATGCCTCAACCATGTCCAGAAATGGAGTTGGCTTCTCTAGGCTCAAAGTTATCTGGGATGGACCATCACAAAGTGATGTATTACTATTTTTTGGGAAGAAATGGTTCATACAGCCTGGAATGAAATAAAAAGTCAAGTAAATGTAAGAAACACTTTTTTTTATATATATATATATTTGTGTTTTCCATACTATCCCAACTTTTTTCTGATTTGGGGTTGTATGTTGTTTACTAGTTTTGTGCAACTGAACCTAGTTTCCCAACAAATGGCTTACATGCCCATAGCCATGACCCAGAGCAGAGGACAGGTGTTGCTCAGTGGATCTATTAATCAGTGAATGGACAGTGAATCACTAAGTGATCAGCTGCTGATGAATAATAGATTAACGGCTGTTGAGCAGAGCATCAATTTGCTTGTTTGTTTATTTATTTACTTAACAGTACATCAGCATCAATGGCTATTTGTGAGAGAAGCGAGGTTAACACATTTTTGGAATGTGTTAAGAAACCCATGCGGACAAAGGGTGGACAAACTCCACACAGGCGAGTCCAAAGTCTGGAACTCTTGAGCTGTGAACAGCAGAGTATCAACTAATCACCTAACGAGCATCTAATGAGCAGATACACAACACGGGTCTCTGCACAAACACAGATGAACTCAATATAACAAAGTGCAATTTATATTTGTTAGCATCCAGAAAGGCACATTCAAAAACATGTAGCTGTAAGGCTGTGGCAGCGGCAAAGAGACATTTCAAAGGAAAAAATCTCTCGGCAGAAAAAAAAAGTAAACAGCTTTTCATAAAGACCAAAGATCTTGGAGTGCCAACAAACTAATCATCACAGAGATGTGGGGAAGCACAGCAGCAGGAGCTTAACAGACTCTCCCAAACAAGTGTCTGATTTGAACACTGAGGACAACGCTGGCTTTGAAAGAGCAGAAAGATGAGAAATGGCAAAATAAAGGAGGGAATGCTGGTGTTCAATCAGACAGACCACAGAGCAGACGCCATTCCAGGACCTTGGAGAGCGAAAGACCACATAAGCAATCACTCGCTCCCATTTCCTATCTGAGCTCCTAACCAAAGCACAGGATCAAAAACCTATAACATCGGCATCATTAAGATGATATATGGATGTGTGCGAAAAAGCTGATGTATCTAGTGCACCAAGTCTCTAGAGGATCGTCCTTCCTTACCCCAGGGCACCCTCTGTGAGCTACAGCCGTGCATTTAGCATATTCCAAGCCAGAGTCAATGATAAACGAATGAGAATTTCAGGGGGTGTAAGGCCGGGCAGGGAAGCATGGTCTTTCATCTCACCAGAGGGGCACTCGGTGCCGAACAAAGAGTTCTGTGCTTGCTGTAAACACACTTCAAAGTCAGAAAGCGGGACTGGGGCTATGAGGGTATTGACACTGGCACCAACTTAAAAAGAGAGGTGCTGCACTCCCAAATATGTATGCTGCTGATAGAGGCTTGTTCAGATGGAGTAGCTGTCTGGAAGTGGATCTTTCGTTTAAGACTAAACTCAGCCTAAGATCATCCTTCTAAGACACACTGTTCTTGGTACATCAGAAGGGGACAGCACTCCGGCACCAAGGACAGACTGTGCCAAGGATATCCTCATTTGTCGCTCTCACAGATGACTCAATAGGCTGCTGATGTGAGCGTCACAGTTTGGTTTCCTATTGGAAATCCCTCTATTTCCACTCAAACTTTATAAAAACACCACAGGTCCATAACTGGACAGCTACACTGGTGGGAGAGCTTCCTCAAGGGAGACATTTCATGTACTTCAAGGGAGAGTTTCCTGGCTGTGGCTCGAACCATGTTTGACATGCTACTGTGCTCGTTAGATACTGCTGTAGGGCCAGGGCTGATCCCCAATCTCCTTTCCCTCAGACTCAGCCAATCATGCTGGTATGGCATGTCAAGTCCGATTTATTTCTGCAGTGCTTTTTACAGAGCATTGTCTCAAAGCAGCTTTACAACGATCTAGACCCAGCCGTAACTGAGCAAGCCTAGGGCGACAGTGGCAAGGAAAACTCCAACTATGATAAGGAAGAAACCTTGGGAGGACCTACATTCAAAAACCTCCTCCAGCCTCCTTTAGCAGCCTAGATGATGATGCCTGATATGACAAGAAAACACTGCTGGGACTGTAATCCAATTAAACCGGCCCAACAACCAAACACTAAAGTTGGTTTGATTATGTTGTGGAAGATGTTTCTGTATGATGAAATGCAGCCAATGAAGTGGCGTAAAGCACGTGCTTGTGAAATTTGCAAGGATATTAACTGACACTAAAGGAGAGGTTTAGTAATAGGTTAACTCCACCTCCACTATGCAGAATGCTCTGCCTCAGGCACTTGAGTTTTTGTTTGGTTTTGTTTTTATTTAAGCCGAATCAGCATTAATGTCTATTCAGGACAGCAGTAAGGTTACATCAATACCAGTCAGACACAATCACACCAATTAACCTAATGTACGTATTTTGGAATGGGGAGGAAACCAAAGTACCCAGTGTCAACCCATGCACACATGGGGAGAACATGCAAACTCCACCCACCTTGTCCATTTTGAACTACAAATAAATACGGGTTCTTATACTGGAAGAAGGCAGTGCTCACTACACAAACAGCATCAGCTGTCCTGGAGGGTCTAACAAGGCTTCACTCAATGTGTAGTGTTCCAAGAAACAGAGTACAGCTAGACCAGATGATTGAAAAATTAAACACATGCGTGGAGTCTACCGTGGATAATGTTGCACAGCTAAGAAAAACAGTTATCAGAAAATCTATTCCCTGGTACACTGAGCATTTACACAGCCTTAAGCAAATTTGTAGACAGAACGTGCAGAGATGGTGACAGCAGAAGCTGGAGGGTTTCCAAACAGCACAGGATTCTCTTCCGCCATCACCAGGCTCCATTTTCAGCCAGAGCTACTGACATTTCTGCCATGATCTCTAATAACAAAAACAATAGTAGTTCCAATTTAACACCATATCCAAATGGATAAATACCCACACCATGCCTGAAGCACAAATTCCTGCAGATGTCAGCAGCAATCAGGCTTTTTACACAGAACATAAGAAGGCATTAGAGTTCAAATACAGCAGCAGGCTCATAGAAGAACATGGTGCCTCCTTGTATTCAACTCAATGACAAACTTCAATTTCTCGATCCATTTAGCTCCTGAGTTGCTCTCGGTCTCTCGTTTTCATTCAATCCAACAACCTGCCTTGACGCAATACCAGCAAAGCTGTCTTTAGATCTACTACAAGCAATCGGAGGCCCAGTTGTGACTATTACTAGCTCGTCACTTGGCCTGGGTCATGTCCCAACACGTTTTAAAGTTTGCTGTCTCCTGAAAAATCCCAGCCTTGACCCTAAAACTGTGCTTGGTTTAGATTGGCAAGTTCTAACCTGGTTTAGATCCTATATGACAGACCAGTACCAGTTAGAGTGTAACCGGAGATGTTTCAGAGTCTAAAAGAATGCATTATGGTGGTTCAAGAGGTTCAGCTTTGGGTTTTCACTATATATACAGTCCCTGGGACATGTAATTCATTAGCACAATGTTACCTTTCCCTTCTGTGCCAACAATACCCAGAGTTATTGTTCAGTAAAGTCAGATACTACAGCTAAGCTACATTAAATGGGATGTGCACAAGCTTGGATGAGTGGAAATGTCCTTCTTCTAAACTCTGGCAAATGTAGTTTAGAAGTACTTTAGATTACTGCAATTGATTGTTGGCCGATTGTCCTGCTGTTGGCCATATCCTTACCACGAGGAGAAACCCATCACATCTCGGTTTTATATAGTTGACACTGGCTGCAGTTGACTACATGCTTCTGCTAATGACATCTGCTAAAGGTTTAGCCCCACTATACCTTACTGACCTCCCTAAGCGACATTGACCATCTCAAGCACTTTGCTCAGCCAAATGTAGTTTAAATCCTGAGGGTCTCAACGCAGTCAGTGACTGATCATGTCCTGTTTGTTTGTTTCTATTTTAATGTCACTTCAGCATCAATGGCTATTCACAACTGCAGCAAGGTCATGTCGATACTAGTCAGACAATTCACACTGGGCCAATTTAGAGAAACCAATTAACTGGGAGGAAACCAGTGTACCTGGAGTGAACCCACGCAGACATGGGGAGAACATGGTCAGGATCGATTCTGGGATCTCTGGAGTCAGTGCCCCTAAACTCTGGAATGGTGTCCAGAAATGATTGGGCATGCCATCTATAAATATTGAAATCTAAACTAAAGCCATTTGTTCAGGTTGGAAATTATGTTAATGGGTTAAAATATCTTTGGTTTCTTAGCTCGGACTGGCAGAGAATTCGAGATTAATCTATCCAACAATTCAAGTAAATTCATTCTAAGACACTTGTATCCAACCAGGTGGAGTGAAAAGTGCCAGTCCATCACAGGGTTCTGTAATAGCACCACCCAACCTTCACTTTGTAAGCCCAGTCTGGGATCTGAAATCAAGAACGTACCTCTGAACCACACGAGCAGCTACAGATTAAACAGCCATCAGTAGTCTAGGAGAAATATTCTGCCTCTCGATAAACTAGAACATTTTGTTAGTTTTAAGGCAACAGCACTCTCGGTTCAGATTAATTTATGTTAACTAATTCTCTCTTAAAAATCCAAGGTTGGTGCTCCATGAGGCTCGTTTCCAGGTTTCCAAGGCTCGTTCATTATTCATGCTTACCGCCATTTGCAATCATGGTCTATCCAGTATGAAATGGTTTTCCTGTTAATGTATGGGACTGAATCAGACTGAAGGCATCATTTTCATACAAGGTTCCCGTTTATGAAGGTGCAGGTCTGGGGTTTCTGGTCTGTTGTGTGACTTGACAGGACGCTACTTTATCCTGGAGGCATCTCCTGCAGTCCAATAAAACCTGTGTATTGTTTATATCCCGACTCATGTTCATCTACTTTACACTTCCAATACAGTACTGTACGTTTCCAAACCAGGCCTTACCACAGATAACACCAAACATCTCACTACCTGGTAGTGCACAGAGGAGGACTGACCCCCCCCTGTTCGAGCTGTTCAGGGTTTCTTTTATGACTCTCAGAGGGATTTCCTCAGCACTGTAGCCTCTGGCTGCTCATTAGAGGGCTAGACCTGGAACTCTCTACAGCTGTTTGGGAAAAATGAATGATTAAAAAGAGGTCTACAAATAAAACCGAATTTTACAAGCTGAATTTATTTTAGATAATCAGTTTCTGTGAAAGTGGCAGCGCTATTCCATTGGGGCAAAAGCTGAATCACAATACTCAATTCCACCCCACCATTATTACTACTTAAAGTCCCTAAAATATCTGACCAACCGACAAACCAACATTCAATACTCAGGGCTAATATTTGGTTCAAATCTGTATGAGTGCTTCACTGTTAGGTCTGTGGTCTGACATCATAACCAGACACTAAGTACCGGTTGCTGGTGGTGACGTCCTGCTAAGCTCGTAATGCCGTCATTTGCAGTTCCTGCCTCCAATGGTTTGGGTCAAGTGTTTAAGTGGACTCTCTTTTTTGGCCCTACATCCTTGCTTTTGCATCATTAACCTGCTGCAAGGCATTGTCAATACAGTTCTTAGACATTTTGTTGGCTTCCAGCAGACGACTCATCCTGCTGCTGCTACCGCTGCTGTCAACGCTGCCATCAATAAAGACAAATTGCCCACTTTCACTGGCAGTCATACATAGCCATGTCACTCTGTTTCACAGATGAGTTTGTGTGCTTTGAATCATTAGCTGTTCCACTTTCCTCCACATTCCAGATGGCCCAGAAACTGAGCAGCTGACTGTCCAATTACTTGTGGCCACTGAAACTGAAGAGAGGTATATACTGTGGCTGTAATTGTTTATACATTTAGAGAATAGGAATTAATAAAACTTTAGATGTACTTTTTGCTTATAATCACAGACAAAGGAGGGCGTAAGGCACTTATTCACTCTGTTACAGTAACTTGGAGTCATTTTAACTTGGCACAGATTTTTCTCCTACTTGAATAAATTTAAAAAAAACAAATTCTACTCTGTTGCATTGTATTTGGATCCAAGGTTCACTTCTGACACTTGGGTCTGACAGGAATTAGCATGGGCAATCTACACAGCCCCATACTCTGCAACGTGTGATTCATTGTGTGCTGTGTTCATCGTACCATCTACATCTCAGCCATTGACAGGTGCTAATTGGTATGTTAGAGATCCTAATGCTTTGGCTCGCCAATGTATAGTGACTGTAGGGAGTGTTGGAGTGCAGAATGGAAGGTCTATGCATGACGTCTGTAGTGTGTTTGCGAAAAGGTGTGTAGGATGTGCTAAGTGTAGACAATAGCTTTGTGTGTGAAAGACGCATGTGTAAGGGTCTCACATTTTACTTTGAGAACTGAGACCATTTTGCTTTCAACCTCGTTAAGCATTGTGTGGCAGCTCCTCCTGCAGTATTCACAGGTGGCACTGGTGATCTGCACGTTAATTAAGTCTTTTGTACTCGGTGTTAATACATGCCACGGAGGACCACGCTCAGAACAGCTACCTTGGAACATCACTGTCCTCTCATCATACATGTACAGACACAGACACATCCAATAGCATGTATACCAGATACGGTACTAGATTCCAATCGGTTCTCTCAGTCTGCGAATGCTTGTGGACAAAAACACGTTTGCCAGGTCTTTTTATTCTAAAGACTTGGCATTTATTTGGGCCATTTTTCTACTGACTATAGCGCTCCGAGATCTGGTAACGCTAGTTTCAGTCACAGAGTCAGACGCAAAGAAACTGAAGTTAAATCGTACCAAACAGAAAAGACCAGCTCCAGGCTCAGCTCTTCCTCCTTCACAGGAACATAATAAAGCTTCAGAAGCTAAGTCTGAGTAGATGTTAGTGCGTCTGAACAATGAATAACCATCTGAGAAATGCTCTATACGTTCCCACCTACAGTAAAGCAGTAGAAGGACAAAGCTGTGTATGACATATCAACAGGAAACACAATCGTCAAACTCCCATTCAAAAAACATTTTAAAAGTTTTCAGCTTTCAACCAAAGCTGAGCAAGGTCACATGGGAAGAAACTATACATGAACTTTACTTCTTAATGACAAGCAGACACTAAATCAAAAAGTCCTGCTACTATGCAATGTTATGGGGAAAATGTAAACAATATAATAATAAAATCAAATGCATTTTGTGAGAGTTTGAGAGATACTGTACTTTACAGATGCGACACTGTATTACCAGCTTCTTGTTTACTATGTGACGGTGATCCTTAGAAGCTGATGTGTCGTCTTGCTTGACTAGAATGACTGAAAGGACAATTAGTTCTGTGAGGCAAACCAGCCCCTTATTGGCCCGACCTCCCTGCTGTGAAGTGTTTGCGCCTACTGCCGTGGTAATGACACAGCGACCCCCACATCCACAGAAACTTTCGCTAAATTTCTTGCATGAATCCCTGGTAAAAGCATTTGAACTCACACAAGCACAAGTTCTAAAAATAACTGCTTGTATTGCATAGAACATGCAATAACGGAAACGAAGAAAAAACAAATACATGTGTCAATGTGGTACTGGCAGATTTATACACCTGCATGGAGAATTCCTCAAGGCAGAAGACCATGCACGTGATAATGTTTCACAGTTGTATCTGTGGTGCGTCACAAACATGAGCTACCATACCTATTACTGAGAAAAATAAGAGTGACCATTCACTAGTCCAAAGCGACTTGATGCGTGATCAATAATCCAGGTAAGAAAACCCCAAAAGTTGAATCTGTTCATCTGGACATAAGGTTTTGTCGGAGAAACGTTTCGTCACTCATCTAAGTGACTTCTTCAGTCTCTGAAGTATTTACAAATGAATATTCACTACACAAGTTCTAGACATGACATAATTCAGTTCAGCTCACTATATTTGTATAGTACTGCTTTACAAAAGCTGAGTCTAGACACAAAACGAGAACGCCAGAGGTGACAGCAAAAAGGAAGATCTCCCAGAGACCCCATTAGGAAAAAATCTTGAGATAAACAAAGCCATAACAAGCAGTAACTATTTGGAAGACAGAACATTTCCCGTGTATCCATTTGAATAAATGTCCGGTTCGTTTTTAACAGTCACTATGTCTGCTAAAAACATACACCAATCACCAGAACATTAAACCACCTGGACTGTAATGATGTTTAGGTAAGTGTTACAAATCAAATTAACATCCACATGAATATCCGGGCCCAGGGATTCCTAGCAGAACATTATCCAGAGCATCGTACTCCCTCCACCACTTGTACTCTTCCCACACTGCATCCTGGTGCCAAACACCTCCCAGGTAAATGGTGCACAAGAGCCCGACCATCCACATGAAAAAGAGAAAATGGAACTAATCAGACCGGGTGACCTTTAAGGGCCTTTCTCAAGGTGGCAGCTTGGCAGAGGTGGGATTTGAACCCAGGACCTTCTGGCCCATAGTCCAGTACCTTACCTGCTAGGCTACCACAGTCCCATTTAAGCTTTTGCTTTATTTATTTTGGCTGATCAATGTTCATGTTTAACAGAAAATTACCCACAACAGCCTCCAACATCAGGGATATCAAATCGACCAGTATTTGTGGACTGCGTTTCTGCATTTTATGACCAGTCTGTTGCATCGTCCAGTTATAAAAAACCCAGTGACATAAAAGTGACTTTCTGTAGTCAATTTGTACTGTGGTTCTTGTAGTGATTATAATGGTGATGGTAAGGATGATGATAGTGATGATAGTAGTGGTTGCGGACTCATTTCCCAGCTTTTAGCTGCCTCTGAAGCTGTCCATTTGGTAAGTGAGTCAGTGCTAATGAAGGTCCATGAAAGCACCTCACTGAGATTTGCCATGTGGAGCTGCTGAGATCGGGACCTTTTTTTCACTCGCCAATTAACTCCTCCTGCTTTTTCTTTTTATGCTCCACTATTTATAACTGCATGGTTCACACTGACATTGGCAGATATGTATAATAACTGCAGATCTTCTGGCCCTGAACAACCATAGCGGTGAAATGGAGGGAACCTGTTAGAGCGTGCCAACACAACAGAGTGCCAAATTTGGACACAGAAGGTACATAATCCAAATGTAATAGGTACAAACTTATCAGAAGTCCATACGGCCTTTGCATATACTGCTTACATTATCGTCAGACGCAGCAAGTCTGGAAAGGAGGCATCAGCTGCGATGCCTGCTTCCGACCTGATAGGCAGCGTGATGACTATTCTTCTGACTAGCGCAGGGCTGTCACTTCAAATGTCAGGGTGCAGCGATGAAGCTCAAGCCATGAAGAACTCATTTCCTGTTGCTATGGTGAGTAATACAAATGAATAAATATGATGGCATTATGGCGAGGCAAATAGCAGATCCTATTCAGCTGGAAAAAAGAGAACTTCAAAAAAAGGGCTTAGAAACACGCACTTCAACTATAACCTGCTTTCTTCTAAAATAATTGTTTTGCTGTAGATGACTGGGCCTGTGGAATAACTACTTTTAGAGTGCAGCAAAAAAGACTGACTGCCATGGAATGGGTTCAGATGACAGCAATACTTAAATGTAGCGTCAACTACAATGGAAAGCTTGATAAGAGACTGAGATGATGCAGTGACCAGATTCATATTGTCATTTTGGTGTTGTAGGAGTTAATATTGGAGAAATCCACAACCATCACAGAAAATTGAGGGAATTTCCTGGATTATAATCTTATTTACAACCTCTGAACCTCATGAGCAATTCTCACCAATATTAACTGACCAGAAATCACTTGAATTCCAACAATAAAAACCATAGCAGCCATGCAGAAGGGTTGCTGAAATCACACAGGGATGTTAAGCCTGGAGATAAAAACCTATGATGTATTCATGACTGTGTTTTTGGCAACATGCCCTTTTACACCAGTTATGAGATCAATTTAAAAATGTGCATCATTAATTGCAAGCCCAGGAATGTTGCTCTCAGCATGCTTTCAAATTAAGCTCTCTTTCCTTAGACACTATAGCAGGGAACTGATTACTTTGCTCATTATTTATTTCTTTTTGTACAAGCAACCTGTCAGCCAATCTCAAGGGGCGTCCCATGTGTGACTGTACCAGAAAACCCTTCATCTTGGCAATGAACTGTGAATGGTGCAGCTCTATAAACAAAGTGAGGCATGAGGGCTCTAGTTCTTCCCTGAAGGCTGGCACTATGACGACAAAAGACCACAGGTCAGGACTGACATCCAGCCACCATTCTACCGACACAATCCCAGCAGCAGCTACTTCCCTGGGGAGGCTTGTGCAGAGACGTCGTTACCACAGTCAACCGTGGTCTGAAATAAAATTGAGAATATGGCTGCCAAGCACACAGAGCTGCACAAACCTGGTCATTTCTTTCAGTATACAATACACATTCTCTAGTCTTCACCTGACTAGATACACAGTGATGCTTGAAAGTTTGTGAACCCTTTAGAATTTTCTATTTTTCTGCATAAATATGACCTAAAACATCATCAGATTTTCACACAAGTCCTAAAAGTAGATAAAGAGAACCCAGCTACACAAATGAGACAAAAATATTACCTTTCACGGCTTCCTACTCTATCCCACCGACATTTTGTGGCTGATAGGATAGCGATGTGGTATAGAGCTCCTTTTTCTTTTCCTCCTGTCTCTCTCTTCCTCCTCTTCTCGTCTTGTTTAAACGTGCTTCCCTAATGTGAAATTTGCTCCTTTAGTTCTCTTTATTAAGTTCATAATTTATGCAGAATTCGCGTACACCTCTTCACTGCAGTGCGGCCCCCTCCGTTAGACCTCTTTTATTGGGTCCCGCCTCCATTGTATCACCGCGCACTTCCTCCCCGGCCCTCTTAAGGTTCAGGGGGACGCTTGGGCTCACCTCATTTCCCCCTCTGTCACCCCCCGCTCCCTTCTCGAACCTCACGGGACGCACCACCCGCGCGGCACGTCCCTCGTAGTAAACTACCATCGAAGCTAACGCCTGTGCCTACCGAACCGTTGGTGTGTCATGAGATAAAATCGCTTATGCCATGTGGTTTCCCTGGTGTGTCGAGGTTGGGAGGAAAGATCCCCTGGATAGGTTCCTACCCCCTCTCTTCGCCTCTTCCATTGTCTAGTTTCCCGTATCTTTAGTTAAGCTCGTGCTTTATTGACTTTTTGGCGCTTCTCGGTTGTTAGATTTTCCACTCCCGCTTTTCTTGCCCCTCACCTTACCTTCTCCCCGGTTTTCATTGTCGACTAGGAAGAGCTTTGTGTAGGGGGAGAACTCACTAGTCACTGTCCGCAGGGTGAGGCGCGCCGGACAAAGTGGAGATGGATTGCGTTACGCTGATGCCGCAAGTTACTTTTCGTGGATTCCATGGTTTGTCTGCGCACCATGTGCCCGTGAGCGATATCCCTAGATGAGCAACACACCACTCGCCCCCGTTATCCTCTCTAGCTTTCAATGTTCGGATAGTTTTTTGAGGGGATTTTATCATTCCTTACTACAGAGCAGTCCCGGGAAAAACTGTTCCTCGTGCGTCGTTCTTATGCCTTAGCTCCTGGGATGTTGGTGGGTTTCCTCACATTAGCTTGCTCGCTTCAGGTCCTTCCACAACATTTCCATTGGATTAAGGTCAGGGACTTTTGACTTGGCCATTCCAAAACATGAACTTTATTCTTCTTTAACCATTCTTTGGTAGAACGGCTTGTGTGCTTAGGGTCGTTGTCTTGCTGCATGACCCACCTTCTCCTGAGATTCAGTTCATGGACAGATGTCCTGACATTTTTCCTTTAGAATTCTCTGATATAATTCAAAATTCATTGTTCCATCAATGATGGCAAGCCGTCCTGGCCCAGATGCATCAAAACAGGCCCAAAACCATGATACTACCACCACCATGTTTCACAGATGGGATAAGGTTCTTATGCTGGAATGCAGTGTTTTCCTTTTTCCAAACATAACGATTTCCTTTCAAACCAAAAGTTCTATTTTGGTCTCATCCGTCCACAAAACATTCTTCCAATAGCCTTCTGGCTCGTCCACGTGATCTTTAGCAAAACTGCAGACGAGCAGCAATGTTCTTTTTTGGAGAGCAGTGGCTTTCTCCTTGCATCCCTGCCATGCACACCATTGTTGTTCAGTGTTCTTCTGATGGTGGACTCATGAACATTAACATTAGCCAATGTGAGGAGAGGCCTTCAGTTGCTTAGAAGTTACCCTGGGGTCCTTTGTGACCTCACCAACTATTACATGCCTTGCTCTTGGAGTGATCTTTGTTGGTCGACCACTCCTGGGGAGGGTAACAATGGTCTTGTATTGCCTCCATTTGTACACAATCTGTCTGACTGTGGACTGGTGGAGTCCAAACTCTTTAGAGATGGTTTTGCAACCTTTTCCAGCCTGATGAGCATCAACAACTCTTTTTCTGAGGTCCTCAGAAATCTCCTTTGTTCGTACCATGATACACTTCCACAAAACATGTGCTGTGAAGAGCAGACTTTTTTTGATAGATCCCTGTTCTTTAAATAAAACAGGGTGCCCACTCGCACCTGATTGTCATCCCATTGATTGAAAACACCTGACTAATTTCATCTTCAAATTAACTGCTAATCCTAGAGGTTCACATACTTTTTTTGCCACTCACTAATATGTAATACTGGATCATTTTCCTCAATAAATAAATGACCAAGTATAATATTTTTGTCTCATTTGTGTAACTGGGTTCTCTTTATGTACTTTTAGGACTTGTGTGAAAATCTGATGATGTTTTAGGTCATTTATGCAGAAATATAGAAAATTCTAAAGGGTTCACAAACTTAAGCACCACTGTAAATAACAAATCAAGCTCCAGATCATCTATATCAACTCTTTGACATTGAAATTCATGCTCCCAGTTGTCTGTACGGGTGTGTATCCTACACTGGACACAACCTAAAAAGACCCTGTACATTGTAATCCTAAGGCACCGCGTTGCTACAGAGTTTGCTTTAATATTATGATTCATACACAGAGATTGCAAATGAAGGCCTAGTACATTTACGACAGTAAACTTCACAAAATGCTCCATCATATTACATAAAGGACATAAGTGTCACTCAAGGCCACTTATTCATTTTCCTAGACAGCATGACTGCAGGTCTGTGATTCTCTTAAAGGGCATTCCAACATACTCTCACACACGAGCACAGAGTGGATATATTCATTCTGATGTCCCTTCAAAAAGCAGAAAGTTCAGCCAGATACGCTGTGACAGGCTTCACATTGGATAACAGCACAGGATTCTGAGCTTGCAGCCACAAAATAAACACGCACCATAAAACCGCCCTAGAAAATTCAGGATGTTGTACATACTGATATTGTACAGACAGTAAAAATGAACCATTGTATGACTCAACTGTATATACCCATGCCTTACTGAAAAACACCTGCAGTAAATATACCAGACTAAGCAGGGACAATTACATACAAATAGTACAACACTTCCCATCTTTGTATCTTTTATAAAACTTGAAACACCAAAACAAAAAAGTAGAACAATAAGTTTTTTCTACCTTTCAAAACTGTAATTCCCTTATCTGTCTACAGGTGTCGCAAGGGTTCGCTCGTACTAGTGTCTGTTCACCGAGACGACTTAGTATTTAAGACAGACTTTTTATTCTAAATTTGAGAAATAGTCTGTGATTGACAGTTGTTTCTGTGATGTGAAGCACAAAGTCCAGTCTGCGATGAATAACAGACAGGGGCTGCACATCATCCACTGTTCCAAGTTCTGATCGGTCAAAATAGCGCATCAGCGTGTCAATCGTGTGTCGTGTTCTTTAGGCCAACTAAAAGACTGATGATGAGACATCAACAGAACAACAATTAGCAATGAGGCAGTAGCAGAGTGAGCCGGGTCAAGATCCACCAGCAGGGTGCGCTGCCAGATGAAGAGAGAGCAGGGAAAGCAACCCTGGTAGTAGGGTTAAAGTGACACCTACCGACTGGTCTGAAAGCTTATAAACACACACACACACACACACACACACACACACACACACACACAGATAGACAGACGGTAGATAGATGGATAAACAGACAAACAGTTTAGAACGACCAGGTAAGCTAACACATATCTTTGGAATGTAAGAGAAAACACACACAGACACAGGCAGGACATGCAAAATCCACAAAGGCGGAGTCCGAGGTTAGGACCTAACCAGGGATTTCTGGAGCTCTGTTCTAACTGCTTGCGCCACCACGCTACCCCACCCCGAAGGATAAATTGCGCCTCTTCCTCTTGGTTGCTCAGCATTGCATATCCCCATAAGCATAACACAGTTGCTCACCACCTTCAGTCTAGCAGCTCTTGAGGTTGCTTCAATGCAATCATCATTTGTCTGACACACAGTAGGCTCTACAAGAAAGAAGTCTTGGATTATACCCAGACCAACAAACAGGATTTGTGTGTGGAAATAATTTCTTCAAAAGATACTTTACTGTCATGTCAGCATCAATCTCTAACCTCATGAAAAGACCATGGTTCCTCCCATTGTTGGAGAAAACTGGAGTACCCAGAGAAAACCCACAGGAACATACAGTGTGGAGTCTGGAGTCAGGACCAAGCTGTGGATCTCACAGAGCTGATCATGCAAACCACCCTCATGAGTATGGACAAGACAAGAAATATATTTTTTTTAACTGGTGATATACAGTATATATTGATGGTGATAAATATTATGGAATAAAATCACATCGGTCGATATCGATATACATCACAACATGAATCAAATCACTATTTCTGCCAAACTTAAAGGTTCCTTTTTACTTCTAAGTGAGATGTGAAGATGTCATGAGGTAAATTCTGGTTTAAATACTGTTTATATTCTGTCAGTAGTTGAACATGACAAATGTACTGTAGAACATTATATTTATACATTATCAATATATACACACTATATTTCCAGTAAATGAAATAGGTATATATAATACACTTAACTCCTAATTTTGACCAGCCAAAAGCTTCCAGTGTTGCAGGAGAACACAAACAAAATGGACAACTAAATTCTTTGCACACTACTCTGCTTCTTGTCGGACTAACCAAAACACCAGCGAATTCCTTCTTCTCATCAATCTCCAAGCCTTTTGAGCCTTGGGTTGTGTCCGCTGAGATAAAGCTGTCACTCGAATTTACTTAAACATTTTCTGCTGTCATTCTCTTTTCTTGCTTCCACTCCTGTACATGACTGCAGCAGCCCAAACATTAGCACGTGGCTGCTGCCAGCTGCTACAGCGCTCGGTGCTGGGCATGTCAGCCTAACATGACGTAGCAAGATGATTATTTTGGCTTTGCGGACTGCACACAGAAAAGGAGCAAGGTTGCTTCACCTGGGATCGAACACATAAGAAGGAAGCTACCACGCCATTGTCGCAATATTTTGGATTCAAACAAATGGATGGGTGAAGTACTAGATGTTAACAGGTTACATGGTGTCAGTCTTGCAGACCTTCACTCTGTGCGTCCATAATGGAAGCCAAATGAGGATAAACAGACAATGGCATAAAAACACTGCAAGAAGCACACCATACCCGCTAGCCCAACGTTTTTAGTTTCACTGGAACATCTCTCACACTATAAACAGCACGAGCCCATTCCGCTGGTGGACTGACTGCAGAAAATGTACCATAATTTAATCACAACAGTCACTAAAAATGAATATAGCCACCCTTATAAATAATTATGCAATATTAAAAACTATCCCAGATGGTAATTAGGCTTTCTGGTAATGATATAACCAACAGGAAAAAAAAAAGTTCTGTTGTAAGAGTCTGCAACGGTCACATGTTGCTCTTTCAAAATTTCATAATCAGCCTAAGCCTACTGATTATGTCCAAGCCTACAAGCAAACTGCTGCTTGCACCAGGCAGACAGACAGACTTGGGATTATTATATCCACCTTGCCGATCCTGATTAGACGATTGCAGGTTTATTACCCTATAATAAAAAAGTATCCATAACAGATCACTATCGGTCACTGTATGCAGACATGGAGCACAACCATAACCCCAACTTTTTAAGGAACAGGTCATATATACATAGCTAGCTGTAGCTATCCAGCATTACAGCATAGTTACCAAAAGCTGGTCATTTTTTACTCATGACTAGCCAATAACAGAGCAGATGTCTGTAGCAAGTGAGCCAGAAGACAATGACACTGATAGCGAGAACATGAAATGACCATCAGATGTTGTATACTGCTAGAAACTAGCTAGATCCTCAAGACCTGATTTAGCATGCAGTTACATTTCAGCTAAACCAGTGACCGGAATTCTTTACAATGACAGATCTCACATCCATAATGTAAACAGAATTTGTTAGATGTGATAAATGAGCAGAGTGGATGACTGTCCTCAGCCATAAATAATACTCTTTGGTGTTGCTAGGCAGCTCTGGAGTGGTGCGTTTTTGAGAGGCCAGAGTGCACTGGTTATTACCCTGCATTTCGCTACGTTTTACCCTCTGGAGAGATGTGAAGCAGCAAAAGAAGCGCAGATTCTGCTTCACCGATTTAACCAGTCTCCAAGTTCAGATAATCAGCACATGCTAAAAAAGGAATTACGTAAGACAATAATTGTTAGCACTGTTATTCTGTACACACGATATAGAAGGCAGTTCCACATAGAGAGATCATATTCTGTTCTTAATGCAGCTGCAATGTTTCAACATCAGTGAAGAACATCAAACACCATGTGCCTGTTCTAGCTGAACTCCCAGGAGAGTGGTGGTTTAGATGTGGGTGTCGAAGAGGATGATGAGCACTCTTCTCTATGTGCATGTGTACAAGAGCTGCAGGCAGACAATTACCAAAACATGAAGAGGTGTACCATGTAAAAATGCCTCTCGGAAAACACGGTAAACACGACATTTCAAATACAAGGGCACCAAACCCAAAGTTACTGTATAACACAACCAATCCATGATGGTGCTGTTGAGCAAATGGGAACAGGTCATTGCTTGTAACGAGATGAAGGGTTGAAATTCTCTATTGCTTTTCTATTCTATTATTGTAAACCCACTATGAGCCAATAAAAATGGATCTCCTCTATTATCCATGCATGCAGAGCTTTCAGATTCAAGGCAAGAATTAGTTGAAGAATCAAATGCGACTAGCAGAATTCATCTGTGACCATACCTGAGCACATTTGCAAACTTATGAAAGTGATTTCTTCAAGCTACAGCACAGAGCCAAAGGACCTTACACTGATCAGAACCCCAGCTAAGAACTGCATACCAAGCGTACTTTGGTATTTTGGTATTTCACAATCAGGAAGTCAGGAACAACGTTAATGTGTGAGGGACCTGCTGGAACTTCATCCATCACTCAAGCAGCTTGTACAAATCAATTGATCCGAGCCTCTCCTTCTGCATATCTAGTTTAGCTCTAGCATTTGAGAAAGGGTCATCCACATAGAAATAATTACCAATAACCAATCCCAGCCACAGTGAGCCTGTTTACATTGGAACGTGTCAAAGATCAGCATTCCAGCAATTCAAATCCTCTTGTTTCCCCCTCAAGCTTACGGTCCCCTACTGTGGTGATCGGAATGTCCGAGCACAATAAATCTCTTGAGCTGCTTGTTTCCCAGCATGGTACTGAAGTAAGAGCTTTCTGTCCCTCCATCTATCTCACATGTTCTTATTAACGTCAGTTGTAAGTATTCTAAGTATCTTTATTGGAGCTGCCACCCCGAGATACAGTACTGCCAAGCATTAGATCCTTCAACAGCACTGTGCAAAAGTCTTTTCTTAGGCTACCATTGTTTTTGTAATGGTATAATGACCATACATAATTATTTCTCAGTCTCCAGTTAGAATTCAACCAGAAAATACAGTAAGTTTGTACGCAGTGTTCAAAAACAGAAGAAAACCCAACGAGTTCCAATGTCTGTGTGGGTATCCTCTGGGCACTCTGGTTTCCTCCCACATTCCAAAGTGGTTAACAAGTGTCTCTAAAGTATCTCAGTACCAGGGCGTATCCAGTAGCACAGGGTACAAGACCAGAACCAATCCTAGATAGGGCATCAATATGTGTACAGTGAAGTTCAGATGGTTTCAGAGAGTAAGCAAAAAGTGTAAACCAAAGCCTGGGAAGCAGTTTTTCAAAAAACATAAATAAAAGAGGAAAAAACCCTCCTGTGATCTGCAAAAAAAGCTGACAGAAGTCTTCAAAGTCTGCAGCAAAGGTGTAGAGGATATATTTATAAGGGCAGGAAGTTTGACATCATCATACGTCTAGTAAAAATGGATAGATGAAAGAAACTAGCAATTTCAGCACTGCTCTTATGTGAAGGAAAATGAGAGAAGAAAAAGCTTCATGGATTCATATGGGTCTATGACATAGCTCACCTGGGAGCTTCATTTTTGGGTACTGTAAGCTGAAGAGGGGTCATTCTCACTACCTTCTGTAAATTATGGAATATTGTCGGCTTGATCCAGAACAAACAGAGCCTGCTTAAGCTCAATCAGGCCACAAGATATAATAGCATTTTATTAAATGGCATTCAATACCTTAATCAAATCTAATTTCAGACGGTATTTATGTGCATATAGACAAACAAAACTTTGTATATGGCAGCTTATATAAAAGTTTGGGCAAACACAAAAGAAAAAAAAAAATGAACACAACCTTGGACAAAAACAAACTCGAATATGAAAAGAAAGTGAAAGCTCCCGTTTTGATCCTGCCTATTGTAACCAGGGTGGTCCAGAGCCAATCCCAGAATTCACTTCAAGTGATAATCTGTCAGTTTCTGAAAACCACTAGTGAAATATCTGGAGAAAGAACCAATGGTCGGGGTGAGGGTATGGTGTTAGAACTCCATAATAATACCTATGGTTTTGGATAAAACTTCTGGTCGTACCTGAATCTTTGTCTTTATGGTGATTTAAGATGGTCCCCTATAAAGGGATTAGGACAATCACCAAACATGTACAATATCCTCCACAATGTTTATCACACTGGAAAAATGAGTAAAGAGAGTTCTAAAAAATTCACCTTAGCTTTAATCTTTTTTATAAGCCATTCCCTGGCTTACAAAGGTCAGCACAATTTTCTCTCGTTGGAATTGTGTGTTCTCTTGTCTTTCCCATAATGAACAAAGACAATTTGCACTCTGTCACCTCAAATATATCCCATTTAATCAGGAAGTCATGGATTACTCCTGGAAAAATCTTACTTATAAAAGTAAAATATAAATGAAAAAAATGTTTGTTACATTTTGTTTCTAAGAATTTATATGGGTGCCAATGTTTGGTCCTGCACATTATTTTTCTCAAATTAACTTAACTCCAATTAAAGGCTGGGTCTCTCCTCATTTTTTTTCCCCAGTGTTCTTAACAAGAAATGGGGACCTCGATCATCAAAAGATGAATTTCTTATAACCTTTTTCACCCATATTTACCAGTGGTGTCAATTTCATATGCAGTACATATGAACAAGCAACACCTCCTGGAGTTTTCTACTTGCTCTCCACCAGCACCTGCTTATTTGGATCCTTGTGGAGAAGGATTCACCCTGCAGCAGGATGATAACCCAAAACACACCTCGAAGCTCAAGGATTGTTGACTGTCATTGACTTTCCTTCACAATTGCCTGATCTGAACCTCACTGAGCATTTAAGGGGGCACTTGAAGACAGAGAATCAAGAGTGCAGTAACATCACCACACGATACTGTTTGGAATACAGTGGTACCTTGGTTCTCCTTGT
This sequence comes from Ancistrus triradiatus, assembly GCA_025084515.1. Classification (NCBI taxonomy): domain Eukaryota; kingdom Metazoa; phylum Chordata; class Actinopteri; order Siluriformes; family Loricariidae; genus Ancistrus; species Ancistrus triradiatus. The sequence continues at coordinate 35,556 of JAJAGP010000954.1, read as the reverse complement.
TAATTCGTTCCAGAATCAAAATCCTGTTTTGCTTTCAGATGACTCTTATAAAATAACCTTTTTAGAACCCATAGAGGCTTATGTGCACTAAGAATACAGTACTTTAGATATAAAAATAAAGAAATACATAATAGAAAATTAGCGGAGATCTTCTCTGAGGGCTACTGTGAACCTGAATCACTGTGTACTGAATCGTGAATCATGAATCGGTTAGACTGAAAAAAATATATACAAGTTTAAGCAAGTGCGCCGAGTACAGAGCAAACAACGAGAACCGAAAAATCTTTCTAGTCAAAATGGATTAAGAACAGAATTAGACGAGTTCTGAGGTGGTCAAGCACAGAAATCATGTTGGGATACCATCGATCACCAGCTTTGCCCAACCCTGTGAAGTCCATACCAACTTGAGTGCACTCCGTCATTACAGTAAAAGGGAGATGTACCAAACACTAAGAAATTCTGATATTTATCAAAAGGAAAATCAACCTTTTCAGCAATAAATGTTGATTATATGCTTTGTAATGAAAGACAATGTCTTAAATTGGAGGAAAAATACAAAATAGAACCATTTAACTAGTGGACCCCACTGTATTTCTTAACTTCTCATTTAATGTTTGTCTCAATCTCTCACAAACTCACACAAGAGACAGATGCCTAGTGAGACAGTTGGCCAAAGTGCATGATAATGAAAGCTCCAGGTTTCAGCGTGATGTAGGAGACGTGTGAAGGACAGTCCTGGTTCTCAACAAGAGACAGGAACCTATACCTTATACACCAACCTGAGTGTTCTAGGAGTTCAGAAGCTGAACGATGAAACATGATCTAAACTGAAAGTGCAAGTGACTACAAATTCCATCTGAGATGTAATGTCCGGGCTGAATGATATTTCTGCCAATATCATGCAGGTGAACAGATGCAACCCAACAATCCTGAATGGAAGCACACATCAGTGGACATGAATGTATATAATTACAATGACTAACTATTATAATTACTGTGCAACTGAGGTTGCACTGTCTCTCACGTCAGCTAACAATCACAATTACGATGACCATTACTGGTGATTCTAGAACAGACCTTCCTACAGAACTGCAGCACATATTCGTACTCGCAACAATAACAGCTCTGTCCTCTGTAGCAGGTCTGATATCTTTGCTCGCAGTGCTTTCTTTTTCAGTGTCTCCCACACGTTGATTTAGAACTCAAACGGTGCCAGCCTGTGATTAAAACCAAAAGACTGGTGAAGGAAGGTGGCCTTCAAAACATGTTGGAAGAATATATCAGACTGACGGCTGCATGGAGGGAGATCTCAGTGCTCTTAATGTGGGCTGGGAGGCAGGATGCAGAAATCTAGGTCAACATGAATTTCAAATGAAAGCAGAAAAAGGGCATACTGGTAAAATCAGCAGGTCCGACATCAGTCACTGAACCAAGGAGGATGTGAAGGACGAGTTGAGGTGGGTGTGATCGGACGAGGCACACACTGTTCATCCACAAACATACACTGAGCACCTCGGATGTTGAAAGTCCTTGGCAGCACTTCGACCCCAGCCACACCAGAGGAGGGAGGGAGTTACTGCCCTCTGGTGTGGCCTGGGTATGGTGGGACTGGAGCTGATGACGGAAACAACTTGAATGAAGCTGAAGCAGATGAACATCACGTGTAGGGCAGGAACTGGTAAAATGATCAAATGAAAGTCCTGTGTGATGAAGAAATGTGTTTCTATTTTAGAGGATTAAAAACATTATGCTTTTTATTTTTAACCAAGTCAATAAAATTCTTGCAATGCTTCGTGCTCATTAGGTGATATATTTGTCTCAACAGGACTTTACACTGCCTCTCTTTTCCCCATTATCCCGAGCATCACTACAGGGCTCTCACCACCTGTCACCGTCACCACACAGGACTTTCATTTGATCATTTTACTGAGGACAGAATTAACCACAGAGTCAGATCAAAACAAACTGAGATGGATTAAGTAGGTATGCAAAACAATGAATACATGATCTCAAACAACAGGGGCCAGCATGCTCTTTCTTCTCACGCCAGACATCTGTGCTTCACCCAAAACCAGAGAAGCCTGTAGTGATTTAGAAAGATTTGATTCTCTGTAGAGGAAAAAAAAGTTATTGTTCCCAGAGGGAGTGCTTTAGTGGTCAAGGTTACTTGCTTCCCATAGAGAACTGTGTCCTTCAAACACCATGTTGTGGTTGTAGAATAACTCATTACAGTAGTCCTCGTTATCTGCGTTAGAGATACATCCAAGACTTCCCACAGATACCTGGTAATACCAAACCCTAAATAGAACATTTTTTTTTTTATCTGAACACCAAAGCAGCTATTATTAGTAGAATTTTTTCCATTTAATATGTCCGAACTGAACACAGATAGCGAACAAGCAGATACGGGGCTACTGTACACCCTTTTCCATCCCATTGCCATAAATTTTCCTACCTTCTCTTCATGTTTTATTCATTTCTGCCTCGGGCAGTCTCTCCACATGTCGTTACTATGTGATGTCTCAACTCTTTCTTATTCCGACTCAGCGTCTGTGTTTTTAAGGGTCATGCATAAGCTATGTCAGGATTATCCTGTCTGTTTTTTCCACCTCTCACTATTTCAACATCCATTCCTCCCTCACACCATACTTCCCTCTCTGAATCACTCACGTACTCGTGGATCCCCATCTTAATCAGAGCAACCCTCTGAGACATGTATTACATGACTGCATCAGCTCTGACCTTGAAAAAATGACGACTTCTTCCTGGATGGCACAGGAGAAGCAAGAAGTGCCAGTTAAGCGTGAAAGAATGGCTTTCTGAATTAGAGATCACAGCACATTCATTTAAACTACTAACACATGCGATGGTTTCAGCAGACAAATCAATAACGAACAGGATGTCCTCAGCTCTGACCTATAACATCAACCTCAGAGTTTTGAATTCAATCTCCACAAGCCTATTTCCAATACACCGTACACAATAAGTGGTGCCAACTATGGATGTGCACTTCAAAGCCTACGTTATCTGGGGCCCTGATTTTGTTCAACACATGTTGAAATGTGTGGCAACACCATGTTACAGCTTTCTGGAAAATTAACTATGGCTACACTGCTTGAAGGAGCTCAGATCTTCAAAAACCACTTCAATTAACAATTTGTATTTGATTTGCCTGAGTTTCAAAGTTAAAATCCTGGCATGATCAATCATTTGTGTCTTGACAGTATTATTAGTACTGCTCACTGATACATTTAAATTATGACTGATCTTTCCTCCTACATGTCTGCATTTGATGACGGAGGAACCATTTCCTGTCCACATTATCTACCAACAATGAACAGCTGACACAAAACAGTTTGATATTTGACTGTAGCTGTAGGACAGGAATCCATAATTCATGCCATTCTTGTCCAAGAAGCACAAAAAAGGCTGAGTGGAATATGACAGATGGAATTTGGATAGGCCTGCAGAGTTCTGGGACACAGTTCTATGTAGTACGAACGAGACAAAACACTAAATGGTTGCCCACATGGATCAGCAGTGTCTCTGGCACAAGAAAGGTGAGGCTTATGAAAGAACACTGTCCCCACAGTCAAGCATGAAGACGGGTCAGTCATGAGGTGGAGAAGTTTTTAAGATGCAGGAACTTCACCATGTAACTGGCACTATGGATTCACAGAAACACCAAGTCATTTTGAGAAGGAATGCTACCCGTTCTCTGGTGAACCTCGGTGATAACTGAACTCACCACCAAGGGGGCACACCTCCAAGTCAATCAAAGCTTGGTTAGGGAATCAGTCCTGGGATGTTCTGGAGTGGACTCTCTCCAGATTAATAGCCCATAGCAAATCAATGGTGAGATTTAAAGAAAGCAGTTGAAGCACAGAAGCCATTAAACCAAGGACATTTGTCAAGAGAACTAGATGTTTATCATTTAAACTTAAAACGTTCAAGTATTACTACTAACTATTATGTCAATTATGTGTAAAAATGCTTCTTTCTTTGTTTACTGAGACTTATCATATACTTTCATTCATTTCCAAAGTATATGTACACAAATTCACCATGCAGCATTAAAGGTCTAAGACAATGCAAACCAACAGAACATCATTGCAACATTTCATCTTGTATCTGCATTTACACAAATCCCATCGCTAATGACAAATTATCTTATCTTATCTTATGGACCACCAAACTTGGAGGCCTGCTGTCTACAATATATACACGTATGCTTATTTAGAAGACAAGAACAGATTAAATTCTTAACGTAAATTACGTAGCAACATGTTAACTCAAAATCACTGTTGATGAAAAACGCAGGAGATAATCAGCAGCTGTCGCAAAGCTGCTCACCTGTATTTGCACTGCTAATTAACTAGCTAATTCAATAATTGCTTGAATGTTCCTAATAAATTGCAAATTAGGTGTATATGCATGCACACAAACCCCTATGCTGTACGAGTACTCAAAGGGCCTCTAATACATGTGAAGCCATCCATTGTCTTTTTTACTAGGCAGCCATAGCAGTAGGCTTCCCATTTCCTTCCAGTGGAGCTACAGTTCGTTGTGTTGCATTTTACATACTAACAATCACCTGTGCTACACACACTACATATGGCTTGACACAACGGCTTCTACACTCTGTGTCGTGCACTGTGGTTAATAATACATCATTTAGAATTGTGGAAAATGTCAGGACTGTCATGCAGACATCTGTAGACCAAACCTTCAATTGTGTAAGTGTAGCAATAAGATTAGCCATGACTGATTGAGTAATTAGTAATGATCCTTCCTTATCACTGCAAGTCATTTCCTGCTCCATTCAGAATTCAATTTTGTAATTTTGCGACTGCTGCAGCCACAACAGTGTCAGTGTTTACATAGTCAAAGTCAGATTTATTTACAATGCGCTTTTTTAATAGAGCACTGTCTTAAAGCAGCTTTTCAAATATCCAAGTCCACAGCCCTAACTGAGCATGACCCAGGTGGCAGCGGAAAGAAAAAACTCCCCAAAGGTTATGAGGAAGAAACCTTGGGAGGACCAAGACTTAAAAAGGGACCCAACCTCCTTGTGCAGCGTAGATGTTAGACATAAGAAACATTAATTTACCTAAACAATATATTCATAATAACAATAACAATAATAATAATGCAAACACACACACACAGTGGGGCAAAAAAGTATTTAGTCAGCCACTGATTGTGCAAGTTCTCCTACTTAGATAGATGAGAGAGGTCTGTAATTTTCATCATAGCTACACTTCAACTATGAGAGACAAAATGAGAAAAAAAATCCAGGAAATCACATTGTAGGATTTTTAAATAATTTAATTGTAAACTATGGTGAAAAATAAGTATTGTTTTGGGGCAACACGGACTTTCAACTCCCTCCACACATTTTCTATGGGGCTGAGGTCTGGAGACTGGCTAGGTCACTCCAGGACCTTAAAATGCTTTTTTTGGAGCCACCCCTTCGTTGCCCGAGCGGTGTGTTTGGGATCATTGTCATGCTGGAAGCCCCAGCCACGTTCCATCTTCAATGCTTTCACTGATGGAAGGAGGCTTTGGCTTAAAATCTCACGATACATGGCCCCGTTCATTCTTCCCTTAACACGGATCAGTCGTCCTGTCCCCTCTGCAGAAAAACAGCCCCAAAGCATGAGGTTTCCACCCCCATGCTTCACAGTAGGTATGGTGTTCTTGGGATGCAACTCAGCATTCTTCTTCCTCCAAACATGACGAGCTGAGTTTTTACCAAAAAGTTCTAATTTGGTTTCATCTGACCACATGATATTCTCCCAATCCTCTTCTGGATCATCCATATGCTCTCTGGCAAACTTCAGACGGGCCTGGACATGTACTGGCTTAAGCAGGGGGACACCCTGGCACGCAGGATCTGAGTGCCCTCTCGCGTAGTGGGGTGGTTTACTTTTGGTCCCAACTCCTGCAGGTCATTCCTCAGGTCCCTCCATGTAGTTCTGGATTTTTTGCTCACCTCTCATGATCATTTTGACTCCCACGGAATGAATCTTGCGTGGAGCCCCAGATTGAGGGAGATTTATCAATGGTCTTGTATGTCCTTTCTTCCATTTTTTCTTACAATTGCTAATTGCTCCACAGCTGATTTATTCACACCACCTGCTTGCCTATTGTAGATTCACTCTTCCCAAGCCTGGTGCAGATCTACAATTTTTCTTCCTGGTGTTCCTGCCGACAGCTCTTTGCTTGGCCATGGTTGAGTTTGGCGTCCTGACTTGTTTTGAGGCTGTGGGACAGGTGGGGGGGGTGGTGGTCCTTTTATACAGATAATGAGGTCAAACAGGTGCCATTAATACAGGTAACGAGTGGAGGACGAAGAGCTTCTTAAAGAAGAAAATTACACAGTACCTGTTGAAGCAAAATTACTGGGGCTCTCGGGCTTGTGTTTGTTTTGGGTGACAATACTTATTTTACCACCATGATTTACAATTAAATTCTGTAAAATCCTACATGTGATGTCCTGGATTTTTTTCCCTCATTTTGCTCTCATAAGTTGAATGTAGCTATGAGAAAATGCAGACCTCTCCTCGTCTAGACTTGCACATTCCAATATATATATTATGCCTTTGCGCGACGGACTGGAAACTGGAATACACTGATTTGATGAAGTTTGCATGATTAACTACAGTTGACTACCTCCTTAAGTATATTTAAAGTATCGTGCCCAACAGTACTGAACCAATCCTTCTTTTCATATATTCAAAATCTGATAAAAATCTGCAGCAGTGTATGATTTTACTACCCACCTCCGTCTACAGAAAGACACAGTGAATTCATCTGTACTCCATAGCCATTGACCTATTATCTTTAGGGCAGTCACATTTCCTACCATGGGTATGTACAGATAGCATGTATCTAATCTAAAACTAAAACTCCCACTGTTTACTTTCAGCAGATTTGTTCTGACATTAGTTAGTTGCCTTAATGCAAAGCTAAGAACACAGCACATGTCCCGTTCTTACACACCTCACTCTCAACTGATCTGTCCGTCATTTATATTTTTGAACTTCTTTTCCTCCTTCTCTGACCAAGGGAAACACGGCCCAAATGCCCATGCCTGCATTCATTAGACATATATTAAACACTAACAGAAGTTGCTTTTGATAAACTCTTACCAACTCAAATAACGTGACTACTGTACATTAAATTTTACACACACTAACCATTAATTTAGGCCAATGCAATCGCCTACCGAGGTGATAAATGTGTAAATAGCTCGCCTCTAAATGGGTGGAGTGATTAAGCCTGTGTGCGTAATGTGTATTCAGCCAGCAATTGGTGCCATTCTCCTCTGGGCACCTTCAACCGGAGAGAGTGACGAGCCAAATCCTGACTTTCTGCACCTACAAACATCTGTAGTCCGTCTAGTTGGGGACATATATATGTAATAATATCAATATTCATAATATATAGATATCAATATAGATATCTCAGAAAAACAAACCGATCTTAAAAATATGAACCCCCTGGCAAGCAGTTTCACAGGCCATGCTCCCTGAATATTTGATTGTTTTTAGAAGCGGATTCCGTATAGTATTCTTCTCACTTTAGTATCTTATTTGAAAGCAGTATAACCAAAGTTAACATTCAATGTCTGAAGATTCTAACCGTTTACAATTGCTGCTATAACTGCAAAGTGGAATAACAACCAATTATGCTACAAGCTTTCTGGTTCATTACTTTAGTCATAACTTCATTTTTTCTCCACACTGTGCGCAATTAATCATCCTCAAAAATTTAACTCAACATGTGGACAAGCTTAATTTCTAAGCAAAACACCCTTAATCTGCAAAATAACTCTGGACCCTGTTAGCATAACTGGAGGCTACCATTCGTGAATAACGGATTTGCAACTTTAATTCTGGTTATTTGATAGAACACAGAGTTTATTTATTTGATTATTTTTCTTCTGTAAGGGCCTATGGACTTTGGATTACTGCGTCACAGCAAACATGGCAAGGCAAAGAAGACTTCTAACGGCATGTCCATTCAAAGTTGTTTTAATATCTCCTGGATTAATGCTGCCAAAGAGCAAGAAATGTTCTCACGAGGTCATGATGCCAAACCATTCTCTTCTCCCTGCACTGAGCACTGGCCATGTCACGCTCACTCCAACCAATAATAGCGAGCTAGACTTGGGGAGACGTGTGGAAATATAGCATCATTCTGTCACTGCCACCAGCCAGGCTGATTGACCGAATTCTATCAAGGCCTGATAAGATTGTGGTTGGCCCATTAAATGATAATGCCAGTGACGTTTGTTTAATTTTACATGTAATGGCTGGCATCTAATCTTATGACGATCAAGTAAAGCGGGATAATTATCTGCTGTTCCGTACACAGCTTGTAGTCCATGACAAACGTATTAAAAGCGAATTTTCCAGGAAGTGCAACAGCGTGGAGCTTTACAAGTGTAAATGTAAGCCTTCAGACCAAATGCTTTTAATTTCCATGACTGTACCAATAAAAGAAGAATGACCCATGTACAGGAGCCCACACGACACATGCACTCTACTGGCCAGACAGACATTATATACTACAGGAATTCCGTTTCCATCCAACTTCCTACTATACATAGCGCTGGATTCCCTGTTTAAAGTTTTTAAAACGGTATACTGCATGCAGTTTCCTGTTCTTTCTCTGACTGGCTTACCTGCCTGCATCTGTGACTGAAACAGAGGGCTTTGTCTCTAGCTAGGGTCTACTTCACTTCTCTACTGTCTTAGGATCCAAGTAGGAAACATCAGCCATTCAAAACTTTCACTGTTGCACTTTATTGGACTGGTCTTCATTATAGCTACCCTAGACCATCATTGTGCAGAACTAATGACTGAAAGATGAACCAGTCAGAATGGATGAAAGACCCAGTGGTCTACCTGCGGTTGGTCCTTAATGAAACCTCCAGCTGAATGAAATCTCTCTTCAGTCTCACCACTTAGGCTACTCTATTACCGCTTCAATCTATGGAGGTTTCCCAGTCAGATTGCAATGCCTTAGGTCATGGCAGGTGTACTCGTACAACAGATACTGCTTCGAAATGATGACTATGGCTGCTTGCAAGCTTAATAATACATTTAAAAAACCTTTATTTGTTTTAAAAAAAAAAAATGAGAAAGTTAAAAGGTCAGATTACATCAAACCACCACCACATTACCAGCTTTATTCAGCCACGCTTTTTTGTTTTAATTGCGCACTCTGAGCCAGAGGACATGTCTAGGTTTAAAGCTTGTAAGACTCATTAAGTCAGGACCAAGTGGTTTTAGCTGGAAGCAAGAAGAATCACTATAGTCCTCTACTGCCCTCTAAGTCATTCCCATTGTCAATTCAATGTGCTCCTGATTAATTATGTCATCTTATCTGCTAGTTTTAAGGGCCTTTTTCGCTCGGAAATGATTTTACAACGGTGTTTTGGCATCAAGGCTAGAGATAGTGGAGTCGTCCAGCCTAAGCAGGACTCACAATCTCAAGGAAAGCAATAAAAGGGAATTTTGGTATAGTAAAACCTTTAAAAAAAATTGTAGGTTTTAATGAATAAAGTTTGGTTTTGCATCACTTACCACCAATAAAGTCCTGTGTCTCTATCCTCTATTCTAATGGGCGTGGTCCAGACCAATTTGACAGAACAGTATTGTATATTACTCCCAGCTGACACATCGTTCCTTCGTCCGCCAGAGACCACACACTTATCATTTAGGTAAGGCCAATTTTAGTGTAATCATTTAGGTGGGGGAAACCAGAGCGCCCTGAGTAAAAACCCACGCAGACACGGGGAGGGCATGCGACTCCACCCAGAAAGGACCCAGACTGCTCCACCTCTGGATTGACCCCCAGGACTCTTCTTGCTGTGAGGCGGCGTCTACACACAGAACCACTTTATTACTTGAGCCTTGAACATTTTCTGCAGTGTTTAAGAATAATTATTCTACAATGACCAATCACTGAGAGTCAAGAAATGATTTCACAAGAAATTCAGGTTCAATAATGCATTACAATTTTGAAACTTTTTCCTTCTAAAATGTTTTTGAACTCAAGCCCCTATATGTTATGCACGTACCTGTACCATGCCTAGCTTAATACTACCGTATGCATGAACATTAGTGCATCAATTACATTTGTGATATGCCATGCCATAAATTAAATGCATTTGAAGGTTCTGGGGATAATGGCCAAGGATAAAAATAGTGGTGTTTAGGCAGCACGGCTGTGGTTTTTGCTCTTCCCTCTAGTGTCTGGTTGTGCCGTGTGTTTTACACGGTGTCGTCCTGGCTGGGCACAACACTTTTTTGCTACTGAAGCGCTTGTCTGTTCTGACTGCGCAATGCTAAGAAGCCTCATTTCCTGACTCTTGGTGATTTGCAGCGCAGGAATGGAACTAATGAGATGTTGCTTTGGGAGACCGTCCACGTCGCTTAGTCACGAGAAAGAGAATGACAGCGAGTGAGAGAGAGGAAAGAAATGGACACAAGGTCTCACTCAATGCAATGAAGAGCATCTAAAGATTCTACTTACAAAGCACAAATACAATATTTTACTAGTCCATAAAACCTGAATGCAAGACTAGTTTCCTTTCCTCTTTCCTCATCCTTTCATATGTGCATCATTTAATAATGGTCCCAGACTGAGAAAATTGCTAATCATCTGAGTAGATTAAGTCCACAGTTGGCTGTACCTGATGCAGCCGGAAAAAAAACCAAGCTGACACAGTTGGTATGGTGGGAACGAGTGGCAAGGTTCCCCCAGCGCATTTTTCCATGGAACAATGATGCTCCGGGTAAGGCAAGAGGGTAAACATCAAGCCTACACTGACACCTGTTCCGTAAATATGGTTATGCGTGGTGTGATCTTTACAGTGAACATCAGCACCATCACACTGTGTCTGAGTTTATGTGACATTTGGGGGGGGGGGGGGGGCATTGCAGCAAGTTGGCAAGTTTCCTTCACAGCAAGATGTATGTGCGTGGCTCCACTAAAATCCGACATGCTTTACACTTATGTTAATCAGAACTGACGCCAGCTGGACTACATCGACGAGTAGAAACAGGCGTGGATCTGCTGATTTTTCCCATGGTGACACTTACCCTCTTTAATTGGTTCCTACAACAAGAATGTTTTGTACTAATCAAGAGGGAGGACAAACGATTGCTGTAAATCACTGCCACCAAATAATTTAAGACAAACCAGTCAGCAAAATCCCACTATGCCAATCCTGCTTTAATTTATTTTAGTACTCGAATCCTTCCCTCCACTCTCTCACTCGCCAGCCAAAGTTCTAACCACACCGCCAATAACGAGAGTTCCACTAGGAAACCAAAATGTCCACATAAAAAATAAAGTCCCTAACAAAAGAGCAACCTGCAATTTTTCTTTCTGAGCAGCTTTTACCACTACCTACACCCACCCTCATCTCTCTCCTATTTGCTAAGTAAAAACCGGGGTGGCAACTGTGTACCAGTGGTTTAGCCGCGGTCACCTCACAGTCCAGAGACCCATGTTCTATTCCTGGTCCAGTCCCTGCCTGTGTGAAGTTTGCATGGTCTGCAGGGAGTGACATGGTGGTGTGTTAGTGTGTGTGGTGCTGCTAGAGTCAGACACAGCAGTGCTGTGGAGTTCTTAAACACCCTCTGAAAATAGCCTCCAACCAAAACTGTCAGCATCATCATCCTGTAGGCAGAATCCGGTGAGCAACTGCTGAAGGATTAGAAGATAACTAACCCAAACTGTGCAACAACAGTGATCTACTGTCTCTGACCTTTACATCTACAAGGTTGGCAATACGCTAAGTGGTTTAATACAGTGCCCAGTAGTGACATAGTGTTTAAAATCTCCAGCAGCAGCATGTGTTTGAAACAATTAGCATGGCCATGGTCCTGACCATTAGATAACCAGAGTAAAGGGGCAAAAGTATGCAGAGAAACAGATGGACTACAGTCCGGTAATTATAGAACTACAAAAGTGCACTATCCCGGAATAATTGGAACTAATAAAATGGACAATTAGTGTAGAAACAAAGGAGGTTGTACCTAACAAATTCGGTGGGTGTACATCATCCAGCAAGAAAACATCTCCTAGGCAGTCTTTAAATATCTTGGAACACAGTAGGGATTTTCCCTCAGGAAGTAAATAGCAAAGGGCTTCTGCTATCCAAATATTCACGATCCAAACTATTTTCAGTCAACAATGCTTGGAGAAAAGTGTTTGGTCGCGCCATCTATTCTAATGAATTATTTTGCGCCTTTGGTGCTGCAATATTGTGTTTGGGTGGCACTTTTAGCCCTCACACAGGGTTGAGTCCCAGAAGTGCCTTCTAGGTGGGTTGAGCATCACACGCAGACATGACCAACTGCGTCCAAGAGAAGAGAAGCCATTTGGAGGATCATCCCCAGTGCTGCAACAACAAGCCCTATCCAAACCTGCAATGGACTGACGTCCCATCCAGGGCACTCTTATACCTGTGTCTCATGTTCTCCAGGGATAGGGACTGTGGTGGCCTAATAGTTAAGGTGCTAGACTATGAACCAAAAAGGTCCAGAGTTCAAAGCTTGCCTCTGAAAAAAGCTGTCGCTGTTGGGTCCTTGGACAAGACATTTAAACCACAATTGCCTGGACTGTAAGACTGTATCAGCTGTAAGATGCTCTGGATATGGGTGTCTGCTAAACAACTAACTGTAGCTGATATAGCGCCCCCATGACCCTGGGCAGGAAAAAAGGCTGAAGAAACATGGCCTATTCCAGTAGTATGTGATTGAGTCACGGAATGTGTGAAAAACTGATATGACTACCCAACAAGTAGCAACTTGGAGTCAGGGTTGACCACTAGAAACCAGGATATAGCTTTTGTTTTGTCAATGTGAGGAGAAAAAAATTATTGTGTGATGGTAGGACGGCCTTCCTGAGTAACCATATTGATTTCCTACTTTTATAGGGCCACAAACAGACGGCGCTTGATAACTTCAGGTTTACGGAGACTATGAATCTAATGAAGTTGCACTTAGAGCGATTAAACTGATTATCGCAGACCACGGCTAACACACCTCTGTAATAGTAAAGATGAAATGTTTGAACAGAGGCAGCTGACAGAAGATTAGAGGGAACAAGGTGCATCTGCTGCAGTTTGTGAAATAGAGCATACACACACTCACCCAGCACTTTATTAGGAACACTCACTCATTCATGCAATTATCTAATCAGCCAATCGTGTGGCAGCAGCACAACACATAAAACCGTACAGGTATGGCTGAGCAGCTTCAGGTAATGTTCACATGAACCCTCAGAGATCTCAGTGATTTTGGCTGTGGCATGATTGTTGGAGTAAGGCAGGCTGGTTTGAGCATTACTAGAACCGCTGATCTCCTGGGATTTTCCAGCACAATAGCCTTTGAGGTTACTCAGAATGGTGCAATAAAGCAATAAAAACAAAACATCCACTGAGCAACGGTACTGTGGACGGAAAAACACTTTGTTGATGAGAGTCAATGAGTAGTCAGGAATGGCATACTGTTCACACCTGATGGAAAGGCAACACAGTAATGCAGATAACCACTATGTACAAGTTGTGGTGAGGCAGAAGAGCATCTTGATCACAACACGCTGAACTTCAAGGTTGTTTGGGCTACACAGAAGAAGGACACTTTTCCACTTCTATCCATCCAAGACAGAAAGCCAAGGTCGGCCACTGTGCACAAGCTCACCAAAATAGGGCCTGGTCTGAAAAATCTCACACAGATGGTATAAATTGAGTCGGATGTTGGCAGCAACAGCACCCAACCCATCCTGTGCCAACTCCAAGCTGGGGATGTGCTATACATGGTCTGGGAAATAATTTCTTTCTTGGACACTTTGGTCCTGTTAAGGCCAATTATAACAAATTGCCTGCCACACAGCCTATTGTTCCTTCATTGCCTATTTACCCATCTTCTATCTAAAATCTTCTTCCAGCTTGAAATGCACAGTGGTCTCCGCAAAAATCACTCAAACTGGTGCCTGAACATGACAATGATTCTTCAATTGGTCCTCCCCGGCACCGGATCTAAATTCAACAGAGCACCGAGAGATGTGACAGAACAGGGACTGTGGTAGGTGTGTTAAGGTACTGGACTCAGGACCAGAAGGTCCAGGGTTCAAATCCCACAAGACCCTTTACCCACAATTTCTTGGATTCTTGGATTCTCTGGACAAGTGACTAACAATCTTACAATCTGCTAAATTGGAGATTCACATGAAAGTCTAAGAGGAAAAATCTGCAGGAACTGTGTGATGCAATCATACAGAGAAGAATCCAGAAGAAAGGAGTGTTTCCAACATCTTATGGAACCAATATCACAAAGAATTGAGGTCAAAAGGAGGTCCTGCCCAGTATTAATACGATGATCCTAGTGAAGTTCTCAGTGAGCGTATACTACTCGTCCGTGTATATACCACATCTGTTGCACTTTTTTTTTTTTCCACGAAAATGATTTTTGACTTAATGTACAAATCCATGAATAAATATACACATAAATATCCTTCCATGAGAAGGAAGCTTAAAGAGTTATGGACTTTTCTTTTAACACACTCACTTGATCTTCACCTAGGAAGGAAAGCTTCAAGGCAGAAAACAAGGATAGCAAGAATAAAAGTTAAATCTAGCACTCGGAGCTGGGTTCAGCTGAGTCTGAACACTGGAAGGCTGCTGCTACTGCCAGGACTACAATAGCAACTATGTCAGCTCCACTGGGGTTACTCTGGCAGCATCAGGCTCATATGACCTACTCGACTGCAATGGAAATCTAGAAATGAGGGTACCAGTACATTAAGGGGAGATCCTAGGGTGCTTTGTAATGGGTTCCTTATCGGACATATCAAATTAAAGATGTAGATGAGGGAACCTGTTCCTGGCGTGATTATGGAGATGCTGAAACGTATTCCATTCTCATACAGACACAATGGTCCAGGGTGGACGACAGTGAAAAATGCGACTTCTTTTTTTACTTCAAGTCCTAGCATTACACAGCATTTTTGTCTATTAAAACCAGGTTCTTGCCAGACTTTAATAAGATTATCCCTTACTTATTCATGATAAGCCATGTTCATAAGCTAAGGAAGGTCCATCAGAGGGTGGGTCATTCGAAGGTCAATGTGGCTGCCAGGTTTTATTCCAACTAAGCAGGAACTACACCAGTCATGTATAAAGCTCTTTTACAGGGTGGTATGGTGGTGCAGTGGAGCAGAGTTTGCATGTTCTCCCTGTGACTGTCCATTTTTTCTCAGTGTATTGTGGCTCCCTTTGAAAAACATGCTTGGTCAACTGGTGTCTCTAAAATGTTCCATTGTGAGTATATGTGCCCTGCAATGGATTGACAAACTGTAAAAAGAGCCAGGACTGGTTCCCACCTTGTGCTCTGTGATGCTGAATCCTGAATTGGACTGAGCAGGTATGGAAAGTGACTGACTGAGCTCTTTTTACAATAGAGCACAGTCTCAAGGCAGCTTTAGAGACAACCAGGTCTAATACCCCTAATAACCAACTCCTTACACATTAGGAATAAGAAGCTGAGAGAACCATACGGCCTTCAATAGGCTAGAACGATGTTTGTTTCTTTTATTTATTTATTTAATATCACATCAGCATCAGCGGCTATTCGTCAAGGAGAAAAGTTCTAATGATACTAGTCAGACACACTCACACTGGAGGCGATTTACAGTGACCAAGCAACATGCCTTTGGAACCTAGGAGGAAACTGGAGCCCCATATTAAACCCACGTGGCCACAGGAAGGCCATACCTCCACACAAGCAGAGTCGGAGTTCAGAACTCCGGAGCGGTGCGCCACCATGCTGCCCCAGCTAGGCAGAGGTAAAAGAGTTAAGAAGGCTATGCAGTAGACAAAGTAAACCTCACTACCCGAGGCTTCTCTGTGATAACACTATCTGATGAATGCAGAGTCTACGACGGTTCATAGAACTAGCGTCCACCAAAGGAACACTCTCCTGTGGCTCAGGCTCTGCCGAAGAGCCTATTAATTAAGGCGACCGCTACATCTGCTCCTCAAAATGGCTGTTGGGATCAATCGATCAATCGCCTACAAGCTGTGGTTGAAACTGAGACTGCATAATGCATGAGGTCTGTCCCACCTACGTGAACCCAGCGCTGCCTTACTGATGTTCCTCGAACCACTACGACACGCACCACTGCTCCCCATCCTTGTCTTGCTCCATCTCCTCAGTCCAGGTTTCTGAGCTCGTCGTCACTGCAGCAACCCCCCTCCTTCCTCCTCCTTCTTCTTCTTTTTCCTTCTACTTTTCCTCCTCCACCTGCTCCTACATGCTGTCCTGGCGGATTCATGCGCACTGAGAGCGCTGCAGCATCTCCACCACCAAATCTCCGAGACCATATTTATAAGATCTGCCACATGCCGGGCATGGACTAGGGCTGTGTGACGTCATCAATTAAAGCCCTGCTCGGCCCATGGTTCTGAAGGAAGCGCTAGACCTGAGCATGGAGGCGAGCCGGCTAGCTGAATTCTGACACAACACAGATGAAATAGCTCGAAGGCCTGACTGATCCTGCTCACATCAGTGCTAATGCGCCTTATGGGCAGTTTCATAACAAATGCTCAGCTAGAAAGCCTTTAATCCGTACTGTGTGGCCTAACCTCAGCAGCAGCAGCAGTAGTGCTCCACCTGCTCCTCCTAACCGCTTAATTACAACGACCGGGCGGAACATGTGCAGTGATGCCTCCGCGTGCATAGACCAGTCCGACAGGAGGATGTCTCCTTCGTATTCATGCTTCTGCTCTAATAATCACATCAGGATCGGTTTCCTTCAGGAATCAACCGTTCTGACCCTGCTGCTTTCCTGTTTAGGACGAGAAACAAAAGCAGACGCAGATTTGGCGAGTCATTGTCACAAGGCAGATGCTCCCCGACCTATGAATAACAAGCCATGAACAGAACAACGCACCGTTTGCGTTCCTAACGGTCGTGCAAACGGATAGGTCCTGTGTTTTGACGCTCTGCTTCGCCATCACTTCTCATATTAACGTTCGCAATCTGAGCGCGTGTCAACAAAAGGCATCGAGGCCCTCAGCAATCTCTAAGCAAGTCCGTTATAACATTAATATTCCGAAATTCAGAGGCTTGATCGCAGCACGTCGAAGGTTCCTGCTTAGATATCTGAAATGACATCACCTAACAGCAGCAGCAGCAACATCAACGAGACATTAACGTATAATAAAACACCAGATGGATGGGGGGTTCGAAGGCATTGTGACCGTGCAGATCTCGCCCACACTCACCAGATTGAGCACAGTCTCCACGATGTCCCGGTTGCTGACCTCGCCGACCTGGATCAGGCCGATGAGCACGGCGAACTTCATGCGGATGTTGCGGATCGGAACCGCGGGGTTGATGACGCCGGCCGGCAGCACCACCGAGCCCGAGCCGGACACCATCGCGTCCCCGCCGATTGAGGTTTCTCGCTCCGCTGGCGGCGCCGACAGCGAAAGCGGCTTCTCGCTCGCCATTTCCAGCCGAGATCCTGCTACTAAGGAGCGGCCGACTCGGCTCTCACCTGCTTCTCCTCACCGCCGCGATGTGCAACCGCATCAAAATTCAATTAGCTAATAAACAATCCCGCTCCCAGATCTGCTCTGTAATCCGCGCTATCCTTTTCTCTCGCTCTGAGGGAAGCATACGAGCGAAACGGCACTGAGTCGACCCCGTCCCGAGCTGCTCTGTTCCCTGCCCTGCTCTGTGCTGTCTCGCTGCTTCTCCCACTGTCCTCCCTGATGTCAAAGCCCAGTGAAGCGATGCAGTCTCCGGCTGTGTGCTCCCGCTCAGGACGCCATGTTCACGCCCCCTGGCTGCAGTACCCCGAACCGTGCATGCGCATTCACAACCTACTCAGAGGGTCATCACTCAATCCCACTATCCCTACACAAGCACGCTATGTAGGCTGCTTAGTAACGCAGATTATACAACTTCTAGTGCACTAGGTAACC
Organism: Ancistrus triradiatus; assembly: GCA_025084515.1. Lineage (NCBI taxonomy): Eukaryota > Metazoa > Chordata > Actinopteri > Siluriformes > Loricariidae > Ancistrus > Ancistrus triradiatus. The sequence continues at coordinate 17,540 of JAJAGP010000954.1, read as the reverse complement.
ACGTGAAGGCAATTGGGTTGAGCCCCTGAAGGTGGAGACCAAGCAAGTGCACGTGCGGTGCCTGATATTAATAGTAACCTAAGAATAACTGTGACTAATATTAACAAAACATTGTGTTATACTATTAAAATGGGTGTAAGTAGTCGCAGGAGACTGTAGTTCTGTTTAATCGTCAAAATACATAAACAGGTTTAAATAGATAAACAACTATCACATGGAAAATAAAATACAAAACGACCAACATAGACACCGAAAAAACGCAGACATTAAACTCACATTTTTTTATGTGGGTTTATGGAAAAACAAAACCAGAACTAAACCGAAATCAAAATACATATTTCATTATTTTGGTATTGATATTATTTACAACATATTTATGAATTTAACCACTAGAATCTGGTCAGTCTGTCATGCTAAAGCAGGCTAAAAATTGGGCTGTATTTAGTCCATCTGATTTGATCTAAATTTAGCCCAAAGTATGTCTGTTTCGAACGTATTGCCAAGTCAAGTCAAGTCAGATCTATTTATATAGCGCTTTTTACAATGCAGCATTGTCTCAAAGCAACTTTACAAGTTTAGATTATCTCCTAATAGCTACGTCCAATCCCGTATAGCCCTAATATAGCCATGAAACAAATTGATTAAAATGTTGTGCACAAATCCAAACTAGTTTTTCTGATCATAGTCACTGCAATATACTGTGACTTCTTGGAAAAGAAGGAGACGTGTGAAACGATTTGCGATGAAGGTACTGGAATATGGACAAGAAGGCCCAGGGTTCATATCCCACCTCTGCCAAGCTGCCACTGTTGTGTCACTGAGCAAGACCCTTAACCCAATTGTAAGACTGTATCAGTTGTAAGTCGCTTTGAATTTGCGAGTCTGATAAATGACTAAATATATATGTAAATATCACATGAATACATGATTTCAGTGAGGTTAAATTCAAGTTGCTGAAACAAACTGAAAAGCACATTGCAACCAAATTTAGACATGGAGGGGCATCTTTTTTTGACGTCTTCTCAAGACCCGAAAAAGATGGCTTTTCACCTTTCACTTTTCAACCAAAAGGAAATATCTTTTAAGGAAAGGCTCTGGCTTTTTTATGTATGGGAATTGTGCCATTTTCGGGCGGTTATTAGTGTGGCCAGGTCATTGTACAGGAATCTGGACTGCTACAAACTGGAACTCATACTGCCTTTAGTGACAAATCCAGGTTCTGGTTGGGATCTGATGATGGTTGGGTTTGACTTTAGTGGCCTTGTGATGAGTGCTTCAGTCCTGCCTTTGCTGTGGAGCCACACTGCCCCAACTTCTGGTGTGATGATCTGGGGACCCATCACATATGACAGTCGGTCACTCCTAGTAGTGATACAACACTAACAACTCGGCAACATGTGCAGGACATCCTGTGGCCACGTGTTGCCTCTCATGGCAGAGCTTCCAACTGGCATTTTTCAGCAGGATAATGCTCGCCTACACACCGCAATGGTTTCCCAGAAATGTCACCACTAGATTGCAACACTTCCTTCTGCCCGGTCTGCAGATGCCATCTGTGGGAAAAATGTGCCACAGGATACCATATGGAACCTGTATGCCTCCAACCGTATCTCTTGTTTTATCCAGGCTAGAGGCAGCCAAACAGGGTACTAGAGCCTCCTTCAGTTGTTCAGTTTTCCCCAATAAACTTATCCATTTGCTCTAATATTGTAATTAGTTACAATAAGCATCATTACACTGAGACATACAATGTTTCAATCAATTCCAACAACTCCTTCTGGGTGAGTTAATATGTGTATTTACAGTGAACAGCCAATAGACATGGCTTGCTACACTCTGTAGCATGCCATATGTGATGAAGGATGCAATCCTTTTATCACAGCCAAGTTCAGGTCTGGGTAAACTTCCATTGGTCATGGGTCATTGGTCTGTGTCCATGTCACGGACAGGCAAAGTGAATAACATTGACAGTGTAATGTTCTGGGCAATGTTCTTCTGGGAAATCTTGGTTGATGGCATTCATTTGGATGTTACTTTGACATGTATTAATACCTGTACACCCCATGGCACAGTATTCAGTAAAGGTAGGGGCTTATTTTAGTAGGATAATGTGCCTTGCCACATTTCAAAAACTGTTCAGGAATGGTTTTAAAAAACATGACAAGATAATGACCATGGTGGTCTCCAAATTCCCCAGATATAAATCCTGTCGATCTTCTGTGGGACGCACCGGACAAATAAGTCCAATGCATGGAGGCTCCACCATGGATCTACTGATAACATCTTGGTGCCAGATACCACAGGATACTCAATCAAGACTCTTAGCATCACAACTGGGACCTACACAATATTAGGCAGGTGGTTTTACTTTTATGGCTGACTGATGTAATAAATACATAGAATTTTATTGCCATAATACTGTTCACACACCCCCAATAGACTGCCTAACTAATTGCTAATAAACTTGCAATCAAGTATCCGTGGACATTATTATCCTCTGGCAGAATGCTGTGGAGCTTGAGATGAAATATCACATTCCTGAACATTAATTATTCTGGAAATCTCTGGTAATAATTCGACTTAATCTGCGTTGACTTATTTGACTGTTTACATGTTCCAAACAAATGGAAATTCCTCACAAAGATTACAAGCTAGAAGAAAGAGCAGGTGATGTGATCAATTCAGCCAACTGCTAAAGTGGGTTAAGGGAAATCAAAAGAAATTTTGTACAGCCAGTGTTATTGTGGTAAATGATCTCACAGGTCTGGAGGAAGCCTTGTGGAAATAAGCACATATTTATTTGCTCAGTAATATTAAGGCTTTTATTAGTTGGATGGTTCCTCATGTTAAAGCATATACAAAGGTTCCTACCTTTGTCCTGCAAAAGAGCATTACATTTGTTCTGGAACAAGACTGCACCCCTGAATACATAAAGCAAAGCCATTTAAAATGAAAGCCAGAGCCAGAAACCAGATTTTCTGCAAACAGTGGAAATAGCTGGAATGCTCACAGCTTTTTTATATCCTTGCTTCTGAGTGTGGGTCTGACTGACAGCTATGATATTCATGCAGATGTAGCTCAAGCCCAGCAACAGTGGCGCTATCAGAAAAGAAACTGAAGGCTTTTATACTGAATTCCACTATTAGCGGCTTAACCAGTAGAGTCCAGAACTTCTATTGTACCAGAATTGCCACTTAATGACACCAGAGTGTTGCCTTAACATAAAATTGACCTTACCAGATGTTTTTTAAAAGACATATGTCACATCAGCTCTTTCTCTGGCCATTTTCTGCCCCAGGTTCCAAAAAGATGGGTACATAAATACCTTCCAGTCTTTCTTTGAGGAACATTGTTTTAAAACATTTCAATAATTTTCTTACACATTTGTTGATAAACTGGAGATCCTCTGTCCATCTTTGCTCCTCAAAGACTCAACCTTTTGTGGATACTGTTTTTTTGTACCGAATTATGGTTACAATCATTTGTTGACACTACCTGTTTGAAATCACGTCATTATTTCATTTTTTTACTTCATTACTAGCCTTAAATTGCCCACGTCCCAGCTTTTTTTGGAGACCTGAAATTCAGGAATAGATGTTTATTAACAAATGCAATGAAGTTGACCAGAAAAATAGTATAAAATTAAAAAAATTATAATAATATATTGGGTTTATGCTGTCTGCAATGAAATAAAAGTCCAAGTACATGTAAGGAACACTGTCCCACAGTCCCAATTGAGCAAGATACAGCAACAAGGAAAAACTCCATAAATCTGATAAGGAAGAAATCATGGGAGGACCAAGACTCAAAAAGGGACTCAACCTCTTTGTATACACTTCTGATGTACTTACAATATATAGCAACGAGTTTGTGGACACAATCTGCTACAATCACCCTTCAGAGAGGTTAGGCACTGATGTTGGACTGGCTCACTGTCGGCATTCTAATTCATCCTGAAGGTGCCCGATAGAGTTATGGTTAGGTATCTGTGTAAGCATCTTTTTTGTGTATGCTTGTATATCCTGTATGCTTTATTATCCTGTTAGTCGTAATTGTGGTTGAAAAGCACATTGATCAATAATTAGATGGAGTGTACACAAACTTGTGGCTCTAAAGTGCATCTTATCCTTCATCAGAGTAGGCAGGTTGATGTTTCACTAATTAGGTTTAATTCTTACTTATAACATCTAGGCTTCCCAAGGAGGTTGGATATCTTATTGAGTCTTGGTCCTCCCAAGGTTTCTTCCATATAGCATTTATTAAGTTTGCAACGGTCACCCTAGGCTCGCTCAGTTAAGGCTTTGGGCCTAGACAATCCTCCATTGTAAGAAGTGCAACACAAATAAATTTGACTTGATTTCCAGAGTAAGATCTATGAAACTGGCAGAGGCAACAGACATCCTCTGCCCCTCCATACAATCTATAGACAAAGTGTAAGGCTTCTAGTGCCATGCCCACATACATCCTGAGGTGACCCAACCTTTATCTAAGCTATTAAAGGAAAGTTTCAGCTCTTTCGCCAAGTGCACAGTAAACTGTTGGTTGCAGAGAAGCTTGCTGTCTGAGATTTTCTTCACTCCGTTCCATACCTCTCTCCCTCGGCCCTTTGTTGTGTGTTCATCATTTTCCTTCCTTCTGCCTATGTGATTTTCATCTTGAGCTTTTTATACACTCTCCTCATCTTATCCCACTGAGTTTGCATTAAAGCTGTTAAGACCTCCAATATGTTTGCAACATATTTTAAACTGCCCATTATAACAGATGGCAATGCTGGCTTGTACCTCTTCTTTCAGTTCAGATCATTTCCTTGGGCCACACCGTAGCAGTGTGTCAGTCAAGCACGTTTGGAAAGGTCAACCACTATCTTTCAGAAAGTTAAAATTGAACAAAATGTGTGGTGAGACGAGAAGCCTGTCACAATAAATAAAAACAAACTAAAACACAAAATGATAGGCGGCTGATATTGTGCCTATGAGTCATGTCCTTGTGTCACCTGGCTTTTGCAAAAACTCTACTAGCCACACACTTGGGAGGTGGCTGCCTCTGAATAGTGGTCCCCTATTCTGTTATAACAGCCTGGCATAGGGACTATTCGCAGCAATCACAGATGTTAAACCCCAACATGGCACTGTTCTTCCTTACTAACAAATGCAACCCTGTCAGTCAACATCAAATGTGCTGCAGTGTTTGCAACACAGACTTCAAGACTTTTGACATATTGGTGGTGACATCTGAGATGACATCTAAGGGCATTCCCAGAAGAGGAAATTCCGTTTGATCCATTTTTGTAAGAGGGTGCCATCTTGTCTTTGTCAACCTCACTGACACCCTGACACACACCATGAGATAACAGCCAAAACTGTCCTGTTATAGGGAAATACAGTACAAGGAACAGGAGAACTCCCTAAGACACGTATATCCTTATAACAGGACATCTTTCCCAGTTTTTATCATCTGCTCATCTGCTGCATTTATATCATTGTTCATTCATTCCTTCACTTTCTTATCCATTTAGTCCTAGACAGGATCGCGGGAGAGCCGGTGCCTAGAAGGTGGATGGTGGATATAGGGCACAAAGCAGGAAAATCAATCAGAGGGCACACACATACTAGGCCCAATTAATCAATTAACCTAATGCATGGGAGGAAACCAGAGTACCTAGAGTAAACCCACGCAGACATGGGGCGAATATCCAAACTCCACACAGATAGGAGTCAGAGCGCTCCACCTGGGATCAAACCCAGGACCTTCTCACTGTGAGCCGACAGTGCCACCCATCGAACCACCGCTCACATTGTATCAATTTGGCAAAAAAAAGCAATAAGCTGGTGCAGTCACAGACAGTGGCTTTTCACAACGAGTTGCAGAAGCTGAATGAAAGAAGCATAATTGAAACAAAAGGGATCATTATTAATATGCGAGTAGAAAAAAACTGCTTGGCACTGCCATACATGCCAAATAGAAGGAGTGAGACTAGAACAATGGGTGTGATGATTCCATTGCAGAGAGATGTTCTAAGATAAATGTAGTAATACAATGCTGTAAATGATTAACATGGCTGCACACACCACCCACACACCCACACACCACAACCACAAACACTCTTTTACTTGACTAAAATGACAAAATACTTGAAAATTTACTTAATAATACATAATACACTCTTTTTACTTAATTGTAAAAATACGGTCACGCTTATATTTGTTTATTTAATGTCACATCATCATTGATGGCTATTTAAAAACAGGAGTAAGGTTACATCGACACTCGTCAGACACATTCATACTGGACCAATTTAGAGGAAGCAATTAACCTACTGCATGTCTTTGGAATGTGGGAGGAAACCAAATTACCTAAAGTAACATGCAAAAACCACACAGAAAGATAGAGTCCGAAATATATATTGTTTCATTATTCCTTCTAAACTCCCCTACAAATGGTCTTGATGCATGCTCAGTAATCCAGGAAAGTGTATGCCGGAAACTTGATTCAGGTCATCTGAACACATGCCTTAGTTTGAGAAACGTTTCATCCGTCAACCAAGTGACTATCTCAGGCTCAGCTAGTTGTAACATCCGCAATCTTATCTACAGTACATTTGCATAATGACTGATACCAGCACCACTGCGTGTAAAAATGGATGATCAGTTTCATGTGCAAACTGCCATGACCATTAATTATAATGGGCAATGAAATCGTGAAATGTGGCCACTCTTTCATGGATGCAGAGGTGCAGATCTTTGATAGGGAGGAAAACTGGTTTGAACGGGGAGTCAGAGGCTATCTATCTTTTTTCCAGCAGAAGATTTTTTTTGGTTTTGGTTACCAATTCCACACTTAGCAAATATCAAACTCATATACGCTGACTGGTGTATGCAATACTGGACAATAGAAGATTGGAAAAAAAGTGTCCTGGTCTGATGAGTCTGGATTTCTGCTGCAACATTCGGATGGTAGGGTCAGAATTTGCATGAAAGCTTGGATCCACCCTGCCTGGTATCTACGGTTCAGGCTGCTGGTGGTGTAATGTGGTACTGTGGTGACCTGGCGGATAAGGTACTGGACTATGGACCAGAAGGTCCAGGGTTCAAATCCCACATCTGCCAAGCTGCCACTGTTGGGTCCTTGACCAAGGCCCTTATCCCTCAATTACTTGGACTGTAAAACTGTAACAGTTGTAAGTCGCTCTGGATAAGGGTATGGACATCTGTCTGGACATCTGGTAACCAGACTGTCTGCTTTACCAGGTCTAACACAAAACATTTTGGCATTTGATTTAAAGGTACTGATATAGCATCCACAAAAATAGAGTTGGTAAAATGAAATACTACGGGATAAAGCCTTGGCCTTTATAATTTGTGTAATAAAACCCATGCCCCCCATTATGTTTTACTGCCCTCCAGTCAAAGCAGCCTGGAATTAGGGCTCTCACACACACACACTCACACTCACACTCACTTTTTACTCCTCAATGTATCATTCAGTAGGAATGTGCTGATACACATTAGAGGCACCTACGATGTATCAGCACTTTACAAAAGATAAATACATCTTAGTAACAATTAATGACTATTTAATATGACTTATGTCATTCATTCCTGTTCAGTAATGGCTTGGCAGGAATCTATATAGGAAAATTTGGGTTACAAGTCAGGAATACATTCTGAACTTAAAGACCTATCCATCAATAGGCATCACAGTTTCACCCATTCACACTTGGAGCAATTTAAAATCTCCTTTCCACAACCTGGAATGTTTATGGGTGTGTGGGTTGGGTTAAAACCAGCTCTCCAAGCACCAACTCCTCCTTCAAAAAGCACTTGCTCTGCATACCTTTTGCTGCATCATGTCCAAAGAAAAGTCAAAAATACAGCCTATTTGCCGGAGTCTTATTTATTGTTGTCTCAAATAGTCATGCAGGAATGCTGTAAAATTCACTTTTACTTGTACATCAAAGAGTTAGTGAAGCTGAAATTTCTACTTTGCCTTATAGCAAAACACATTTTCTTATCTCTTCTAAAAACACTTCACACAAGCTATACTGCTGGTGTAACTCAGATGTCCATGCAGTGAAATGTCCAAGATGCCACAATAACAACTTGTTCTGGGAACTGTGTTGGTGCAGCAGTTATTAGAATATAGTATTAAATGTTGCTAGTCAAAGGTATCAGACTATGGACCAAGAGGTACCGGGTTCAAGTCCCAGAACTGACAAGCTGCCACTGCTGTGCCCCTGAGCAAAGCATCTTACTCCCAATTGCTTGGATTGGATATTGTAAGATTGGATTTGTTGTAAGTGGATAAGGGCATCTGCTAAATAACTAATTGTACTCTGTAGGATAATTAGTCATTAGTGTAATCATAATGTAAATGTCTGCATACATTTTACTGTATCGTGCTCAGTCAAAATGATAAGACAATTTACATTGCTTTAGAGCACAAGGCACTTCCTCAGCTTCTCTTGCTGTATAAACTCCTTTTTAAGAGATAACATTGATATTACAACTCTGAGGTGTACCCATAATGAGTAGTGTGAAATTGCACAATTTATTTTATTGCCACCGTACAGAACGGTAGTTCCCATTCATTAGGTCCCTGTAGTGGCAGGTATTTGAGAGGCGGTATTATATATGATGCTGATCTATCTCAGTTCGGTCACAAACATGCCGTATGGAAATGGGTACATCCATTTCTGCATTCAGGCTTCAACAATGTAGAGCTTTAACATTAGACCCATGAAGGTGCCACTTCTGTGCAGATATATGAAGGGGACCTGCCATGTTTCTCCATTCAATAGGTTGCTCACATTTGTGCAGGACTGGTGCTGGGTGTATTACCCCAAGCCGTTTGAGCCCATAGAGGGCGTCAGCTTAGTTCTACTTTCCTTTTAGACAGATCTGTTTCTGGCACTGGCCTAAAACAAAGATGTAAGCGAGCAACACATGCGTCCAAATGTTTCCTTAAACATTACTTAGCTTTTATTTCCAAATATTTTCAGGATTCACCTGAGAGATTTGTGATCTTACCACTTCGTACTCTTCATCCTATTTTTGGAGTCAAAAGCTGAATGCGCCAGGTCCTATATATACTGATAGCCTTCAGAAAGAGTGACCAGTCCTATGCATGGGCTCCTCCTGATGCTGGAAAACCAATTTCTAAACAACATGTCTGTTGCTAGTGGTAACTATAGTACTTTCACATACTGTAGCTACAAGCTCTTTAAACCCCCTCAGGCCTCTGAGTGCATTTAACAATGGTGGAGAGCCTTTTTTCCTGAGAGTTAGCACTGTAGCATCAAACTATGTTTCTCCACCCACATTACTGAAGTACTACTAGCTAAACCTTACCAGCACACTGGTAGCCCATGCTGACATTGTCCTCCTCAGGGCAAGTCAAGCACCACCTCTTCAACAGGACTATCCTGCTGTCTACCAGACTCTCATGGTGAGTGTACAGGCCTGTGGAAAAATCTTGAAAAAACTGCATGAGGAGCAAATACATTCACCTAGAGGGGAAGTGTGCTCAGTGTACGAGGTAGTGTTGCTTCATGCAAAATAGGGAGCATGATCCTGTCTATCACTCCATTGTGGGTGAAATAGATGAGTTTGCATATAATCCCATCTCACTGGTGACTGTCACTCAGTGTTTCAGAGAATCACCCAACAACTATCATTTACTGTATGTGTTGTGTGAGAAGGGTAGTGAACTCCACGTAACTGATCTACTGACCTGTGATTGAGCTGTCAGACAATAGGTTTAATTCTAACATGACAATAATATTGGTTGGTTGCCTTGCAGTGTGTATTGTGACACACAGGGTCGGTGAGCACATGAGTTTGCTGAGAGCAGTCACAATAATGCAATGAGCCAAAACGATGAGCCAAACCATCTGCTATTGGCTACTGGCCCAATGCATGTCACCAAAACAACCCCACCAAGGCCATGGACGTTACAGGATCTCTGAAGGTGCTTGTGGTATGGAGATCGCCAAGTTGTTTAAGTACTACAAGCTGCATGCCACTGATCATCCTTGTTCTGCCAGTACACTCCATAAATGCTTGATTGCATTGTGATCTGGGGAATTTGGAGACCAGGCAAACTATTCATCATGTTTCTCAAACCATTTCCCTGATTGGTAGTTCTTCTTATTTGTATATGCAACTGCATCATTAGATCGTGCCTTTTTGACTTCCAGCTGTTTCCCTGCACTGGAAATGAACCTGTAGTGAGGCATTAGCTGGATTATGTCTTCTAAAACCTGGAATTAGGTGGCTCATCGAGAGCTGGGGAAATTCCTAAGCTGACGGAAATCTTCCTCTGGAATGTTCCAGCAGCCAAAAATGTGAACAGCAACTGTACAGGTACAGGAAGTGCAAGAACAAGAGAGATCTGCAGGACTCTACTAACACACTACTGGAGCTCTGTGATCTCTAAAGACACATCCTCACAACAGCACAAGATCAGCCTTTTCTGCTGGTAAGTAACGCACACCCTAAACTATGTAAGGGACTGTGGTAGCCTAGTGCTTAAGGTAATGGACTATGGACCAGAAGGTTCAGGGTTCAATTCCCACCTCTGCCAAGTTGCCACTGCCACCTTAACCCCCAGCTGCTTGGATTGTAAGACTGTATCAGTTGTAAGTCGCTCTGGATAAGGGCGTCTGCTAAATGCTGTAAATGTAAAATGTTCTAATGATACAATTCACATTAACTCATTGGCCATAACCAAATCCAATGATTCCCAGCAGAACATTATCCAGAGCATCACACTTCCTCAACCGGCTTGACTTCTTCCCAGAGTCCATCCTGGTGCCATCAATTCCCCAGAGAAATATTGCCCATAGTAACAACTGGTCCATGTGATGGAAAAGAGAAGGGGATTCACTGGCCCAGGTGACCTTCCAGTTCAGGCTCTCTTATACTCCAGGTGCTATTGATGGTAGACAGGGGTTGGAATGAAGCCATATTCAGTAGACTGTGATGCGTCTTACTGTAACCATCATAAAATAAACTGGTAGCCCTTCTGTTGGTTCAGACAGATGGCATATCATTCATTGAGGATGCCCAACATCAGGTCACTGATAGCTGGTTTGTCCCTTCTTGGAGCACTGCTGACTGGGAGTCTGCCACAAGAATTGTTGTTTCTAAGATGCTGCTACTCAGTTTTCTGGGTTTTACTATTTATCCCTTGTCAAAGTCATCATCTGCCTCATCTGTAACTGGTCATAACATTTTTGTCTCATCAGTGTATAGATGCAGGACCCATTCTGAACATGTCTCAGAGTCCAAAGGGGTCAACATCTCTGCTGAACATGGTTAATAACCATATAAGGCTTCTTTTATGCACAGTAAAGTTTTAAGTTGCTTTTTTTGTAACTGTTTTGCAGAGCTTGACACAGGTTTGATAAAGTAACCCCTTGCGGTTCTATCAGCTATTGATGAATAATGGTTCTTGATGCAGTGCCACCTGAGGGATCAGAGATCACAGGTCTTCTTAGACTTGTGCCTTTGCCCTTTATACAATTAAATTCCTCCAGATTCTTTGAACTGCTTAATTATTTTTTGCACTGTAAAGGGAGAAATATGTAAATATTTCTTTGATGAATATGTGTTTTTAATCCTTTCGTTGTTTTCTATTTATTTTCAGCCATTTGAGATCACACCATTATTTATTTATTTTTTATACCACATTACAAGTCCTAAATTGTCCCTGTCCCAAATCTTTTGGAATGTGTTGCACGCCTTAAATGCAATAATGGGTGTTTATTAACAAATTAAATGAACTTGACCAAACAAAACACGACGTCCTGGGTTCATGCAGTCTGTAATACAATAAAAGCCAAAAAAGCCATTTAAGCCAAAAATATTTAGAATGTTTAATTAATGATTTTTTCAAAACAATTGGAAAATTAGACTCTACACCTGTACACTTTGTCCTTTCAGAGGTGCCACAATTACACAGCAAGACATCCGAACATTAAATGTTTGATAATGATAGGACTCTAAATGGATTTAAGCTACCACAGGCAATCAGAACACATCTATTACAATTAAAAGCACTATGACTCACATGAGTGAAAGCAAATATGAAGAGAAGAAGGGCAAATGACTCCCCTCCACAGACTGGTCCGCCCCCAATTCTACACCTACAGCAATAGCAGGCCTGCTGTATTTTTCATGTTACAATGGCCTCGACTGGCAAACTGGCTTTTCATTGATCCAACGAAGGGAGAGTCTGAACTGCTTCCTATTGTCTGATAACATGAAAGCTCTTTTATCCCCTCTGCCTCTCTTTTGTCCAGTAGTCAAGTGGAGCACTTACAGTGCATTGGCTGGCTGGTACTCGCTGATTACAAGCACAGCAGCTGAATGTAGAGCTTACAGAATATCACAAAAAAATTCTCTCATGCACATATGTCCTTAGGTGAATGTGTGTATGCACACGAAATCATGCTTATACAATTGGAGATAAAATTGTCATGAAGATGTATAAGGTAGTCTCTATAGTAACATGTAGCTTAGCTAGCTAGGAAGTGATCTGTGGTTCTTAAATTCTCTCTTTTGATTCCAATGTTCTGGTATAGCAATTATCTTATTAACATGTATTTATTTTTATCTGATGCATTTATATATTTGCTGACCTTCACTAACTGCCCTATCCTTCTTTGTCCCTATCCAACCCATGCTATATAGGACAGACGATGCAGAAGAATTGGTTTAGTCCAAAGAGGTTTGTACACGGACACAGTCCGTGACCGGCGCTGCAATGTCCTTGGACTGTCCTGGGTGGGACCTGTGCTGGGGGAAGAATAGAGCCTGGCCACGTAATGAAGGAGTGATGTATTGTATTTTCCTTTCACTAGGACCATTTATGGAGGGACGGGGTTAGTCGGAGGGCATCCTCGAACTCCTTGTTGAAAACCCAATGAATAGCCTGAACAAGACATGAAAGAGGCAACACAGTGACCAATTCGGTGTCATAAGGCTCAGGGGCATGCAGAGAGGTGTTGATCCAGGCTAATGGTTAGGGAAACCAGACTGTCCAAGGTGGAACCAAAGTCATGACAAGTCAACTCAGCTTGGAGATCCTCGCCTTGATGGGGTGTTCAAACACAGCTCGAAATGCCTGCGTGAAATGCTCATAGGCACTGACCACTTCCCCTTGTTGGTTCCAAACAGCTGTGGCAAATGAAAGAGCGTGTCCATTGAGAAGAGAAATAAACAGTGCAATGCATCGCGCATCAGATAATGCCAGCTGGTTGGTGAAGTACAATGTGCACAATAAGAGGAACCCCGGCAACGTTCTGAGTCACCCTCATATTTGTCAGGAAGAGCCATATGGGAAACATTCTCACCAGACTGCAGTGCAGGGGGAGGCACAGGAGGCGGAAGGGAAGCAGAGCTGGGGTGCTGATGGGTGGTAAGCTCGCCAGACGCCGTATAAGCTCGGGAAGTACTTGTAGGAGCGGAGCTAACCTCTGTTGCTCTTGCTGCTGTTGCATTACAGAGACGGCTTGTGAGATCGCCGCTATCTGCTGCTGCTGCCCCAGAAGCTGACCGTGTGCGGCCATTGGATCTACAGAGCTGGCAGGTCCTGTCGCTTCTGTCATAATGCACAGGTCAGGAAGCGAACGCAGAGAGCTGTTGGACAGAGAGTTTATTGCTGGGAAGAAAACCAGTAAATAACAACAATCAACAATCACCACAGAATATAGGGGATGGTCCAAAAACGTAATCCAAGAAACAGTCCAAGATTGAAACATGAAAAGCCAGTCTGATATAAACAGCAGGAAGCAGAACGTAAGGCATAGAGACGGAGTCGGTAATAAGGAGCAGAGATCAGCAACGGGATCACAAACATAGTGTAATCGAAATCCTTGAAACATACTAGGGCAATGTAACTGGGGCAAAACCCAACTACTGGGGCCAGAACAGACAGAGGTCCACAACCTGAAACACACCTAATGAACACAATAGTACCCCAGCAACTGCATGTCCAAAGCAAGGATTAAAGCAAGCATCAAAGCAATCCAGCATTTAGCCACCATTTAGGTGTCTAGCCAGCAACACGGGGCACAAGACAGGAAAATCCTGGACAGAACGGCAATCCATCGTAGTGCACATACACACACACTCATTCACACATTATAGAAACTCCAATTAACATAACACACGTCTTTGGACTGTGGGAAGGACGAGAAAGAGACAGAAACACAATAATCTGAGATCTGCAGCGTGGGTTGTAACACCCCCACACACAAATGTGAACCCAACAAAGAGGGCTCACACAACCACCAAGAATGTTAGACCCTGGAAACGGTATTGACAACCACACTGTCACAACATTTTCCTAGTTAATGACATCCAAAAACAATGAACGTTGTTGATTAACGCAAGGAGTTCCTGCTTAATCTCAGAAGACAAATATTCCAGCTTCTCAGAGAGCAAGCATGCAAGGTAAACAGTTCCTCCCTAGGTAAAGGTCATCATATTCACAAGAGCATCCTATGGTAAGAAGTGCAAATGGTAATGACCTGCAGAAATGCTGAAAGAAACAAAGGGCCTGTGGAGCAAGTCATCACGACCTTAATATTTCTTCAACAAATTTACATGACACAGACAGGTTTTATGCCTCTGATCCAGCACACCAAGCAGATAATTGGGTGAACTGAAGTACTTGAAATTTTGTGAACCCTTTTTTCTATATTTCTGTATAAATGTAATCTAAAACTTCATCATATTTTCACACACATCCTAAAAGTATATAAAGAGAACTCAACAAACGAGGCATACATTACAATTGGTCATTTATTTGGTTATTTATTAATTTTTCTCTACCCTATTGGCTGATAATATTCAGGAAAGGATTTATCAATCAATCAGATCTGCAGTTTCCCCTGTATTCGGTACCAGGGATAGGACTGACCCACAGGTATCCCATCTCAGGTTAAGATTTATATTTCAATTATATTTGTTTTGCAAGCGAACTTGCATCTGAGAATATCTTGAAAGTCTGCACCAAAAAAAGTGAGTCTTCATAACTAGGACAACGATGATGTTGATGTGCCATCACAATCAGAGCTCTGTCTCTGTCCTATTCTACTGACATTGAGCTTCACTGCTTGTTTCTTGTGAAACTGGTTTGATTTCATTCACTATTATGTTAATACAGTGATGAAGATCTAGTCTATGTATTAAACAAGTCAAGTCAGATTTATTTATGTGGCACTTTTTACAATGAAGCATTGTCTCAAAGCAACTTCACAACTTTAGATTATCTTCTAATATCTACAGCCAATCCCAAATTGAGCAAGCCTAGGGCGACAGTGGCAAGGAAAAACTCGTTAAACATTAAGAGGAAGAAACCTTGGGAAGACCAAGACTCAAAAACGGACTCAACCTACTTGTGGCGTAGATGATAAATGTAAGAGTGAAACTAATTCATCTAATCAAATAAGTCTTATAGTGAAAGTTCAAATAAAATAACAAAAAATATGCATATCAGCATTAAGTAGTCCGATACACAGAGTCACTCCAGGATCTTGAGTCTAAGCAGGAAAGTCCTTGGCGACACTTCGTCCCCAGCCAACCAGAGGAGGAAGGAGAGAGTTACTGCCCTCTGGTGCGGCCTGGGTATGGTGGGGCTGGAGCTGATGACGGAAACAACTTGAGTGGAGCTGAAGCAGATGAACGTCTTACTGTGTGGGGCAGGAACTGGTACTGGAACACAAGCTCAGAGAGAAAACAGAAAATGTAGTTAGCTATTGATTGAAGAGCATAAAGTCTATTAACAATCACTGATGCCTGTTAGGAGCTACGCTGCCCTGAGATCTGATGCTAGAGGTCAATGATGGCGTATTAGATGTGCCAGGATAGCAAAGGCAGTCCTAAGCACGTATTAATTAGTAGCATGCACTAATTACATCATTGACGACACCTGCTGGCTCAGGTACTTAAGGGCACTACTGAGCAGTGTTGGTTGTTGCACCCTCACATTAACCGAGACCTCGCCATCTATTGCTTGCTGTTGAGTCTGTTTTTGGGTTTTGTCAGGGGAAGAGGTAGACCCGGTTCTCGTAGGAACTGGGCAAAGTACAGTTTTGAGACTGGGGTAATATTAGGGTTCAGCACGTTAGTGTAGGGTAAGATCCCTCTGCTCGCTCCCCTCGCTAACCTTCGCAGTCACTCCATCACCGTTGGTGGCTTCGGCTCTCTCGCCGCGGTGAATTGAGCCCTTCCTCATATGAAGCGCTTTCATTTTCACCTCTCGCTTGCCACAGCGCATTCAAACGCTGTCGGAGGCTTTTGTTTTCCTATCCTCAGTGTGACTGAACCGTGCTTATCCACTGGTGCTCGGTTCGTTCTTCCTTTTCCCTGTTTCAGTTTCCATCCCAGATTCCATCCCAGCGTGGCACTTGCTTCTACCCTGATTATCCCGTTCTTCCCCCATTTTACCTCGTGGTGCGTTGGTAAAGCGTTTGACCCTGACGCCAGCAGAAGAAAGAGGAGAACCAGAAGGTAACACAGCCAAGAGGGATCACATGAGACAACAGAAACCCACCTCCACAACAATCAATAAACATGAGTGACCGCACTTAAGAGGCAAGAAGACAACAACCCAACATGCCAGATCCCCACAAAACTCTTTGACTATGAACCCCCAGTTCTGCTCTTAGTCTAAGGCAAGGATGCACAAGTCAAGATCAAGAAGACCGAAGCCCAGCCCAGCCAGACCGCCCACCAGACACTCTCGGCCAAAGCACAAAGCATGACAAGGCAGGCAGGCCAGACATGACTCCAGACTCTGGCCCCATTAACCCGAGCCATGCATCCCAGTCTAAGTTTAGTCAAAAGCCTGTGTAAATAAGTTTGTCTTTAGCCTAGTCTAAAAACATGGAGAGTGTCTGAGTCTCAATCTAAAGTGGAAAGTTTATTCCATAGTTGGGATATGAGAAAGCCTTTCCCCCTGCTGTGACTTTTTAAATTCTAGGAACTAAAAGAAGTCCTGCACCTTGCAAACAAAGTAGATGTGCTGGATTGTAAGACTCTAAGAGTTCACTCAGATAATGTGGGGCCAGGTCATGTAGAGCTTTATATGTTACAAGAAGAATGCGGAATTTAACTGGTAACTGGTAAGAGAGAATATTTATAAGTTTAGCAATATTACATAATTAAAAGAAAGCAATTTGAGTGATGTTGTTAATGTGCACATCAAAGAAGAGATATGAAACAAATATGTCACTTAAGTTTTTTACAGACGGACTGGGCAATACTGGACAGCCATCTAGATTTAGGACAGATGTAGCCAACCTGTCTCTCACAGCCTTGGGTCCCACTAATATAACCTCAGTTTTATCTGAGTTAAGTAAGAGAAAATTAAATAACATCCAATCTTTTATTTCCTTTACACAGTCCTCAATTTTGTTGATTGTAAGGCTGTCATTAGGTTTGGCTGATATGTACAGCTGTGTATCATCTGCATAGCAGTGGAAACTAATGCCATGTTTACGAATAACTGAGCCTAGTGGCAGCATGTACAGA
>JAJAGP010000953.1:35000-258475 GCA_025084515.1 Ancistrus triradiatus | reverse complement strand
TAATCCAATGGAAATGTTGTGGAAGGACCTGAAGTGAGCAGCTAATGTGAGGAAACCCACCAACATCCCAGAGCTGAAGCTGTTCTGTACGGAGGAATGGGCTAAAATTCCTCCAAGCCGGTGTGCAGGACTGATCAACAGCTACAGGAAACGTTTAGCTGCAGTTATTGCTGCACAGGGGGGTCACACCAGATACTGAGAGCAATATTTGAACATTTTCCTCAACAAATTAATTACCAAGTATAATATTTTTGTCTAATTTGTTTAACTGGGTTCTCTTTATCTATTCTTAGGATTTGTGTGAAAATCTGATGATGTTTTAGGCCATATTTATGTAGAAATATAGAAAAGTCTAAAGGGTTCACAAACTTTCAAGCACCACTGTACAGCAACACTCTGCAAACAAAAGTACAGCGCTTAAGAGCATAATGTGGAACAACACCGCCACCATGTGGCCTAATGCTGAAACCAAAACTGTATAATTCACACAGCCTCCAGGATATTAGATACTTATTAGAGACTCAATAACTAGTTTCGCCTAACATAACCGATTGTACATTCATCAGTCTCATCTAAAATGTACAAAAAACTGTACATTTTAACGTAGCATTGGACTATCACTCCCAAACATCCGACAAACTTCCATTAACTTAAAATAATTTTTAGAACATAATGACTTAAAAGCCTAAAGAAGCTGTTCTTTTCTGTTTCCTTTTCTTCCTGCATACACATTTCCTGTATTTTCTGGTTGTATTCTAATAACGAGACAGATAAATAACTATATATGGTCATTATGCCATTTGCTAAAACAACAAATCTAATGGTGGCCTAAGACTTTTGCACTGTACTGTATTTGGAATATGGGAGGAAACCGAAGTACTACCAGTGAGCGCTACCCACTGTGCCCCCAAATGTACATATAAATACATAAAATATTCTGGACTAATGATCATATTCATAAAATAAGCCATATAATATAAAATACATTCATGAAATCATCTGTTCCTGCTCTGATGTAATTAACACTGTGTGCTGGTTTGAAAGCAGAATTCGTTCAGCTTTGCTCACCTTGTCGTTGAGAGCGCTCGCTTTAGTGTTGGTGAGGAACCAGTGCTCGGTACTATACTCGGTGAAGTGCACTTTCTGGCAGGCAGAGGGTGCTATTTCACCCGAAGGCAGAGCTGGCACCTGCAGTAGGTTTTCGGGCAGAGTGAAAGTGTCGCCGTTTGTGCCGGTGAAGGTATGACCGTTGATCTGCGTTGGGTACCAGTGGAGGGCAGTGATGGTGAAGTAAGGGCATGTGTCCAGGATGGTCTTTCCTCTGTGGAAGAAATAGGACCTAAAGTGACCCTCTTCAGAAGTTTGTATATTTATCATCACCAAGCAGGCAGCAATACACACTCATGTATTAATGTTTGATAATGACTGCCTTGTGGCCCCGCAGTGGGTCGTGGTCTCTGTAGGACCTGGTGTTGAGTGCAAGTACATCTCGTTCAAACTCTTACCTCTGCCCTTCAGTCCTGCATGGTGTGTCAACAAGCAGTGAGAAGGCAAAGCGCTCGGCCGTCAGAGCCAGGTGGCTCAGGCCCCGTGTGTCTGCACGGCTTGGCTTGGCCAGGACACAGAGGAGTTCATAGACCAAACCACGGCTGCTGTCCTTCAGAGGGGTCTGCTCAGCCTCACTCAGGGTCTAGCAGTGGCATAAGAAGGCAGAGTCATGCCATCAGTTTCAATATAAAATAGTATGGTCATTACACACAAACCCAATGTAAAATTAGAGACAGAAAAAACTAACAGAACAAACCAGAACTCTAATCCTAACCACTAAACTCTAACCATAAACCGTAATCGTAAACACTAAACCTTAAATCCTAACCCTAACCCCTAATCCAGAAAATCCTAACCCTAACACTAAACCCTAACACCAAACTCTAAACCTAAACACTAACCCTAAACCGTAATCGTAAACACTAAACCTTAAACCCTAACCTCTAACACGGAAACCCTAACCCCTAACCTTAAACACTAAAACTTAAACCTTAATGCTAACTCCTAATCCATAAATACTAACCCTAATACTAAACCCTAATCCCCAAATCTTAACCCTAACACTAAACCATAACCCTAACCACTAACCCTAACACCAAACTCTAAACCTTAAATCCTAACCCTAATAAAGAAATACTAACCCTAACACTAAACACTAATCTGTAAATCCTAAACCTAAACACTAAGCCTTAACCTTAAACACTAACCCTAAAATCAAACTCTAACCACTAAACTCTAACCCTAACTCCTAACCTTAAACACTTAAACTTAAATCCTAAACCTAACCTCTAATCCGGAAACACTAACCCTAACACTAAACCCTAATCCCCAAATATTAACTCTAAACATTAACCCTAACCCTAAACACTAAACTCTATCTCTAAACACTAACCCTAACCACTAAACCATAACCCCTAAACACCAAACTCTAACCCTTAAATCCTAACCCTAATCCAGAAATACCAACCCTAACACCAAACCCTAACCCTAACCCTAACCCCTAAATCCTAACCCCTAATCTGGAAATGCTAACCCCAAACATCAAACTTTAACCACTAAACTCTAACCCTAAATCTTAATACTAAACCCTAAACCCTAACCCTAAACACTAAACCCTAACCCTAAACACTAACCGTACCCCTAAACCTAAACCCTAAACAGTAAATCCTAACCCCAACCCTAAGCACTAACCCTACCCCTAAACACCAAAAACTAAAAACTAACCCTTACCCTAAACACCAAACCCTAAGCCTAACCCTAAACCCAAACCCTAACTCTAACCCAAAACACTAAACCCTAACCACTAAACCCTAACTCTAAACACTAACCCTAACCCAAACCTAAACACTAACCCTAACACCAAACTCTAACCCTAAGCACTAACCCTACCCCTAAACCTAAACACTAACCCTACCACCAACTGCTAACCCTAAACCCTAACCCATAACCCTACTGTCATAATCCTGTTTGTTGGGTAACGGCCTTAACACAGGTTCCTGATTAGTGATCCTGACCTTCCCCAGCGCATCCAGCACTGCAGTCATCTGCTCGTGGGTCATGTCCAGTGTGACTTTATTAATCAGCCCTTGCAGCACGCGGCTGATGACCGTCTCATCCAGAGGCTGATGGAGTTGATCCAGCAGTGCCCACACGGCTTGGGTCTCTGTGTCTGAAACCAGGGTCACATTCGCCAGCCCATACACAGGGTGAACCCTGGCACCTCCAGTGGCACCGGAGAGAATCACGCTAAAGCGCTTGGGCGTCGGGTTGGAGGAGCCGGTGCTAGGCGTGAGGGTGATGTCCAGAGCGGCGCTGTTCTGGCCAATGTCGAACGTGAGCACTCCATCAGTCATGGTGAAGTCCTGCCCGGCTACAGCAGGCCAGATCAAAGTGGGACCGACAGACTCAGCCTTTGGCAGCTCCTGAAGAAAATTGAGGGCAGACAAAAGGAATGTAGTCAGAAGAAATGTAAAATCAATCTATCTAGCCGCTCAGAGTACTTAGCATCTAGGACACTAAGCAAAGAACCTTAAAGCAAAGAACATGGCATCTAGAGTGCAAGTGGAGACATAATAAATTGGAGGTGTTTAAGATTGCTTGGAGGGACAGCATGGCAGCGTATAAGCATGCCCTTACTAAAGCTAAACCTGCATACTTCTCCTCAACCATAGAGAAAAATAAGAATAATCCAAGATTTCTCTTTAATACAGTGCCTCCAAATAATAAAAAAAACCCTACAGAAAGTGATTCTGAATTCTCCCATTCTGTGTAATTTTAACAGTAATGATTTCATGACTTTCTTTAATGATAAGGATAGAAAAACATTAGGCATAAAACTCAATGCTCATCACATCACCAAACTATTCAGCCACTTCCAGAATGCAGCCACTAGTGAAGACACATCTTGTGTTTAATGAGCGGTACATCACCAAGATTAGAATCTTTTTACCACCAATTACTAATGCTGAACTAATCTGCACTGATCAGCTCGTCTTAGTCATCAACATGTTTTATTAGAATCCAATTCCTACACGTTTACTCAAACAAGTATATACCTAGTATTATAGAGCCATGTGTTTATTATTTTAAATTCAGCCCTTACCTTTTGGTTATGTGCCCAAATCCTTTAAGTCTGCTGGGCCGTTATCAAACCACTGATTAAAAAAAAGACAGCTCCAATCTTGACCCTTGTGCGATATCTAAATTATAGAACCAATTTCGAATCTACCGTTTCTGTCCAAAATCTTAGAAAAAGCCATCTATCAGCAGCTCTGCAGTTACCACCAAGGATGATATTTATGAAACATTTCAGTCTGGCTTCAGCGCCCCATCCCATCATAGTACTGAAACAGCATTACTTACTTAGGTACTAAATGACTTGTTAATAATGTCCTCAGAATAAGGGATGTGTTTTCTTTCTTGTTCTGTTTAGATTTAAGTGCAGCATTTGACCAAACTATAGATCATGATGTTTTTACTGACAGACTAGAAAATACGTAGGTATTAAGGCGGATTTAGCACTTTCTTGGTTTAAATCCTACTTGAAACCGACCGTTACAGTTTTGTTCATATAAATAATCTAAGGTCTAAGCTCTCAAAAGTGAAGTATGGCGTGCCTCAGGGGTCGGTGCTTTTCCCTCCCTCCCGCTTTTTCTCTCTGTACATGCTGCCACTAGCTCAGTTATTCGTAAACATGGCATTAGTTTTCCAACTGTCTATGCAGATAATACACAGCTGTACATATCAGCCAAACCTAATGACAGCCTTACAATCAACAAATTGAGGACTGTTTAAAGGAAATATAAAAGATTGGATGTTATTTTAATTTTCCTCCTTACTTAACTCAGAATAAAACTGAGGTTCTATTATGGACCGAAGGGTATGAAGAGACAGGTTGGCTACATCTATCCTAAATCTAGATGGCTGTCCCAGTATTTGCCCCCGTCCATCCGACGTTAATGCGGCAACCCCCCCTTCCCCCCCGTTGCAGATTGGCGTCGCGGCTCCAAACTCACGTGTCTGCTTCGCCTGCGGACCTATCCCACGTTGGCGCGCTCGGCTGTTGGGTTCCCCGCGTACCTCCTTATCGAGCCGGCGAACCGTCGTCGCCCACCATTTCCGCAGCTCCGTTGAGCTCTCGTCCCCTCTGTCCATTCTTCTGTCTTGGTCTGATAGTCCCGCCTTGCCCACTGCGTTCAGTGTCATATGTGATCGCGCTCTAATTGCTTTCTTTTTCAACTTTACGTTAATATCGCTAAACTTAGAAATATCCTCTCTTTTAATGATGTAGAGAAACTGGTTCCATGCGTTATTAACCTCAAGGTTGGATTACGTAAACACCTTACTGGATGCTCCAGTAAAATCTATAAATAAACTTCAGTTAGTTCAGAACGCAGCTGCCCGAGTGCTAACTCGAACTAGAAAATTTTGATCATATCACTGTCCTGTTCTATTTCTATCATACACTTACCTGGTTACCAGTTAAATTCCGCATGATTACAAAATACTTCTTATAACTTATAAAGCTCTACAATGGCCTGCGCCCCACATTATCTGAGTGAACTCTTAGAGTTTCTCCAATCCAGCTCGTCTACTTCGTTCGCAAAGGGTGCAGGACTTCCTTTTAGTTCCTAGAATTAAAAAAGTCACAGCAGGCAGGGGGAAGGGCTTTCTCATTCATGGCCCCCCAACTATGGAATAAACTCCCACTTTCGTTCGAGATTCAGACACTCTCCAAAATTTTTAAGTCTAGGCTAAAGACATACTTATTTACGCAGGCTTTTGACTAGATTTTAGACCAGCGATTCATGGCTTGGGTCCTGGGGCCGGAGTCTGGAGTCATGTCTGGCCTGCCTGCCTTGTCCGTTAGCCAGGAGTGGTCGAGTGGGGGGTCTGGCTGAACTGGGCTTCGGTCCTCGTGATCTTGACTCGTGCATCCTTGCCTTAGACTAAGGGCAGAGCTGGGGGTTCATAGTCAAAGAGTCTTATGGTGACCCAGAGACGTTGGGTTGCTGTCTTTTGCCTCCCGTGGGTTTGCCGATGTCTCATGTGATCCCTCTGTGGCTGTGTTTTTTCCTACCAGATTCTCCTCTTTTCTAGCTATGCTGCTATAGCTAATGCTGTCCTGCCGGGGTCTCTCATGCTACACTTGGCATCAGTGATTTTAAAGAGACACTGTGCTCTTAATCAATAACTATTACTGTTTTTTCTGTTTTTCTTTCTCCGAGCTGTGTTAGTTTTCATTCTTACGTTTCATCATCATGCCGCCCAAGGAGTCTTGTGGGTTTCCCTTTTTTGAGTCTTGGTCCGCCCTCCCAAGGTTCTTTTCTTCCTCATAACACTTAGGGAGTTTTTCCTTGCCACTGTTGCCCTAGGCTTGCTCAGTTTGGGATTGGATGTAGATATTAGGAGATAATCTAAACTTGTAAAGTTGCTTTGAGACAATGCTCCATTGTAAACAGTGCTATATAAACAGATCTGACTTGACTTGACTTGACACTACAAAGTTTGTGTTGTACCCACAGATGATTATTCTGTCTTGACCTGTAGACATTCTGAACATTTAACCATGTGTCACCTGCACTGACCTGCGTTTGATACCTCACAGTGATAGCCGATGCCAGGCTGGCATCTCTGTAGACCTGCAGAGTAACTCTGTTGGCACGGATTGTAGCCACGGGCAGCCTGGAGCCCACGGCAAAGTATACCAGCCCCCGTGGGTCATCGCTCTCTAGCATGGTGACGTTGGCAATGCGGGCACTCTGATTAATCGCGGCACCTTCTCCTACCTGGTAGATCTCCACCAGAAACCAGACCAGGAACTCTGGGTCCTAAAGACAGCAGGAAAGAGGGGCATAGAGTACAAATCCGAGCAGACTGGAGATGGATGAAACTCAGTATAATATAAAACACATCGGTGGCTCCACGAAGAGCCCTTCAATAGATAACACTCTGGCCTCTCCATATCATAAAATATTAAAAGATACAACATCCAGCCTGATCAGAGCAATAAAAGTCTTAATGTAGATCTGAGAAACAGAGACAGAAGGTTGGTATCAGTTCCCCCAACAGACCATTTGTGCTCCTGTACCTTGTCAGGCCGGACCTCCAGACGAAGGAAGCAAAGAATCTCTCCCCTTCTGCACAGCACCCTGCCTGAGGTCACCTGCAGCTCACGGGTCAGGTTCACCCCCTGAATGATGAGCTCTGGAGTCGTGAGGTTGAATGTGGCCCGCCAGTACACAAAAACATCCTCAAAAGCCCTGCCAAATGCAAGCAAAGAGAAAAACCAAATTTGTGCGGCTTACATCACTTCAGCGTCACGCAGCATTCCTATTGGTGGTGCGAATGCAAACTAAAAAGGCTCTGGAATGAAAGTAGATTTTGAATTAGTCCCCGAATGCTAATCAAATGCTACAATGGACCCATGAGTGTCAGGACTGAACCTGTGGAAGTTCTCTCTGTAGTTTGACCCAAGTATACGACTTCTGTACTTCATCCACAACCGCGTGCAGACAAGCAGTCCTGGCAGTTGTGTATTATCTAAAATTGAGAGGATGTTTACCTGTCTTCCTGTCGCTGGAGAAGGAGTGTGACTGTCCTGTTGTCGGAGTCCTCATCCAGAACCTGGCCTGACTGAGAACTCAAAGAGAAACCCACGATTCCGTTGTGAAGATCGCTCCCTGAGAGGAACAGGTCACAGACGTCAAGCGAAAAAATAGTAAAGATGGCGACAGGGTAACACCTTATTATAGAGATCTCCCTACCAAGATACAAAACTCACCAAGAATAACAACTTTGGCAAAGAAAGTAAAGCCACTCTCGTCTGGTGAGCTGACGATCTGTGCGCCCCCTTCTGGATCGCTAAGGTAGATGAAGAAGGCCTCCTGCCCCTCTGGTTCCTGGTCATCCAGAATCAAAAGGCTGACCTCTGCTTCCGTCTGTCCTTCCAACAGAGTCACCATCTGCGACTCGAGCGTAAAGTCCTGCCCTTCACTGGCCCACGTCCCGTTGGGCTCCTGAAGGAACAAAGCCCCGTGTAGCTCTGGAGAAAGCAGGCCTCCAGCGTAAGCTCGAACTCTCACACTCACCCTCCCCATTTGGCCCGCCGTCCTGCGGACTCTCAGCACTAATGCCCCGGCTTGGCTGTCTTCGGAAGCCCGTGTTAACGCTGGGCCGATACTCAAAAACCCAAACCCAATAATGGCATCGCTGGCGAGAATGGTGATGGTAGAAACGCTGTTATCAGTCACAACACGCGGCTGAAGTCCACTCACAGCAGAGCTCGTACCGAGCACACGGACCTCAGTCAGGTTCACATAAAACCTCTCGTCTGGTTCAGTCAAAGAATCGTCCAGTATGGAGACGCTGATTGGGGCAGATGTTTGGTGGCCATCAAACATCAGCTGTCCGTCAGGTACTGGGGTAAAATCCTCACCCGGACGGGCGCTACCCGGCCAAGTTTTGTAGTACAGCCTGGTGCGGTTGGTGCGAAAGCCGTAGAGGCGCTGGACATAGATCGTGATGGTCTGAACATCCTCTTCGATGACCAGCTGCCGAGAGTCAGGAGAGAACTGATACAGACCCAGAGGTTCCACTTCGGCCACGGTGTACCCAGACCTGAACACAACCAAACACGAGAAGCCAAAATCAGGGTCACCTGGTGACGACTCACAATATTATATGTACAGTCGTGCTTGAAAGTTTGTGAACCCTTTAGAATTCTCTATATCTCTGCATAAATATGACCTAAAACATCATCAGATTTTTACACAGGTCCGAAAAGTAGATAAAGAGAACCCAGTTAAACAAATGAGAAATATATTATACTTGGTCATTTATTTATTGAGGAAAATGATCCAATATTACATATTAGTGAGTGGCAAAAGTATGTGAACCTCTAGGATTAGCAGTTAATTTGAAGATGAAATTAGAGTCAGGTGTTTTCAATCACTGGGATGACAATCAGGTGTGAGTGGGCACCCTGTTTTATTTAAAGAACAGGGATCTATCAAAGTCTGCTCTTCACAACACGTTTGTGGAAGAGTATCATGGTACGGACAAAGGAGATTTCTGAGAACCTCAGAAAAAGAGTTGTTGATGCTCATCAGGCTGGAAAAGGTTACAAAACCATCTCCTAAAGAGTTTGGACTCCACCAATCCACAGTCAGACAGATTGTCTACAAATGGAGGAAATTCAAGACCATTGTTACCCTCCCCAGGAGTGATCGACCAACAGAGATCACTCCAAGAGCAAGGCGTGTAATAGTTTGCGAGGTCACAAAGGATCCCAGGGTAACTTCTAAGCAACTGAAGGCCTCTCTCACATTGGCTAATGTTAATGTTCATGAGTCCACCATCAGAAGAACATTGAACAACAATGGTGTGCATGACAGGGCTGCAAGGAGAAAGCCACTGCTCTCCAAAAAGAACATTGCTGCTCATCTGCAGTTTGCTAAAGATCACGTGGACGAGCCAGAAGGCTATTGGAAGAATGTTTTTTGGATGGATGAGACCAAAAAAGAACTTTTTGGGTTAAAAGAAAAGCATTATGCTTGGAGAAATAAAAACACTGCATTCCAGCATAAGAACTCTATCCTATCTGTGAAACATGGTGGTGGTAGTATCATGGTTTGGGCCTGTTTTGCTGTATCTGGATCAGGACGGCTTGCCATCATTGATGGAACAATGAATTCTGAATGATATCAGAGAATTCTAAAGGAAAATGTCAGGACATCTGTCCATGAATTGAATCTCAAGGAGAAGGTGGGTCATGCAGCAAGACAACGACCCAAGCCGTTCTACCAAAGAACGGTTAAAGAAAAATAAAGTTAATGTTTTGGAATGGCCAAGTCAAAGTCCTGACCTTAATCCAATGGAAATGTTGTGGAAGGACCTGAAGCGAGAAGCTAATGTGAGGAAACCCACCAACATCCCAGAGCTGAAGCTGAATGGGCTAAAATTCCTCCAAGCCGGTGTGCAGGACTAATCAACAGTTACAGGAAACGTTTAGCTGCAGTTATTGCTGCACAGAGGGGTCACACAGGTGGCTTTCTTGAGCCAATTCACTTCTTTCGGGCTTGTTTCCCGAGACCTGCTTACTCATTTGCTTGTTAGCTAGAGACTGTTCTAACTCGGTTGATGTGTTTAGAGACTTTTTTGTGCAAGTTATTCATGTTTGTGTTTATAAAACTGTAAATGGTGTTTGTAAGTGGTTTTACCTGCCCTATTGGAAGTCGTACTCCTTTGTTTTTCCCACTGCTACCTGTATATTCTCTCTAAACTATAACTATATAAACTGGTTTACATTCGCTCATTGAGTCTCATACTCAATGCTGTCTATACATGCATTTTTGTGTTCCGTCCAACACCAGTATCAGTCGTTTCACTCACTCGTCCATCACTTGTGTTTTCAGCGGTATGTGTGACACATTTATGTACAGTTTGCAAGCATTGTTTTGTGAGAATACCCTTTATATTTACATTACCATCCCATAAAAGATGATGTGACTATGTTAATGTCCGGTCAATGTCCAATATGGGATTATTACCTGAATTTGGCGCCCCCTGGTGACTTGGACTCTACGGAGGTCAGCTGAACAGCATGTGCAACAGGCACAGACACGTTATTTACTGCCATAAAAGATATGATGCCGCTCCTCTGGCCGTGTAACAGGGTCACAGTGCCTGTACACAAAACCAGCATGAAGTGAGGGAAGCAGGACTGGAAGCTGTGACTAATACTGGCTTTGCACTCATATTACAGTTCTGTCGTCACATGTTCTCATACCTTGCCTTATTTAGATTAGTTATGGAAATGTGGGTGTAATGGCAGCTAACCTGAGCCGGGAGTGATGACTCCTGCCTGATAGCCTGACGGAGTCTCACCGGGAGGGAATCCAGCGCTCCACTGTATGCTCACGTCCCCATAGAGACCAGTCCTGCCCACTACAGCCTCACACCGGCCGCTCATGACATCTAACACCTGCAGGGCCAATGAAGCAAAGCCCACCTGGAAAGAGAAAAGTTGTGTATACGTGTAATTTAGCTATAATGCCCTCAAGTGGTGGCTCGGTTGCTTCATGCTCTATTTGAAATACTGATTTGAAAACTGACCTCAGAATTAGCAGCTTCCTCAGGAACAGAGAGGACAGCAATCCTTGCATCCGGGTGTAGGCGGGGAGGAGGGCCGAGGAGAGATCCTACCAGAGTCACGTTCATCAGCTCCACAGTGATGTTCAAACCTGTGACAAAAAACACCTGCAAAAACAAGCTGATCTTAGAGAAAGAACATAACCCGAGCTGTTCAACACGGACGGATACATTACTATATGGATGGAGGAATGGATGCGTGGTTGGTTTGGTGAACAGGTGGATGAGCAGCTAAGTGGATGGGTGAATAGGTGGATGGACTGCATCAATAGGTTGATTAGTAGGAGAAGAGTTCAGTGGTTGGACGAATAAATGGATATGATCGTGGATGAATACATACATGGGTGGATGGATGGGTAGGTGAATAGGTTCCTGTATTGATGGATGATGGATGGATGAATGATGGATAGATCAGTTAATGAATACATGGATGAACATGTTGGTAAAAAAGGATGGTTTGGTTAATAGTTATATACGTAAATATCTCTATACAGATCATGGGTGGATGAATAGATGAACAAGTCGATGGATATATCAGTGGGTGGATGAGTGAATAGATAGATGGATGGATGGATTTGTGGATGGATGGATCAGTGGACAAAAAGGTGGGTGGATGGATTAATAGATCAGTAGACAAACAGGTAGGTGGATGGATGAATGGATAGTTGCATTGGTGGATGGATGGATGGATGTTTGGATAAATCAGTGGACAAAGAGGTGGGTGAATGGATAGGTGGATTGGTGGATGGATGGATGGATGAATTGGTGGGTGGATAGATCAGTGGACAAAAAGGTGGGTGGATGAAATAATAGATCAGTAGACAAACAGGTAGGTGGATGAGTAGATGGATAGTTGCATTGGTGGATGGATGGTTGGACTAGTGGACAAAAAGGTGGATGGATGAATGGATGGATGGATCAGTAGACAAAAAGTTAGGTGGATGGATGTATGGATGGATTGGTTGGTGGATAGATGGATCAGTGGACAACCAGATGGGTGGATGGATGGATGGATAGTTGGACTGGTGGGTGGATGGATGGATCAGTAGACAAACAGGTGGATGGACAGATTAATATATCAGTAGATAAACAGGTGGATGGATAGATGTATTAACAGATCAGTAAACAAACAGGTAGGTGGATGGGTGGATGGATGGATGGATAGTTGCATCGGTGAATGGATGGATCAGCAGACAAACAGGTGGATGGATGGATGGCTGGATGGATTGATGATGGATGGATGGATGGGTAGATGGATGAATGAATCAGTAGACAAACAGGTGGGTGGATGGATGGATGGATGTGTTAATAGATCAGTAGACAAACAGGTAGGTGGATGGGTCAATGGATGGATGGATGGATAGTTGCATTAGTGGATGGATGGATGGATGGATTAGTGGACAAAAAGGTGGGTGGATTCAATAATAGATCAGCAGACAAACAGATGGATGGATGGATGGATGGATGGAAGGAAGGATGGATAGGTGGATGGATGGATCAGTAGACAAACAGGTGGATGGATGGATGAATGTCTTAATAGATCAGTAGACAAACAGGTAGGTGGATGAATGGATGAAATGACTGGATAGATGGAGGGCTGTATAGATAAATGTATAGATCTGTGGATGAATTGGTCAATGAATATTCCAGTTTATAGATGAATAATTCAGGGGATAAAAAAGTGGATGCACAGATTGTTGAACAGACTAGCAGGCAAACAGGTGGATGAATGGATGGATGGTTGAATGCACTGGATCAAGACATTCTTCAATGACACTGAGCATAAAGTGCATTCAGAAACTCTATAGAAACTCAAAACATGATGCAGCTAGATGTTCACGTTACAAACCTGAGTGCTAACTGGCACAGTGACGCTGGCGGACTTCTCTCCATCCTTCATTACGACGCTCCCGGTAGATCTATCCTCAGTGAAGCTCTGCCCAGGGGTGGGGTAGCTAATTCGATACATGACAGTGGCCCTGCCAAACGCTCCTGCCAGCCTACTAACGTTCAGTGCCAGGTACCTACTGCGATCAGTGGCGTTCAAGAGAAGTGCCTGGCGGTCCCTGAAAAGGGCAAACACGCCATGTGGATCGTCGTTGGCAGGGACTCGGAGGCGGATAGCGCTGCGGTTGGTATCAATTTCGGCTCCGCCCTTGACTGAGCTTAGGCGTACTGTGTAGATTTCTTCTAGCTCTGGAACTGAGTCTGGTAGCAGGGTAAGAGTGATCTCTGCCACCCGCTGCCCGGCCAGGATAAGAGTAGAGCCGTAGAGGGTGGCAAAGTCGCCAGTCATGTCCGAGTCACTGAGGATCTCCCAGAAGACCTGAAAAAAGAGAACAAAACACAATGTGTGATTCTTATCATTAAGCGTTTGAAATAATCGTTTGAAAGCAGGTCTTACGGAGACGTTTCCCATGACTCCCTCTCTGCGTGAGATCAGGAGAGAGACGTTGAAGGGACCTTCATGGTCTTCAGGCTCGCTGTACACCCGCTCTCTCAGATCTTGCTCTGTGAACTGCACTATGCCATTCGGGTCTCCAAACTTCGCAATCTGACATCAAGCAACACAAATAAAAATAAATTCAAGCCGGCATTCGCTTTCTACGGCAGATGGAGAACGAATGCTGCGCAGAGCAATAGGAATACCCACTCGCAACGTGACAGAACCTGCTCTAGGGTCGACATCCATGTCCCCAGAGAGAAGAGTGAGCCGGACCACGAAGACTTCTTCCACTTCCACCTCGCCGTGGGGCAGGACGTGAAGCTCAATGCTCCGAGCTCCTCCTACTCCGTCTCTGAAATGGAACGATCCATTGACGGGTTCAGCAAAATCTGTGTTTACAGACGGCAGGACCTCGTCTGAGTTCGGGCCTAGAACGTTCCAAGCGACCTGAGCCGAGTAAAGACGGTTTACAATTAGCAGGTTCTACCTTCCAGAGACGAAAACAACAAAGTTGTGCATGTACTACATCTGATTGACATTGAAAAGGTGATACTGTAGTGCCTGTTCTGGAAATCTGTGTTTCTGCATGTGGACTCATTCCCTCTTGGTTGTGTGCAGTCAGAGAGGTGTTCGTTTCTGTTTATATTCCATCAGGTTTGTTTATAGTTCGGTACAGTGTGTGATCGTTAACATTTGCTTGTAACTGAAGAGCCACGAAGTGTAACAGTTTAGGCTTCGGATGCTGTGTAGATGGTAGCGTTCCACCCATATTTCAGCAGTATCTCTGACACACTTGAGTATCGTTTGCACGTTCTCTGGTGAAAATACCCTTTGTGTTCACATTACAGCATAAAAAGACTTCGTGACTATGGTATTGTCTGGTCCACGACCATTTCGATCAGCGACCTGCTTCACAGAACGTAATGCGGTCTTTAAATGGCGCATACCGGTATATATGTTTACATAGGTTCAGATATGTCCTCATCCAGAGCGACCCACGAAAGTACAATCAAACAGTGAATCCAAGAGGGGTCGCTGTGGCACATCCAGGTCTTAAAGCCGAAAAGTCCCTTCCTGTGGCACCAGTGGTAACCAGATGTACATGGTAATGTTCAAAGAAATCCAAATTAGCTCTAAAGTATGGGTGTCCAGATACTTTTGGCCCTGTAGCCTATTTACTTACCAACAATCTGTAAAAGTCAGATTAGGAAAATGACAAATGATCCATCTATCTAAGCTTTCGAACAGACAGAGTGGAAAAAAGTGCTTCTGCGGTCGCAATATTAAATCCCAGCCTGCAAGCTGCGTGACAGAGTCGCGATTAGGGCTTTAAATCCTTCAGTAAATTTCCCCAAATAAAGCCATCAGTGCTGCACCCAAGCCTCAGCTTCCCCTCTCTCATTAACTTGACAGGTCATCTGTCTAATCTGTCCAAATCCTATTATCACACTCCTAAATGCAATGGAAACATCCAGCGAAAGCCTTTCAAATGCCTTCCCCATATGTGGACTAGAGAGAGCCAGTGCATCAAATGAGCTCATCAGACCCGGACAATATGAGGTCACCGTCTAGACGCTGCTCACCGTGGCATCTCCCGTCAGCCCACCGACACGCTCCAGTACGAGGATGAGTGTCAGGTTGCGGTCTGGGTTTGGGATAGAGATGACACTCTGATTTACTAATCGGACCGTCCCGCTGGGCGAGTCGCTCTTCGCAATGGTGATCTGGGCGATTAATCGGGAGCCCAGCACAGCACCCCCGGTGGCTGAGATGAGCTGGATTTCAAACACCTCGTTATACTCCCTGTGAACATTTACAGAAGCAGTAAGGGACAGTGATTAGTTTCATTGTCAGACGCCATGCATATGATTTTTTTATGGTATACGCCCATTTTCCTGGGCACAAACATCCATCATTGGACCGCTAATGGACTGTCATGGCATGACAGTGCCCCCCCACCAAGGTGCCACCAAGAGTCAACCCTGTATCCCCGCAGTAGTGCTGGCGCATTAGACTGCGGGTTCCAGTCTCCATAATATTTCATTTTCTCTAAAATGTTAGTCTACCTGTTGTTATTATTTTCTTATTGTATTTTTAAATATGTTCTCTCTGTTAGTGTTTATTTGGTTTCTGTTTATTTAAACTATTACTATGAACTTATTACTAGATAAATTACTTTCATTTTTACATATAACAACATCTAAGCCACCCAAGGAGGTCGGGTCCCTTTTTGTGTCTTCCTCCCAAAGTTTTTCCTTTCCACTGTTGCCCTTGGCTTGCTCAATTTGGGACTGCCCTTATAACTTGGAAGATAATGTACAATTCTAAAGCTGCTCTGAGACGATGCTCCATTGTAAACAGCGCTATGGAAATAAACCTGTCTTTACTTAACACTCACCCGATGCGGAGTGCGAACCAGCGCTTTAGAGCCTGGTGAACCCGGTTGTCCTGATTACAAACATTTGGTGGCTGAAGACATTCTAGCCATTACAGAAATAGCAGCCAGAATGACAGGGACATAAAAACTCTCTGAGATGCCTAAGCAGAGATTCAAACGGAGAACCGGTACTTCTCCGGGTCAGACTGGATTAAGTGGTAATAAGACCTGCTTACCTGTCCAGATCATCCACTATGGAGACGTTAATGTGGCTCAGATTCTGGCCGTGCCTGAACATAATGGTGCCATTACTCAGAACGTAGTCCAAGCCAGGCTGAGCGGTCAGACCTCTGGAGATGAAATCAGTGCTGACCTGCCCATATGTACCCACTCTCCTCAGCACAGGGACAGAGAGAGTGCCAATATCCTCCTCAACTGAGAGCGAAAACAGAGAACGAAGCTGAACTTAAAGATAAATCAATCCCAACAGCTCACACTGAGGAGCACGCCAAGATACGCACCAGTGACGTTTACGTAAGAGGGGTCAAATTCCAGGATGCCTTCAGCATTGTCGTTCTTCTGGATGACCACCATGATGGACGAGAAGCTTCCAATGGCTGGAGGCTGGTCCACTTGAAGACCATGATCCCTTATGGCAAAGTCTAGTGCACTGTGGAAAGTACGAAATGAAACTAAAGTTATATCTTAGAAGCTAAAAACAGAGCTAAATCCTTTACTTAGAGACTCCTGTTACCTGTCATTGAGGAGTTGCAACTGGGTGATGTTGAGGTAGAACTCCTCAGGTCCCTCTGCCAGGGGATCGTCTAGGATCTGCAGGGTAATCACACCCGAGCTCTGTCCAGGACCCAACAACAGTCTGCCCGAGGACTGCTCAAAGTCCTGGCCACTCACCGCAGTGTGGCTCTGTGTTTGGTAGCTGACCCAGACGCTACCCAGCAGCCCCATCGTGCGCACCACTGTAACGTTGACCTGAGCAAAACATCAACGCGTATTTGAGCTCTCATACTCGGTATGGATTTGAACTGTAAATGAGAAAGACATTTTGTCAGGACAAGAGAAGCTTCTCACCCATCTGGCTTCCTCTGATGTACTCAGTGAAGGCTGGGAAAAGGAGAAGAGGCCATAAGGCAGATCGCTGGCGGCCATGGTTACGATAGCACGCTGTCTGCCAGGGTTGATCTCTGCACCCGGGGTCAAAGATGTAAGGCTGAGTTCATACAGCCTCTTCTCCTCTGGGATGCCATCGTCCACTGCCTGCAAGAGACAAGAAGAGTGTAGGTAAGAATAGATAATAAGAGTGTAGGTAAGAATAAATGAAGATGATTCAAATATAATTTTTTCAGCATTAGGATTGTTAGGTCTGCTGCAGAAGTTTCAGTGCCCTGCCAGCAGGGGTCGCCATCACCAGTCTACTAGGGCACCTGATTGTGAGTTATGCCCGGATACGTATTTAGAGGTCGGGTTTGATATGCATGGTGCAAAATCTTGCTTCTGTCTCAGCGATTCAATTCTGATACTATTTTGTTTGATCTGGTTGTCGAATTCTGCCCGGTTTTGTGGTTTTGTATTTCCATACATTTTTCTGTATATGGTTTCATGTTTCATGGACTGCCTTTCTGATGTTCGTCCCTGCCTTTGCCCTGGTTTTTGAGAAATTGTCATTAAAACTTTCACTTGGTTCTAAACTCTCTAATGAACTGCGCTGCAGCTGATAGTACTCTGGCGATATGGACCATCTAATACCTGAGGCTGAAAAACTGGTGTCTTGACAACGTTAATTAATTAGTTAGGGACAGTGGTGGTCTAGAGGTTAGATCCAGGGTTCAAATCCCACCTCAGCCAAGCTGCCACTGTTGGGTCCTTGAGCAAGCAATTAACCCACAATTCCTTGGATTGCAAGACTGTATCTTGTAAAACTGCTGTAAGTTGCTCTGGATAAGGGCGTCTGCTAAATGTAGTTAAAATATAAAACTACACTAAATGTAACTGAATATAACGACTACAAAAAAAATTCAGAACCCTCACCATCAGCAAGATGGTTGCCGCAGATTGACGATCTCTCATGATCACCTTCCCCGAGGTCTCCACGAACTCGGTGGTCGCGTTTGGCGTAATGTTCCAGTAGATCTCAATCTCCCCAAAAATGCCTGGACCTCGGGTAAGACTGCAACAGAACACGAATACCGCGTGACCCAACTTAGCCTGAACAAGTCACTGATCTGTGAATGAGCTGTCAGGGCGAGGCTGTACCTGACCAGTGCCGTGCCATTGTACAGGCCCTGAGGCTCTCCAATGAGGACGTTCCTGAAGGAATCAGCAATGCCGATGATCCCCAGAGCTCCAGGGTCAGCCCTGATCACAACTGTGGCCACGCCTAGTAATGCAAAGCAGAGAATAAGCAAAAAATAAATCCACTGATAAAGCTGACTGAATTAGTCCTGCTTAGAGACGTTCTAATGGAATGACTGACTTCTTGTTTGGTCAACGACAGCCTCGTTCCTGGCAGACAGAAGCTGAACGGTGAATCTCTCCTCCCCCTCTAGAACAGCATCAGCCAACGCCTGGATAACCACAGACTTTCTGGATTCAGTCTGAACAACAGGCGCAGATACAGGATCAGGATATTAAACTTATATCTCAGTGTCAGAATTAATCACAGCTAGTAAGCTGAATTTATCGTAAATCAAGCAGTTTAGTACATAAAGTGGCGCCAGAAAATTTGTGAACCCTTCAGAATTTTCTATATTTCTGCATAAATATGACCTAAAACATCATCAGATTTTCACACAAGTCCTAAAAGTAGATAAAGAGAACCCAGTTAAACAAATGAGACAAAAATATTATACTTGGTCATATATTCATTGAGGAAAATGATCCAATATTACATATTAGTGAGTGGCAAAAGTATGTGAACCTCTAGGATTAGCAGATAATTTGAAGGTGAAATTAGAGTCAGGTGTTTTCAATCAATAGGATGACAATCAGGTGTGAGTGGGCACCCTGCTTTATTTAAAGAACAGGGATCTATCAAAGTCTGCTCTTCACAACACATGTTTGTGGAAGTGTATCATGGCACGAACAAAGGAGATTTCTGAAGACCTCAGAAAAAGAGTTGTTGATGCTCATCAGGCTGGAAAAGGTTACAAAACCATCTCTAAAGACTTTGGACTCCACCAATCCACAGTCAGACAGATTGTGTACAAATGGAGGAAATTCCAGTCCATTGTTACCCACCCCAGGAGTGGTCGACCAACAAAGATCACTCCAAGAGCAAGGCGTGTAATAGTTGGGGAGATCACAAAGGATCCCAGGGTAGCTTCTAAGCAACTGAAGGCCTCTCTCACATTGGCTACTGTTAATGTTCACGAATCCACCACAAGTCGTTCTACCAAAGAATGGTTAAAGAAGAATAAAGTTCATGTTTTGGAATGGCCGAGTCAAAGGATTTTAACTCATCAGTAAACCTCAGCAGAAAGTCCTTCATAGTATATTAGAAGCACATCATACCCCATTAAACGCCAGAGTGCCGTTATGGGGTTGAAGATCCTCCCTCCCTCTTTGGTCCAGTATCCAGATCAGATCAACCGCCCCCTCACCACCGGAACTGCGCGCCACTGTTAGATTGACCATGGACGCGGGGTCACCAGGATACTGCGGCTCAGAGACTGTAATCTGGAGAACGAACGCATTAAGTTCGTTGTTGTGCAGCACTAACGTAAGAATCTTAAGAATTTATTATCATCGTCTCATTAACCGTTAGCTCCTGGAATCCGAAGCGGCCCAGAGGAGAATCGTTGGCGGGAATGCTAATCAGGACAGACGCGTCGGCTCCCAGTCTGGCTCCTCCAATCACACGGGACAGTTTTACTAGAAACCTTTCCATGGTCTCCACGACAGCGTCATCAATAATGGTGATCTCAATCACGGAACTTGCCTACAGACAGATTTTGCGTCACAAATACGAAGCATTTCAATTAGAAACGTGTATAACTGTACAGTGCATTCCGATCTGCACCTGTCCATCCAGGAAGGTGAGGTTGCCTGAAGATGGGGTGAAGTCATCAGCGCTGGCACTGACCGGTTGAGCTTCCCAGTACAGCACGAGCCGACCGGTTGAACCAGCCAGCCTCACCACTGGCAAATATAGGATGTTAGCCGGTGGAGGAACCTCGTAGGCAAAAACGAATTCAGAGGCGTCCTGGGAATACGAAAGTCCTTTATGAACCAGTTGGAAACACAAACTATGAAGAAGATGAGAAAAGGCGACCTGGGTGTCACACCTTTGACACGTTAAACTGAAGTACTCCTCTTGGATCGTCATTTTCTTGGATGGTGACCTCGGCGATTTCCAGTCCAGGCCGCCGGATGCTGGGCTGGACTGCCCCAGGCTGACCTCCCAGCAGCTCCACGTTAGTGATGTTCACCAGGAACGTCTCGGCCAATTCTGGAACATCATCCTGCGAAGACAGACATGATCTGTACTTGCACAACTAATACATATCATACCTAATTTAGCCTTGAAAATCCATAAAATGAGCCTTTCCCTGTCTAACGGATGGAGCTTTGTGCTTAGTGATTTTGTCTTTCACATAGCATTCAAGTGCCTTACGTTCATTGGTTAATTTGCAAACAGGTGGTGTTATGCCGAAATCGGCACCCTTTCCGCCAGATGCGTCCCGTGTCTTCTGCTTGAAAATGGAGGTAAACTGCCTTTACTTTACTTACTTGCAAGGCAGGATATGTTAAGAGGAATCTCGGACAGAACCAGGACCTTTGGCAAAGGATATCCCGCTCCCTTAGGCGAGGGGATACCACGCACCCCCAGGAGAGGGCAGTAACCTTGCAACTCAAAACTACTAACATAACTCAAACCTCACCTTGCCAAAGGGTGGCTCATCTCTGCTCGAGGCAAGGTCTGATTTCCATTTTGAGATGTCAGACTTACCGGTAAGATGGTGATGGTTACCAGGGCGACAGTAGCATTCTCCATCATGATGACCATAGCTTGTTTTGCAGTGTAGTCCTGACCCTCCGTGGCTTGATTGACTGGATTTAATGACAGGGCAGCTTTGGTTGTGTAATGAACCACCACCGTTCCAGACGCTCCCTGATCTCTCACTATGCTCAGAGTGATATTGCTCGGGGTTCCTACAATGTACAAAGACAACGAGGAAAGCTAAATTTGAGAACTCTCCTTAATTGTAAGCAAAAAGCAAAAAGGCTAATGTCTTATTATAAACACTCTGCAAACATCTTAGGCCACATTAGATTTGTTGTTTTATATACTGTATATATAAAACCAGAAAATACAAAAGAATTGAATGCAGTATTAAAAACCCGAAAATAATCAGAAAATCAGCTTCTATAGGCAAGTACAGTGGCAAGTGTGTCCTTCCCTCACACATGGGCAATAGCAGCTTCTGGCAGCTTCGTCGGGCCAAGTTGACCACTCTACGGTTCAAAGAAGCTTGATCAGGAGTACTGTTTTTGGAAGGGTAACAGCCAAGAAAACACTCCTTCAGAAAGGGGAACAAGGTGAAAAGGCCAAGATATGTTAAAGATCAAGCTATGTTTGAAATGTTTGGGTTCAATCGTGGACAATATGTTATACATGGTCATAATAGCATTGCCAAAACAACAAATCTAATGGTGGCCCAAGACTTCTGCACATTATTCCATCACATATCGGACTGGATTGACCAAAAACCATCAGACTCCACAAATTACTTGGCGGCTCGCTCGTGATGAAGTACTGTGAGTCCAGGTGCCAGCCGATCACTCCGTATGGAGAGCCATTAGCTTTAATGGTGAGTTCCGCCACAGCACGCCGAGGGTCAATTACAGCTCTCCGAGATGGGTCCGTCATCCCGACTGTGGTGACATCTGTTAGCACGATGGTCACTTTCTCTGTTGGTTCCGAAACACCATCAGCTAACACAGTCAGAGTGATGATGGCTATGGACTGACTCTCTGAGAATGTCACCTACAGGAAAAGCAGAACCAGTTTATCAGTTTTTAAAGTGTCAGCATGACAACGCCTGTTGTTGCCTGTCCTGTACAGCATATACTGGTCCTTCTCAAAACATTAGCATATCGTGATAAAGTTAATTCTTTTCCGTAATGTAATGATAAAAATTAAACTTTCATATATTTTAGATTCATTGCACACCAACTGAAATATTTCAAGTCTTTTATTGTTTTAATACTGATGATTTTGGCATACAGCTCATGAAATCTCACAAAATTAGCATATTTCATCCGACCAATAAAAGAAAAGTGTTTTTAATACAAAACAAGTCAACCTTCAGATTATTATGTTCATTTATGCACTCAATACTTGGTCGGGAATCCTTTTGCAGAAATGACTGCTTCAATGCGGCGTGGCATGGAGGCAATCAGCCTGTGGCACTGCTGAGGTGTTATGGAGGCCCAGGATGCTTCGATAGCGGCCTTAAGCTCATCCAGAGTGTTGGGTCTTGCGTCTCTCAACTTTCCTCTTCACAATATCCCACAGATTATCTATTGGGTTCAGGTCAGGAGAGTTGGCAGGCCAATTGAGCACAGTAATACCATGGTCAGTAAACCATTTACCAGTGGTTTTGGAACTGTGAGCAGGTGCCAGGTCGTGCTGAAAAATGAACTCTTCATCTCCATAAAGCTCTTCAGCAGAAGTGCTCCAAAATCTCCTGATAGCTAGATGCATTGACCCTGCCTTTGATAAAACATAGTGGACCAACACAGCAGCTGACATGGCACCCCAGAACATCACTGACTGTGGGTACTTGACACTGGACTTCAGACATTTTGGCATTTCCTTCTCCCCAGTCTTCCTCCAGACTCTGGCACCTTGATTTTCGAATGACATGCAAAATTTGCTTTCATCCGAAAAAAGTACTTTGGACCACTGAGCAACAGTCCAGTGCTGCTTCTCTGTAGCCCAGGTCAGGCGCTTCTGCCACTGTTTCTGGTTCAAAAGTGGCTTGACCTGGGGAATGCAGCACCTGTAGCCCATTTCCTGCACACGCCTGTGCATGGTGGCACTGGATGTTTCTACTCCAGACTCAGTCCACTGCTTCCGCAGGTCCCCCAAGGTCTGGAATCGGCTCTTCTCCACAATCCTTCTCAGGGTCCGGTCACCTCTTCTCGTTTGTGCAGCGTTTTCTGCCACACTTTTTCCTTCCCACAGACTTCCCACTGAGGTGCCTTGACACAGCACTCTGGGAACAGCCTATTCGTTCAGACATTTCTTTCTGTGTCTTACCCTCTTGCTTGAGGGTGTCAATGATGGCCTTCTGGACAGCAGTCAGGTCGGCAGTCTTACCCATGATTGCGGTTTTGAGTAATGAATCAGGCTGGGAGTTTTCAAAAGCCTCAGGAATCTTTTGCAGGTGTTTAGAGTTAATTCGTTGATTCAGATAATTAGGTTAATAGCTCGTTTAGAGAACCTTTTCTCATGATTGCTAATTTTGTGAGCTGGTATGCGCCAAAATCATCATATTAAGGCCTCAATAAAAGACTTGAAATATTTCAGTTGGTTTCCTTGCACTGAATCTAAAACTATTGATGAAAGTTTATTTTTTATCATAGGATTACAGAAAAGAATTAACCTCATCACAATATGCTCATTTTTGAGAAGGACCCAGTCCTTTCTATATATTCCTCTTGCCGACCGGGTTGTCTTACACCGATCACCTCCTCCCGGGGCGGCCTGATTTTTTATGTATTACCAAAACTGAGCACCATCTTTGAACAGGAGGTATTTTGTCTTTGTGCATTAGCTCGTGAAAGACTGTTCTCCTCTCTGGAGGCAACCCACGCCCCCGAGGCCTTTAACCGCAGCCATCATCCCTACCCAGCTAGTCTGTACGTAGGTCTGTAGTGAGTTAAGTCAGACATACACATATGTATTTATGTAGTAATGTAATGTATCCATGTATATATTATAATATATATATATATATATATATATATACATCTATAGTCTATATATATACGTATTTAATGTATATATACGCTGTCTATATATATATATATATATATATATCTATATATATATATATATATATATATTTCAGTTGTTATGATCATAGTTTGTATATCCAGCTGTTTGATGTCATTTACGTCCATTTTCTGTCTGTAATGGGACAATACTGTAGGGGCTACATATAGCATATCTCTTACCACTCCTGATGTTGGAAAAATGTCCCCCAGACTCCCATTGGCAGCCCACCGCACCGTGAGCCTTCCAAACCTTCCCCTCCTCCTCTCCACATATAATGAGATGGGGTTATCCCTTTCCAGCTCATCCACCTCGAGATACAAAGAGTTCTGGCCACAAAAACAGTTAGTATGGATGAGTATCCATACAGTTAGTATCGCTTGCATGCAGTTTTCT
Organism: Ancistrus triradiatus; assembly: GCA_025084515.1. Taxonomy (NCBI): domain Eukaryota; kingdom Metazoa; phylum Chordata; class Actinopteri; order Siluriformes; family Loricariidae; genus Ancistrus; species Ancistrus triradiatus. The sequence continues at coordinate 234,037 of JAJAGP010000953.1, read as the reverse complement.
TGTGAAAATGTCCTTTATATTTACATTACAGTAGCACACATGTGGCTACGGTAATGTTCAGCCAGCGACCATTTCGGTCAACAACCTGTCTCACAGGACGCCTTGGTCAGTGTGCGACTGATCACAGTGTAATACCTGAGCGAAGCCGATAACACCGTATGCGTCATCGTTGGCTGGAATGACCACAGTGACCTGTCCACGGAAGCCAATCTCTGCCCCTCCTTTAGGGTTCTTGAGGCTCAGCCGGAAACGTTCTTCCTCCTCCGGGGCATTGTCGTCGATGATGTTAACAGCTACCTCTAACTCACCGACTCCTGGCTGAAAGAACAGTTCCCCGGAGCTGGTTGGGAACAAAACATAGACTTATGTAAACGATTAACATATAAATGTTTATCAATGGAACAGGACTTGTTCTATCGTGGTTAACAGCAGCTCAAACTTGTACTTTACCGAGGGATGAAGTCGGATTGGTTGGACACATAGGTCAGCTCATATACGATGGAGTCTGACGCCCCTGTAGCTATGATCAGACTCTTTGTCTCATTAAGCAAAGTCACAGACAGATAGTGGAACCGCTGAGCTGGTGACGATCTCAGAACTTCACTGAACTGCCTCAGATCAGACTTCCATGAATACAAAGCTGAGCCGTTCGTCCCAGCGAGGAGGAGATGCACTGAAAGCATAGAGGCTGTTAGCATACGGCACGACTGTGACTAATTTCAGTGAGTCAGTGAGTCACCAAGTGGAAAAGATTCATCAGTAGATACATCATGCGCATTTGAAATTAGCAGTAATAAAGTGTCTGAACATACGGATGCCAGATGGAGCGGTGAAGGCATGAACTGAAGAAATGTGTGGGAATAGAATGGACTGCACTGGCTGGAAGAAGGTATCCTGAGATCTCCATAGAAAAAGCAAGCACTCTGGACTTGGGCCTTTGACAAACACAGATAACATCTATTAGGAAAGGGAATAGTACAGTGGTACCTCGGTTCTCAAAATTGTCTCGGCTCTTTTCGTTTGCCCGGTACTCGGTGCACTTGTCACGATTCAGTACACAGTGATTCAGTGTTTCAGATTCCCAATAGCCTTGCTCAGTGAAGATCTCCGGTGTTTATCACGTTTTTCTTTATTTTTACGTCTACAGTCCTGTATTCTCTGTGCAAATAAGTTTAAATGGGTCCTAAATGGTTAGTTATAAGAGCCAACCAAAAGCAAAACAGGAACTGAATCCTGCAGAATCCAGGCTGCAGTTAGCTTAGCAGCTTAGAGTTCACCAACAGAGTAAGTGTCTTGTTTTTACTTTTCGTTTTCAATCCATTACGCACTAAATTACATGGGATTTTTCAACACTTTGCTCTGTACTTGTTTTCGGTCCTTGACAAGCCTTCTAGAGCAAATTAAGGACGAGAGCCGAGGTACCATATATATACACAAGTTGTTTCTACATGTATATGCTTTTGAGAACGTATGTATGTATATTTGGAGAATATGTATACATGTATACACACACACACACACACTTGGGACTCATTCAGTGTTTTCTCTTTATTTTATTATTTTCTACATTTAATATTAATATTGAAGACATCAAAACTATGAAGGGCCATGTATGGAATTATGTAGTAAACAAAAAAGTGTTAAACAAACTGCAATGTTTTATACTTCAGGTTTTTCAAAGTATCCACCTTTTGCTTTGTTGGCAGCTTTGCACACTTGGCATTCTCTCAGTCAGCTTTACAAGGTAATCACCTGGAAAGGGTTTAAATGAACAAATGGGCATTGTCAAGAGTTACCTTGAGGACTTTCATGCCTTCTTAAATTGTTTGCAACCATCAGCTTTATTCTGCAGAGGTATGACTGAAACACGGAATCTAAAGTATAAAACTTATTCTGGTTTGTTTAACACTTTTTTTGTTTACTACATGATTCCATGTTTTCCCTCATAGTTTTTATGTCTTCAATACTAATCTACAATGTAAACATTAAAAATAAAGAAAAACACTGGGTGAGAAAGTGTGTCCAAACTTTTTACTGGTACTGTGTATATACGTACAGTGATGTGAAAAAGTGTTTGCATCTTCCTGATTTCCTATTTTTTTGCATGTCAGACCATCAAACCAATTTAAATATTAGTCAAAGACAACACAAGTAAACACAACATGCAGTTTTTAAATGAAGGTGTTTATTATTAGGGAGAAAAAAATCCAAACCTACATGGCCTGTGTGAAAAAGTGATTGCCCCCCCTTGTTAAAACATAACATAACTATGGTTTATCACACCTGAGTTCACTGTCTCTAGTCACACCCAGGCCTGATTATTGCCACACCTGTTCTCCATCAGGACATCACTTAAATAGGACCTGCCTGACACCAAAAGATCCTTAAAAGCTACACATCATGCCGAGATCCAAAGAAATTCAAGAACAATAGAGAAAGAATTAATTGAGATCCAACAGTCTGGAAAGGGTTATAAAGCCATTTCTAAAGCTTTGGGACTCCAGCGAACCATAGTGAGAGCCATTATCCACAAATGGTGAAGACATGGAACAGTGGTGAACCTTCCCAGGAGTGGCCGGCCGACCAAAATTACCCCAAGAGTGCAGCGACAACTCATCCAAGAGGTCACAAAAGACCCCACAACAACATCCAAAGAACTACAGGCCTCACTTGCCTCAGTTAAGGTCAATGTTCATGCCTCCACCATAAGAAAGAGACTGGGCAAAAATGGCCTGCATGGCAGAGTTCCAAGACCAAAACCACTGCTGAGCGCAAAAGAACATTTCAAGCCCGTCTCACAAGTTTTTCCAGAACACATCTTGATGATCCCCAAGACTTTTGTGGATCAAACCATTCTGTGGACTGCCGAGACAAAGTTGAACTCTTTGGACCGGCCTTGTGTGTCCCACATTACATCTGGTGTACAAGTACCCCCAAGCACCCCCTTTCAGAAAAAGAACATCATTATAAGCACACATTAACATATGGTGGTGGTAGTGTGATGGTCTGGGGCTGTGTTTTGCTGCTTCAGGACCCTGGGAAGACTTGCTGTGATAAATGGAAACTATGAATTTTGCTGTCTACAAAAAATCCTGAAGGAGACTGTCTGGCCATCTTTTGTGAACCGAACTTGGGGTTCTGCAGCAGAACGATGATCCAAAACCACCAGCAAGTACCTATATTATATATATATATATATATTATATATATATATATATATATATATATATATATATATATGTAATGAAGCATTCTGATTTTAATGTATATATCTATATATATATAACTATATATATATATATATATATATATATATATATATATATATATATATATAGTGAAACCAACATTATGAAGTATGGCTTATATATATATATATATAAGATCTATATATATATATATATATATTGGTTCACTCTCCTTGGGTATATTTATTTTCTAAGTTGAACACTTAAAACAAGGCTCTGAACTGATAACCAAAAAGTCTGGCTCCACCAAGCTGCTACTGGTAGGTCCTTAAGCAAAACGCTTAACCTTGAACTCCACGGCTCAACTGTAGCTCGCTCTGGATAAGGACCTCTGCCAAACGCTGTACTTACATAATCATAACACACATAGAGTACACACCCTTTCGCCTTAAGTGATGGTGTGGTTCAGACTGTGGTCGCACTCACACTGCTATTCCCAGATCAAATTATAATCCACTGGCTGTGGTCTCCGAAATAAACCTGGCCCAGCACCATCCATTTCCTGCGTGGGTGCATGATATGGTGCCAAACTATAGTTCTGTAAAACCCAAGTTTAATTATGTTTGGAGACGCACAGGTCCTGTATCGTCCAGGAATGCAGCATGCTATAACTGAAGAATTTCCCTGTAGACACTAAGGCTTATATTTAACATTGTTAGTTCTGGGTTCAATCTTCCATTAATCAAACATTACCTTGCGTAACAAGCATGAGAAACGTATCTCCGCCAACATGAATGGATTCCACTTGTTTGATCTTGGCACCGGTCAGGAGTGGCTGGGGGTTTTGGAAGCGCCCGTTGATCCATTGGTAAATGAAGCATTCCGATGAATTTTCACTTCTGCAGGTGGCTAAATACTGGCTGTTCCCGTTAGAACGGGTAAAGGAAGACAGCGTAGCGATGCCCTGAAGATCCAGTGTATGATGGAGGAACAAAGAGTTTTCAGTCCATAAAAACACCTGTTCAGACAAAATTAAGTTAAATAAAATGCCAACGCATCACTGAATTCCAAATGCATAAATATTATGGAAAATAAGCCTGGAGTTCCCAAAGCTATCACTGAGCCTAATTCCACATGGCCTAAAGCCATGGTTCCCAACATGGTCTCTCAAAATACAACTTGAACATGTTAAATAAAATACTTAAAAAGATATTTAACAAGCTTATGTTTGATTTTTAGCTAAATGTTTAGCTGTCCTGAAAAGAGAAAACAAGCCAATATAAAAAAAGAAGGAAAAAGCTATAAAAGGAACCCAAGAGAAAATAAAAATAAAGCAATTTTTTTAAGATTTGCAATGAAGCACTTTATCCTTATGGTCTGTGTCTGTGGGCTGGGGGTGCAGTTTTTCTTAGATACTTCTAGGGGGCTCCAAGGAAGAAGGGTTAAAAACTACTGGCTCAAAGGATAGGGACGTTCCTCCTAAATCGTAGGATTGGCCATACAATACACAGTATATCGGCCACACCCATTATAAACACGTGCTTAATATTCAACATATGGCCACAAAGACCCATATTGGGATTGAACGTAGTTATTAGGAGATAATCTTTGAGATGATGCTCCATTGTAAAAAGTGCTATATAAATAGATCTGACTTGACTTGACTTGACTTGATTGCACCACCTCTGGCCAAATCTGACTCAACAGTGCCATCTCTGGCCAGCAGATGGCAGAGCTTTGTGTAAACAGAATACACCCAGGTTTCACGCTGAGTAGGTAAATTGAGTAAATTGAGACTAGATTTTTATTAAATTTCAATAAATATACTTTCTGTGAGATTTTGTTTGGTGGTGTGCCTTGTGATTTTTCTAATGTGAAATATGTGCTGTGGCTCAAAAAGGATGGGAAATAGTGTGATAGGACATTGTTTGTCTTCTATGTGTTGCTGAAAACAGAAATCTGTAAATACTGTGGAAAAAAGCAGACAACAAAACTGGAAAGGAAAGACAGAACAGAGAAGTCAAGAGATCCAATGGGGTCATTTTGGAAGTTTTGAGTCTCCACTTCACTCCACTAATTCAATTGTCAGAGTGACTTTCATCATGGCCCTGTCATAAAATGTCACCTTTCACTCAACAGTTTGTCAAATTTGGGCCACCAGCAAATGTAAGCCATTTTAGCACTAATCAGAAAGCTCTCAAACCTGATTTGAAGCCACAAAATAGTCCTGAGAGTTGACAGAGAAATGCTGAACATGACGGCTTCCCACAGCTCTGGTCTGCTCCTGGAAAAGAACAGAACCAGGAAAAAACCCCCGATCCATTTATACACAAACACAAAAAAGCGCCAGTGTGGCTTTAAAAAGACAGAGGCTTCTTAGCACGTATAAATAGAGGGCCTGTCATTGGTGCATGGCAGCGAGTGAACACACACATATGGCGACACCAGTGGACTCACTAGAGTAAGATTGAGGTCTGGCAGGAGGCGGAAGACGCTGATATTGGCAGCAGGCGACTCGGTGGCGTCTCCGTGGGACACAGCCACATACGCGGTGCCATTTATGGTAAGACCCACACAAGAGTTGGGGCTCTGGACGCTCACGTTCTGGAGCACAGAATACAGACTTTAGTATGATCTCCTTAAACGTCTCATAAGCATTAAATAGATGAATTCCTGGGGGCGTAATTAAACCGCGTACCTATATAGGTTGAAAATGGGTGGGAATTGTTCATACTTACTGACCTAATTGCTCTTTGTCATTACTTTTAAAGCACCGGGATGAAGGACATACCTGAATGAGCACAAACACCCCCTGCCATTTGTACAGAGAGATCTGGTTCTGTGTTAATCTCAAGGCCAGAGCAGACTCTCCAGTAAAGATCGAACACCATCCTGAAGGCTGGGCATCTCTCAATCGCTGATACACAGCCAAATATGGATAATCGCCCCCTGAAACCAATACACAGGTTATTTCCGTTAGTTTGTTATATTTCCATAGGTTTTGGCCTGTACTTAAGATGCGGCGCATGAAAAAGATAATGACGCATGCACGCAGATGCTTGGCTACACTGAATAACCGTACTCATTCCAAAAGCTGTTTCTGGGCGCGTCTCAAATTCCACACTGACTGCAGAATCCAGACCATTACTGCGAGCCACTGTGAAATACACAGTGCCGATGTTTTCCTCCACCACCAGTGTGGACAGGGTTCTGAAATACAAATACACGCAATAGGCAGGGTCACTGAGTCCAAACCAGAGCGTATAAATGGTAGGATTTCGTCATCTAAGTGTGTACCTGTTGAAAGATGGAGATATTCGGAAAAGGCCTAATGGAGCCTGGTTCTGAAGCACAGTGATGAATGTCTCGGTACGTTCCCCCAGTCGGGCTCCTCCACTGGGGTTGAACAGGGTCACTCGGAAGGTCTCGTTCATTTCTGGTTCCGCATCAAGAACTGCCCAGATCTCTAGAGTCTGGAAGCCAGATTAAAAATGGAATTTAAACAGCCACGATACAAGGCATGTTATATAAACCAAAATGGCTTTTTATTTGGTATTGTAAGCTGATCTCCACCCTGAATTAGTGCAATAGCCTCGCTTTAAGGTAATAATTAATATCTTAGGCTTTAATGAATATTTTAATTGTTGTTTTAACGATGTGTGAGCTCACATCATAAAGCTTGACATTCATAATAATTTACATTTATTGGTAAATTAATGGTAGCGTAGCGGTTAAGGTACTGGACTATGGACCAGAAGGTCCATTGTTCCACAGGTCCAAGCTGCCACTGTTGGGACCTTGAGCAAGACCCTTAATCCACACTTGCTTGGACTGTAATATCGTATCAGTCGTAAGTCGCTCTAGATAAGAAATGTAAATGGCAAGACATACCATCTGTTCTGCTCACCTTATATCCGACCCCATCCTCCAGAACCACGAAGCCTTCAGAAGGTGAGAGGTCCTCAGTGTTTAGGGTTCCATTGGCGTCCGTAATGGAGAACTGCACGATCACGGTCCCAAATACCCCCTGCGGAGGGTTTCGTACAACGTAGAGAGTAGCCACGCTCTGGCCCAGACCTGCCACCGAGGAGGGTTCCCTGAGCAGGAAGTGCTCGCTGTTGTTGAAGGAGAGGATACCATGTCCATCGTCGTTGGCTAAGATGGTCACTGTTGCTTTGGACGGAAGCAGAGGGTTTGGGGTTGAACATGAGGTATCAGATTCAATGGGTTTTGGAATATTCTAGTGTTCAGCCTAATCTGCAGTACTGTGCAAAAGTCTTATGCCACCTATAGATTTGTTGTTTTAGCAATGGAATTATGACCCGATATAACATACTGTCAATGATTGGACCCAGAAATTTCAAACTTTGATTCATCCCCCCATAATACACTTTCACACTGCTCTTCATTACAACTTCAGACCAAGTTCTGAGACCACTACTTTCTATTATGTTGAAAAGCTGAATCTTTGACAAAAATCTTTTGATAATTGGCAGATTTGATTAGTATTTGGTATGTTCCCCCATTTGCTGTCATGACAGCATTCAAGCATTCTGCATGATTCGCAATACATCAAAGAGCGTCTGCAAGTGCCATTATAAATTGTGGTGGGTTCAGGTCAGATGACCATGGAAGAAAGTTTTTGGTCTTGAAGTAGTTGTTGCAAAGCTTTGAGTCATGACCCTGCTGTGGTATGAATCCTACCCCCAGTGCTATCAGACTTTCCCCCACTTTATCGTTAAGTAACGGAATTTCTTTACTTGCCAATTTGAAGTCTTTTCCAACTAAACCGATTGTAAGGTGGAAGAAGATTGCACAAACACTGGGGTATTCCTTAAGCTTCTGTTACATTTTCTAATACTAACCAGTAACATTCTTGCCAAGCTCGAGCCCCTGAGAAGGATTTGTTAAAACGACTTGGAACATCTCATCCCCTTCGGGAATGGAGTCATCCAAGATGGCCACCTCGACAAACGTATACCTCTCTCCACTGGCAAAATGGAGGGTCTGAAAAGTAGGATTAATCAGAATTACTTCAGTTCTAAGCATTTTCTAAAGAATCCAACAGCAGATGGTAAAAGACTAACAGATGGCGTTGTATTGAAGTCCAAACCCAACTGCGCCTCTAGACTCTGAGCATAGTAGAAGAGTGAGACGTTTCCGTAGGTCCCGGCACCCCGATAAGCCACTAACAATAAAATTCCAGCTGTCTCGTTCACCTCATACCTGCAGAAGGATGAAAATTGTATTTGATGTGTGAATATGAAACCACACGTACAGCTGGTATTATCTCAAAGTCGGGTCTTACTCTATGCTCTGCCAGCTGATGATACCCTGGATTCCATCATTCGCATTAATGCTGACCTCTGCTACCAGACCTTGGGTGTCTGTGAACACGTTCAATGCAAAGAGCAATTAGTCTGTTAAGTGTCATATGTAGAGGGCTACATGGCACCTACACAAGCTTGTCATGACGACTGACCTAAACTGACATACATACTGATGAGCCAAAACACTTTGATCATCTGGCCTGCAGAAACAGTCAGGTAAGTGGCACTTCTCCAAAACCCAGTTCCCCAACTTGTACCACCATATTCCCATCATCATGTCTAATACAAGGACCAAAATCAGGAGCCACGCCCTTTGTGGGGGGCACAGAGCTATTGCAGCAAGGCAAATTTTGTCACTTTGTTTTATTCAGTAAGTTGCAGTTTTGTATGAATTACAATGTTTATAATGTTTATACAGTGGGGCAAAAAAGTATTTAGTCAGCCACTGATTGTGCAAGTTCTCCTACTTAGAAAGATGAGAGAGATCTGTAATTTTCATCATAGGTACACTTCAACTATGAGAGACAAAATGAGAAAAAAATCCAGGTCGTTTGCCATTGTAGCCCACCTGCCTCAGGGTGTGTATATTCAGAGATTCTTTCTGATCATCGCTGTTGTAAAGAGTGGCTATATGTGTTACCGTTACCTTAATTAATTTCACCCACAGAACTGGTTCTTTTTAATCGCACTATTTGGTGTAAACTCTATAGACGTATCCAAACGGGTCAGATTCCAAAATATTCAGCCTGTCTGGTGACAGCACCCATGCTTTGGTCAAGACAAAACAGGTGTACAGGTAATCCTAATAATGTGGCTCATGAGTGTTTATAACAGGAGCTGCTACTTATCTATCCATTCTAGCGCTATCCACTAGGGGCAGATCCGAGCTGAAACAAATAAGGTATCATTACCTTTTAATCTATAGTGAACCTCTACAAAAGCTTGAAGAAAGAAATGGAGACACAAACGAAGGTTGAGATAAAAGTATAAGGATAAAAAACTCTGAGGATATACAGTAATATAGATAGAAATATTTGCCTGGTTAATGTACCTAGTGCAGGGGCAGCTGGGAGTGAGGTTATCAGAACAGCTGATGTTATGTTGACCAGGAAGAACTCCTTCAACTCAGGAATGTCATCCTGTGTAACACAGACAGTTAAATACAATAAAGACTCGATTGAATAAAACTCATTCTCTATTTTGTTTTCCAAAACCATCACCAAAACCATCTAAAATGCACGTGCCCTAATTTTACAGAACTGCATTCGCCGATAGAAACATACATCTATAATGGTGATTGGGATGGACACAGAGGTCTGCCCATCCTGCATGATCACAAAGCTGGAGGCAGAGCGGAAATCCTGACCGGGTTCTGCCAGAGCGCCTTCAGACTGCTTTAGGTCCAGCAAAGAACCTCTGATAGCCTCGTAGCTGATATTCACGGCTCCTGTGAAGGGAAGCCCAAAAGTCATAAGATTTTGAATGGGGTCAGAATTAGAAGGGATATTTTTTAAGTTTCATTAATTATTAGTAATGGATCTCAGTAACATATCAGATCTCCATTATAGGGTCCACTGTGTTCCCATGTAGAGATCCAGTATTGGTGTAGAGTCATGTCACACAGAGCCAGCCCAAATCCCGAGGAGGAGGCAACACAAACCAAATGGGAAACATTCATCCAGAACCAACCCGAGCTTTCTGATGCCGCTGCCATGTGCACTACTCTAACACTGGGTATTTTAGATGTATTTAAACATTTTCAGGTAGCGAAACCTACAATCTCCAGAGACATCAGATCAGTGATCAGTGATCTCTGCTGATATACCATAATCAAATAATTCTTTCGTCATGTGTTAGCCAAAAAATGCACACAAAAACACAAATTCAAAGAAAAAACGTTCGTTTTTGGCTCCGTGTGTTCAACAATTTGGTTTCGTCCAAGGACTTTCCTTTGGTCTGTCACTCTTGTAAACCATGAATAATCAAACAAAGAAACAGACCTGAGGCTCCAAACTCTCGGTTGATGTAGATCCTGATGGTGGTGTTCTTTTCCTCGGTAGACACACTCAGAGAAGAAGGTGCAATGCTCAGTATGCCGAACGGTTCATCGCTGGCCTCCACACTGACCACCGCCTCACGGCCTTGGCTGTCCAAAACTGCTGCAGCTGTATCTGGTACACCTGGAGACAAAGACTGCTGGAGGCCTGCTTTGTACTTGCAATCTGCCATTTTAGCAGAAATACCCACTATTATCGATCTATTATCGATGCTCTCTGTAAGAACAGACTGCAATTTGTCAACTTCTCAATCCAATTCAGGTGCTGACCCTTTCTCACTATATCAGTGCCACTGAACAACATCGTCAAATCATGACTTGTATTAAACTATTCACCCTGTAGGCATCTTACCCTTAGTTTGAACGTTTGAGAGGATAACCCTGTACTCTTCTCTTTCCTCAGGAGTCCCATCATCCAGCAGCTGCAGCACTACAGTGTCATTGAGCACACCCTACAACCCAGGCCATCACAGAATACCTAATTAACATCCTGGTACTGTTTGAACCGGCGTATCGTTTATGTGGCTCATTTTCTACCTCAGTGAAGAACAGAACGCCAGAAGTCTCCACAAACGTAAGTAAGGCTCGAGGACCTTCCACTGTCCACCCCACTGTGACGTTCCCTATTGCCGGAGCTGTCCTTTCCACCAACAGCAGCAGTCTCTCGCCTGAAACACATGACAGCGTGGGTCCACTTTACTCTAGTAAAGGTCTCTATCCTGAAACTGAGCTGGACAGGGCGTCACAGACTCACCGTGCCTCACGTAGGGCCGGCTTAGGCTACGTTCACAAGCAAAAATGGCTCGAATCTGATTCAGTGGACACCTTAACAAGCTTCCAACTGTGGAAAGGAAGGCATGCGTATGAGAGCACGGTGCCCTCTAGTGTTCAAAAATCCAATTGTATTAGGTGGCGTAATAAACAGAACGTCCAGTACTTTAAGCCCATAACTGAAGAATAAATGAGTTTTGTCTTAAATGATGTTGCCTGTGTTTAAAACCCTCCTACCCTAACACTAATACTATCACTCACCTACTTAATCACTGGTCTAAAGTGCACTGGCAGTAGACAGTAAGCGTCCATGAGCCGGCCGCTCAGTGCTGCATTACCCAGTGATGATGGGATACAAAAAGGAATGGATCACGCCATGCATGTATAACAGCTCGTGCCTTTCTTCCAATGTGCCAGCTGGTGCAAAACTCTCTCCCCGTCTCATTATGGCAGTGTCAGTGCTGAACTGATACCCGATCGTGCAATTACACTGAAGGGTTTCAAATGCCTATACCCACATACCTACAGGAGAGGAGGAGTAATGAATAATTAACCTGTAGAGATCAACAGAAAGTGTCTCTCGAGATCTAAAGGGTAGTGTAGGTTACTGTGGTAGAAGAATAAAGAGACTAATTTATTGCACTGGCACGCGAGGACTAATTGAGTACTCGCTACGAAGCCACAAAGTCATTTGACAAACCAGATGTCATTTATTTTCCCAGTATAACAGTATAACATAAACATAAACATATTGAGAGAAATAAACATATTGTAGGTGCTAATACTCCTAGTACTGTGCAAAAGTCTTAGGCCACCATTAGATCAGATATATTGTTATTTTAGCAATGGTATAATGGTCATGTATAATATTTCTCAGTCTGTTTATTAGAATACAACCAGAAAATACAGGAACTGTGTATGCAGGATGAAACAAATGAAAGTAAATCAGACAAAAACAGCTTCTGTGGCAAGTATGAATGACCTGCAGAGAGCTGGGACCAAAGTAACAAAGCTACCATCAGTAACACACTACACTTGTTGCTAAAACAACAAACCTAATGGCGCCCTAACACTTTTGCACAATATATTACTGTGGCTCTTGACTGGACAGACAAAAGACCAGAGCCAATATTACTACTTACTACAGTTAGGTGCAAATACTGTACCTCCAAGCCACAGCATACCAATTTACCATTAAACAATGGTATATCTAATCTAATGGTGGCTTAATACTTTTGCACAGTACAGTACATTTCGAAATAAAGCTCTAAATAAATCACTCTGACATTGACTCACTCACCCTCTCGTACTATGACTGATCTTGAGCCTGGGTGGAAGCCCACGATGCCAGCTGCGTGGTCATTTGCAAGAATGAGGATGGTGACAGTATCTGAGCTGGGCAGGATGCGGCTGCCCCCATCCGTCCTCACCAAACCAATCTGTATGGTCTCATTGCCCTCTGGCTCACCGTCATCTTCGATGAAGAGCTCAATGGTCTTCCTCACGTCACCTTCATGTCAGAGAAACACATTAGACCGGCTGTTTTAAGAGGCAGTCCACTGAGCATGATGCCAGTACAGATCCTACCATCTGCAAAGACGAGGGTCTCCCCAGTGCCATTAAAGTCAGCCTCGGGCTTTGCGCTACCGCCAACGTGCATCCACTCCACCGTCACTCGGCCTAGGCTGCCACCCGTTCTCTCAATGACCAGCAGCACCCTGGTGCGAGGTTCCTCCCTCACTTCCACATACAAGCCTTTCTGGGTGGCACTGGGGTTAATACTGAACAGTCGGAACACCCCGAACGCGTCGCCATTCATCCCGATGGTCACTGAAGCCGTGTCCGGCTGGCCGACTCTGGGCAGGAGTTTCTCAGCTACGCTCATATTCACCAGGCTGACCTTCAGTATTTGGATCAGGAAACTCTCATCCATCTCTGGTAAAGAATCTGTCAAGATTGGCACGGTCAGGTTGGCGATACTCGACCCATCCAGCATAGTCGCCACCTGCCCAGTCACGCTGACATAGTCACTCCCGGCAGTCGCCTGAGAGCTGAAGAGCGGAGCAGCGGCAGTGGTGTTTTTGATATAGGTCAAGGTTTGGGCAGTAGCAGAAAGCTGGCTGGATGCAGACGTTACCCAGAAGCACACTGGAGTGGAGGCATTGGTGAAGGAAAAGGCTTGGCAGGCTCGTTCTCGCAGGCAGAATGCTGCACAAGAGTTTAAAGGGTCCCTGGCTGTGGTGATGTTGATGGGCCTCCGAAGGACATTAATGGGTGCCCCGGGCGAGGGGGAATCATAGTAGATAAGGAAGTTCTGGCCAGTTCTCTGGGCATTACTTACAACATCAATCTCAAAGGTGCTGTAGAGGATCTCCAAAAGTCCAAAATGACCTCCGCTGTCAGGTAAAATACATACATTAAGTGAAAAGTTCATGTGAAAACGCTAGTAAACACATCAGAATGAAAGCCCAATATGGGAGAACTATACAGACTGCTGTACTCCATTACCAACTCATAAACTGTCCAATAAAGTAAGATAAGATCACAAACCTTCTTCGAACAGTAACATTGGCAATGTACACTCCTTCCAGAGGCTCCTGTACTCGATACACAGCTTGATCAAAGTGGACCGTTCCATATGGATTATCGTTAGCAGGAACGATGATGTTCACCACCTTTTCAACACCGACGCTTCCACCATTTGTAGCACCAGTAAGCTCAACCCGGATAATCTAAACCATACAGAGGAAATCACTGGTAATCAACAAAAGCACAAATATAACTAGATCAGCATTTCCTGAAGGAGCTACAACAGTGTGTGAAATGTGCAGTGTGGGGTTGTGTCCCAATACTTTTGGCCACATGTGGGTTTGTGAACCAGTACTTTTGGCCACATGTGGGTTTGTGTCCTATTTGTTTGGCTACATGTGGGTTTGTGTCCCAATAGTTTTGGCCTCATGTGGGGTTGGGTCCTATTAGTTTGGCCACATGTGGGTTTGTGTCCCATTACTTTCGACCACATGTGGGCTTGTGTCCCAATACTTTTGGCTACATGTGGGTTTGTATCCCAATACTTTTGGCCACATGTGGGTTTACGCCCCAATAGTTTTGGCACTTCTGGGAGTGTCCAAAATACATTTGGACACATATGGGTGTGTCTCATTACTTTTGGCCACATGTGGGTTTGTGTCCCAATAGTTTTTGCCACATATGGGATTGGATCCCATTACTTTCGGCCACATTTGGGTTTGTGTCCCAATACTTTTGGCCTCATGAGGGTTGGTGTCTCATTAGTTTTGGCCTCATGTGGGTTTGTTTCCTAATATTTTTGGCGACATGTGGGTTTCTGTCTCAATACATTTGACCACTTGTGGGAGTGTCCCAATACTTTTTCCACATGAAGATTTGTATCTCAACTATTTTAGCCACGTGTGGATTTGTGTCCCAATACTTTTGGCCACATGTGGGTTTATGTCCTAGTACTTTTGGCCACATGTGGGTTTATGTCCCAATACTTTTGGCCTCATGTGGGTTTGTGTCCCAATACATTTGACCACTTATGGGAGTGTCCCAATAATTTTGGCCTCATGTGGGTTGGTGTCCCAATATGTCTGACCACTTGTGGGAGTGTCCAATACTTTTTCCACATGAGGACTTGTATCTCAATTATTTTAGTCACTTGTGGATTTGTGTCCCAATACTTTTGGCCTCATGTGGGTTTGGTAGTATATATGTACATATTATGCATATGGAGACACGGGGAGATGTGTAAACGTGCAAGGCTTCTCTGAGTCTGTCAATTGTTTGGTTGAAATTTGAATCTCAGCATTCAGTCAATACATGTCTATGGGAAATGTGTAATTTTTAAACTGAAATCTATTAAAAATGATAAATCGGACCAACACCAGCAATACACAGCACACCACACAGTGCGATCATCAATTCAACTGTGTTTGATACAGATCTGTTTGTTTGATACAGATCTGTGCGGTTCTGGCTGTATTAATCGCAGAAATGTGTGGAAGACTTAGAAGATAATAAGAAGCATGACACACTGTTCAAGCACAATTCCTAGAGTTGGCTGACTAATATTCACCTCTTCAATCTCAGGCACGTCGTCAGCCAAAACCTCAACAGTCAGCGTCTTCATGGTTTCTCCAGGGGCAAAGCTGACCTCACCAGACTGGGGCCGAAGATCACCGACTGCAGATCCACCATTGACGGTAGCCCGCCACTGGACAGCCACGTATCCTACAGTCCCAGCGTTCCTCACAATAGGCAACGATACTTCAAACCCATTCACCATTGGCTCCTCTATGGTAATGGGAGCAGCCTGGAAAACTGAGCAGCAAGCACAAGAGTTAAAGCCAAAAATCGAATCGATACAAACACTTACAACTTAGGCTGATTCAACGAACCGAAAGATCCGTATGGATCATCAGAAGGCAAGATGGTGATGACTGCCTGAGTGAGCTCGCCCAGGAAGGCTCCTCCTGTAGTCTGGTTCAGAAGCTCGATACGGAAGGTTTCCTCCAGTTCAGGCACCAGGTCATTGATTATAAGAATGGGAACCGGCTTACTGCTCTCTCCTTCCAGCAGGACCACATCAGATGAGGCCACGCTGTAGTCCTCACCTATGGCCCAAATCAGATCAATGTAAGATCCAGCAGTTCTGGAGGACCTGGATTTGAACCCCAGGCTCGGCTTGCAACACAAAGGCCGGGTGGCGCAGTTAGAGAAATGTAAATGTAAATGTAAATGTAAATGTAAATGTAGAGAACCTGGATGGACTGGTGCCCTGTCCTGGGCGTAGCTCTACTTGTCCAGGATAGGCTCTGGACCCATATTTGGCCCTGACCAGGATAAGCAAGGATATACAAAGTATTTTGGTTGTATCTCCTGGTAGGTGGGGTCCAGCGTCTACTCGGAGAACACAGGAGCAGCGCCATAGGACGAGCAACATCCCCTCCACCAAATGCATCCAATCGTGCCTGTGCGTGACACCTGACCTGGTCTGAAGGCACCACCATATACTGTAATTGTAGGTTATCGAATTGGTGCCGAACATCACAATGTATAAATCCTCTTCAGGTACTCCTCTTAGGGAAAGTCCTCAAAGGGCAAAAGTGCCCTTCCTGATGCAACCCTCCTCACATGCCCAGGCTTGGAATGGGCCATAGGAGTACACCCCCAGAGGCTGAGGTTTTTAAACGCACCACTCGACCGTCACGCTGCAAGCCCCACCCACATTGAACCCAGGCCCTCCGACACTTCCGTTTCCACAACGTAGTCCTTGTTCCTACTTACCAACCCGTGCTGTCATGGGCACTGCCCGGAACTTGACGGAAACGTCTGCGAAAATCCCCCCGATGCGAGTTACATTAATGATGGGTCCAACGTAATGCTCAGCCACGCTCACTGCTGGGGAAGACAACTGCAGCACCCCAAAGGCATCGTCACTGGCCTCTATGATGACCTGAGCCACCGTGACGTTCCTCAGGCCGAGTCGTGGTGACTGAGCAACTGCACAAAGACAAATATTAGCTCATCGTTTGCGTGTTTATTGTCATTTATGAAACCAAAACCAAATGGCTCTCACCTGGTCGTGCCTGTGCACCCTCAACCAGGGTGACACTGATGAGCTCCACAAACACAGACTCCGCCCTCTCAGGATCATCGTCGTCCAGGATCCTAATGGTCACGTTTGCTTCACTCTGATTGGCTAGAAACGTTACCAACTCCAGAACGGGCACAAAGTCGTTCCCGGCACTTGCCCTGCCGATGCCCGGTGTGCTGTACGGCTGCAAATCTGTGTCTCTCAGAGTCCTGTACGCCACCCGCACCCTTCCCATCAAACCTTTCCTCCTCTGGATGGTTAAGCCAACCAGAGTGTCTGCTTCGGCCAGGCGGACAGGCCTGCTGCTTTCTGAGAACATGAACAGCCCGTAGGGGTCGTCACTAGCCAAGACGGTCAGGGTGCCCACAATCTGGTTCCCGAGCCGTCCGTCAGAAACGTTCGACATGCGGACTTTAAAGCTCTTATCAAGTTCAGGGACGTCGTCCTGGGAGATGAGAAGGGCGATGTTTCCGACGGTCTGTCCTACACCGAAGGTCAAGGTGCCAGATCTGTAATTGAGCTCGCCTTCTGAAGATCCGTCTGCTTCCCAGTATACAGTCACATTGGAGAGGGCTCCAAAGGTACGGACGACCTGATAGGGAAGGCAAGCAGGTCTCATTTGTCAAGTGTATTTACAGTGGTGTGAAAAAGTGTTTTGTATGTATGTCACACTTAAGTGTTTCAGAACATGAAACCAATTGAAATATTAGTAAAGACAACACAAGTAAACACAAAATGCAGTTTTTAAATGAAGGTGTTTATTATTAAGGGAGAAAAAAATCCAAACCTACATGGCCCTGTGTGAAAAAGTGATTGCCCCCTAAACCTAATAACTGGTTGGGCCGCCCTTAGCAGCAACAACTGCAACCAAGCGTTTGCCATAACTTACAATGAGTCTTTTACAGCGTTGTGGAGGAATTTTGGCCACTCATCTTTGCAGAATTGTTGTAATTCAGCCACACTGGAGGGTTTTCGAGCATGGACGGCCTTTGTAAGGTCATGCCACAGCATCTCAATAGGATTCAGGTCAGGACTTTGACTAGGCCACTGCAAAGTCTTTATTTTGTTTTCTTCAGCCATTCAGAGCTGGACTTGCTGATGTGTTTTGGATCATTGTCCTGCTGCAGAACCCAAGTTCGTTTCAGCTTGAGGTCACGAACAGATGGGCGGACATTCTCCTTCAGGATTTTTTGGTAGACAGCAGAATTCATAGTTCCATTTATCACAGCAAGTCTTCCAGGTCCTGAAGCAGCAAAACAGCCCCAGACCATCACACTACCACCTCCATATTTTACTGTTGCTATAATGTTCTTTTTCTGAAATGCTGTTTTACTTTTACACCAGATGTAATGGGACACACCTTCCAAAGAGTTCAACTTGTGTCTCGTCAGTCCACAGAATGTTTTGTTTGGGGATCATCAAGATGTGTTCTGGAAAAATTGAGACAAGCTTTAATGTTTTTTTTACTCAGCAGTGGCTTTCGTCTTGGAACTCTGCCATGTGGGCCATTTTTGCCCAGTCTCTTTCTTATGGTGGAGGCATGAACACCGACCTTAACTGAGGCAAGTGAGGCCATGTAGTTCTTTGGATGTTGTTGTGGGGTTTTGTGACCTCTTGGAGTCGTTGCTGCGTTCTTGGCGTAATTTTAGCAATTTTGGTCGGCCGGCCACCCCTGGGAAGGTTCACCAGTTTTCCATGTCTTCGCCATTTGTGGATAATGGCTCTCACTGTGGTTCGCTGGAGTCCCAAAGCTTTAGAAATGGCTTTATAACCCTTTCCAGACTGATAGATCTCAATTACTTTCTTTCTCAATTGTTCCTGAATTTCTTTGTAAACACCTTCATTTAAAAACTGCATTTTGTGTTTGCTTGTGTTGTCTTTGACTAATATTTAAATTGGTTTAATGTTGGTGTGAAAAAAATAGGAAATCAGGATGGGGCAAACACTTTTTCACACCACTGTGTATATATATATATATATATATATATATATATATATATATATATATATATATATATATATATATCACTTTCCATTTGGGACCAGTATCTTAAATAGAACTGTTAACACGACCAGTTGAATACAGAACCTAGAGAACTGACAAACCTCACCTCACCAGAGATGAGATCCGGACCAGAATGGCTCAGTAGGTACAGTATCAGTTCCCAAAGCTGAGTCACTCTGATTCATATCTTGCCCCTGCCGAAATGAGGTCTGTTCACTGGCACCCATGAAGACCAGTTTTCTGAGTTGCTAACAACAGGGGGTTCGGCGAAGATCCCAAATTCATTGAGCAGTTGAGCACTGGACAGGATGTCGGTCCAAGGAAGGTCCAGGGACTGCAGTCTATCCCCTCATCCGGCTTTCCCTCCGTCAACCAAGGCACCACCGGGACTCAAACCCGGGTCATCTCGCTATACAGTTACCTACTACATACGCCAAATTGAACTGAACTTCATCCATCAATGGAAATGGACTACCACAGGGCCAATGCTAACCAGCTTTTATGTGAACCATCGGGAGCACAGAAGTACCACTGACGCAGTGGTGGCACGCTACCATATGTGTGACGCTTGTGGTTTTTAACCACTCTAATGACACGGCTGTGTTGAGAACAATGTGCCAACCAAAAACATCCAGCCAACATCATCCTGAGGTCAGGCGCTGACCACTGATGAAGGGCTAGAGGAGGATTATCCCAAACAGTGCATGGAAAAAATGATCTATGGGCTTTAAATTGTGTAAAAGAACTGGAAAGAGTGGTTAGCATTAGCTCCGATTCATTCCGATATGGTTTGCTCACTGGCATTTCGTCCACCGTGAAGTACGAGTGCAGGCTGTTGCCATGATTGGTTCGTAGACACATTTTATGAGGCACAAACGTAATCCCACACTAGAAACCCAGATTGGCACCTTCATATGCCACTAGAAAGTAAACAAAGGCTGGTGAAATAGTTCCTGGACGTGTAAAAGTCTGACCTGTAGCACTACGGTACTCCGGCCGTCCTCCGGTTCGGTACCATTTACAGCCAGAGAGTCGACGCTGAACTGAAAGACCCCGTGAGCGTCATCAGATGCAGCAATGGTCACAGTGATGTGAGATGCCACGCCCAAGTTGGCTTAAAAAACAAAGAAAGGAAGGAAGATGTTCTCATTCAGCATACAATTTCTGGATCAGTCACAATAATACCAACCAATCCTGGATAGGGTGCCACTACATCACAGGGAACATTCACACTCACTCACTTACACTGGGATAATTTAGAGATACCAATTGACCTAACACACCTCTTTGGAATGTGTGAAATGGAAGAACTTGCAAACTCTACACAGGCACCAGCCAACCTGCATCTCTGTAACCCCAGAATGCATTATTTTTTTAAGAATCAACATCTGCGTTAACTTTCTTAACCTGCGTTAAGAATCAGAAGTGAGTTTCCCAAAACGTTCACAATGTTAAGTAAGTACCTCGTAACCTTGACAACTTGAACTTCACGAACATCCTTAAATTTGAAATAGTTTCCATAAACTCTGCCTAAAAACCTACAGTGATGTTTGGAAGTTTGTGAACCCTTTAGAATTTTCTATATTTCTGCATAAATATGGCCTAAAACATCTTCAGATTTTCACACAAGTCCTAAAAGTAGATAAAAAGAACCCAGTTAAACAAATGAGAAAACAATATTATACTTGGTCATTTATTTATTGAGGAAAATGATCCAATATTACATATTAGTGAGTGGCAAAAGTATGTGAACCTCTAGGATTAGCATCTTGAAGCATGCTCAATAATCCAGGTAAGAAAATCCAAGAAGTTGAATCTGTTCATCTGGACATAGAATTTTTGTTGGAGAAACGTTTCGTCACTCATCTAATTGACTTCTTCAGTCGGAAGAACTGAAGAAGTCACTTAGATGAGTCAAGTCAAGTCAAGTCAGATTTATTTATATAGCGCTTTTTACAATGGAGCATTGTCTCAAAGCAACTTTACAAGTTTAGATTATCTCCTAATAACTACGTCCAATCCCAAATTGAGCAAGCCTAGGGCGACAGTGGCAAAGGAAAAACTCCCTAGTTTTTTAGGAAGAAACCTTGGGAGGACCAAGACTCAAAAAGGGACCCAAACCTCCTTGGGCGGCGTAGATGATAAATCTAAGAGCGAAACTAAAGTCATGGAGTCAAAGTTCGAATAAAATGTGAAGTATGCACATCGGCATTAACTGGCCCGGGTATGATGGGGCTGGAGCTGATGACGGAAGCAGCTTGAGTGGAGCTACAGCAGATGAACATCATGCGTGGGGCTGGAACTGCCAGAACACAGCTCGCAGAGAAAACAGAAAATGTAATTAGTTATTGATTAAGAGCACAGTGTTTATTAACAATCACTGATGCCATGTCAATCACTGATGCCAAGTGTAGCATGAGACCCCGGCAGCATTAGCTATAGCAGCATAGCTAGAAAGAGGAGAACCGGTAGGAAAACACAGCCAAGAGGGATCACATGAGACATTGGCAACCCACGGGAGGCAGGAGACAGCAACCCAACGTCTCTGATCACCATAAGACTCTTTGACTATGAACCCCCCAGCTCTGCCCTTAGTCTAAGGCAAGGATGCACGAGTCCAAAAATCACGAGGACCGAAGCCCAGCTCAGCCAGACCGCCCACTCGACACTCCCGGCTAGCGGACAAGGCAGGCAGGCCAGACATGACTCCAGACTCCGGGCCCCAGTGACCCAAGCCATGCATCCTGGTCTAAATCTAGTCAAAAGCCTGCGTAAATAAGTATGTCTTTAGCCTAGACTTAAAACTTTGGATAGTGTCTGAATCTCGAACGAAAGTGGGAAGTTTATTCCATAGTTGGGGGGCCATGTATGAGTGACGAAACGTTTTTCTCCAACAAAATCTATGTCCAAATGAACAGATTCAACTTCTTGGATCTAGGATTAGCAGTTAATTTGCAGGTGAAATTAGAGTCAGGTGTTTTCAATCAATGGGATGCCAATCAGGTGTGAGTGGGCACCCTGTTTCATTTAAAGAACAGGGATCTATCAAAGTCTGCTCTTCATAACACATGTTTGTGGAAGTGTATCATGGCAGGAGGTTTCTGAGGACCTCAGAAAAAGAGTTGTTGATACTCATCAGGCTGGAAAAGGTTACAAAACCATCTCTAAAACGTTTGGACTCACCAATCCACAGTCAGACAGATTGTGTACAAATGGAATAAATTTAAGACCATTGTTACCCTCCCCAGGAGTGGTCAACCAACAAAAGATCACTCCAAGAGCAAGGCGTGTAATAGTTGGCGAGGTCACAAAGGACCCCAGGGTAACTTCTAAGCAACTGAAGGCCTCTCTCACATTGGCTAATGTTAATGTGCCCACCATCAGAAGAACACTGAACAACAATGTTGTGCATGGCAGGGGTTGCAAGGAGAAAGCCACTGCTCTCCCAAAAAGAACATTTCTGCTCATCTGCATTTTGCTAAAGATCACGTGGACGAGCCAGAAGGCTATTGGAAGAATGTTTTGTGGACGGATGAGACAAAAATAGAACTTTTTGGTTTAAAAGAAAAGCGTTATGTCTGGAGAAAGGAAAACAACTGCATTCCAGCATTAGAACCTTATCCCATCTGTGAGACATGGTGGTGATAGTATCATGGTTTGGGCTTGTTTTGCTGCATCTGGGCCAGGACGGCTTGCCATCATTGATGGAACAATGAATTCTGAATTATATCAGAGAATTTTAAAGGAAAATATCAGGACATCTGTCCACAAACTGAATCTCAAGAGAAGGTGGGTCATGCAGCAAGACAACGACCCTAAGCACACAAGCCATTCTACCAAAGAATGGTTAAAGAAGAATAAAGGTAATGCTGAAGCTGAAGCTGTTCTGTACAGAGGAATGGGCTAAAATTCCTCCAAGCCGGTGTGCAGGACTGATCAACAGCTACAGGAAACGTTTAGCTGCCGTTATTGCTGCACAGGGGGGTCACACCAGATATTGAAAGCAAAGGCTCACATACTTCTGCCACTCACTAATATGTAATATTGGATCATTTTCCTCAATAAATAAATGACCAAGTATAATATCTTTGTCTCATTTGTTTAACTGGGTTCTCTTTATCTACTTTTAGGACTTGTGTGAAAATCTGATGATGTTTTAGGTCATATTTATGCAGAAATATAGAAAATTCTACATTCACTTGCAAAACTGGCATTCGGAAAGTTACATAGTTCTTAAAGTTGTTTGTAAACGCTAAGATTTATTGTTATAGGAAACGCATCCCTGATTAGTATTTTCATATGCAATTGTAGTTCAGGAAATAACTTTCCAAACTTGATAAATCACACTGTGTGCAAATTCTGGATGGTTATATAAGCAGTGGAGGTCTTGTATTTTGATGTAGGACGTAGCAAGTCAGCTTGCACTATTTTTGCAGATGTTTGAATGCACACAACCTTATTAAATCATGCATTGTATTTGGGATCTTAGTAGATCACTGTTCAGTGTCTTAGGGCTGCTATACTGTTCAACAACTGAGGAACAATTAGCTAAACCAGGCCCAAACGTGTCACTCTATAAGACAATATATAAAAATATAACTCATGAGAAAAACGTAGCTCCTGACATTTCCCACTTGCCATTACACAGCATATAATGGCTATTTGCTTTTCCCACATTCTTTCCTCCAAGTATTCATTGGCCCCGGTGCAATGTAAATAGCCTAGCAGACACCAGTCCTGGAGTTGTGGAAGGCCGCTAAACCTCCAATCACAAAAAAAAACTGTTTACTCGAGCGTCGAGGTGGACAATGATGTTAAGCACCCTTAGCATTACATCCACTTAGGCTTTTACCAGTACACACAAGCTCACGGCTACTAAACACATCTTAGGAGTGACTTTGGAGCAAGGATAATAAATTCAACAGAATGAGCCTAGCTTTAATAGTCTTACCCTACAGGGGTTAAATTCTGCTGTGTTATGTAGGGCAGTGGTGGCTGTACAGTTCATGTACTGACCAGAAGGTTAAGGGATTAAACTCACAGCATTGCCAAGATGCCACTGTAGGGCCATGCTGAAAGACCCCTGAACCTCGATTGCCTGGATCAAGTCACTCTGGATAAGGGTGCAAATGTAGCGTCAGGTATTCACCAAATAAACTCTCCCCATTCCAGAAACAAGCAAGACCATATCACTCACATTCATCTGATGTTACACAGAGCAGATTGACACACGGGGGTTTTAATTCTGCTGTGCTAGGTAGCATTTTATGCTCATTTATAATACTGTGTTGAAAATGAAAAAAACTAAGGATGCATTGTGACACGATGTCCATCATATAGACTGATGATGTCATGTGTTCTGTTTATTACGCCATCTAGTGCAATTGCATTTTTTGTACTCCAGAGGGCGCAGCCATACATCACGCTCCCATACGCATTTAAAACCCCTTCTGATTTCTAACTGCAACAGACTATATGAAATTATATACAAGAAAAGCACACGTTATTTTGAATCGACATTCTTCAGACATGAAAAAGAAAAGTTTTCGCTCTCACTTATTTAATATATGGCGAACTTTGTTTCTAGGAATTTATCTGAATTGCAGAGCACTAAAGCTTTCTTGTTTAAAACTGTATTTAAAAAATGTCCATTTGCATTGTTTACACTCCAGAAAGATAGAAATCGTACCAAAATCTACCAAAAGTGCATCGTTACACCCCTAGTGGCGACTTGTGATCATTCATTTCCGACAGAAATACAAAGCATGCACACAATCAAAAATATTTCTCATATGCCCACGGAATATATGAAAACTGAGCACCTGTGTCTGAGGCATGATAAGGCAGAACGGAGGGAAAAATATTAAAAACTGGAAGGCAACATTAAATCCCATTATATCCCATAAGTGGCATTTGGGGGAAGGTTTTAGAGTCCGAGAGCTTACCGGGGTGATAGTGAAAGGAAGGAAGGAAGAAGTCAGTGTCACTCTCTCCACTTCCAGCATCTCCACTCCCAAAGAACAGATCCACTTAAAACACCACAGTTCAGAAACACATAGGGTTCACACGGGATGCAGAACAGATCACAGAAAGTACAAAGGTTTAGTGTTCCATCACATGGACGAAATACGTACAGCTAGAGAAAACAAAAAGTTCAGTACAGATTCCACGCTGGTCCAAACTGGTTGGTGCTAGGTTCAATAGGAAAAGCTTGCTGGTAAATTCAATTCAACTTAATTGAGATCGTTCTTAATTAATACCGCAGACACGGTAGGAATCTAGACCCCTAACAACCAACCAGAGTGGCGGTAACAAGGAAACCCTTTCTATCATGCATAAGGAAGAAACTTTGAGAAAGAACGCAATCATGGAACGTCCACCATGCTGCAGGCTCCTTGAGGAATATGCTATGATGTATTTAAGCATCAGAACACGAGAGGGAGAGTGCCGTAGATAATCGCAGCCGTAATGTTATTCGAGATAACACATGACCTAGAGAGTTCCACAAAGCAAATAAATCAAAGACTTTCATACTGAATATGCTTTAATACTGCCAGTACTTTCTGACACAGTCCACAACAAATGAGTTGTTGCTACGGCATGTGGTTTATATAACACTAGCAAGTAACGTTGGTTTGAAATACAACGTGCAAATAAGGAAGAAGGACTAAAATTAGAATTCATTAAAACTTAAATGATAGATTTTAGTATTTATTAGGGTTATTGTATTATTTGTATAAAGCTTGTCGTTGCTTGGAAGCGCGTCGGCAGATTGATGCCATTTTCCTTTGGAAAATCCGTGCTATTATCACAAATATCACCACGCACAGAACTCATCTCAACCAATCAGATTGCAAGGTCGGAACGAACTGTTGTATAAACAAATTTTATGCTGCGAAATGACAGTGATTGTTAAGCCTCTTACCTCCTCCTTGTGGATTGTAGAGCTCCACCCTGAAGACTTTGTCCAACTCTGGCACTGCGTTGTCTATAATAGTCACGTTGATGTACTTGAGCCTTTCACCCGGCAGGAAGTCCAGCAATCCCTCTGCGGTCTGCCCGTAAGAGGACATGGTGATCCGTTTAGAAGGCGAGCGATGGGCAGTATGAACTGGTACCGACTAATCTTAATAACAGAACTGTATTTTCTTCTAAAAGACTGAACTATATAATGGCTCAAGATCCTGCTCTACTTCACCTCATAATCCTTTGAGTCAACGGCCGTGACTGGGACTGTGCGATAACCCACTAACACTCTTCCCAGCAGGCCTTGTGCTCTAGCCACTGGCAGTCTGACCACACCGGCTTCCTCTTTCACGTCGATCTGAACCGCTTCAACAGCGGGTCTGATCATGGCCTGTGTGATGGGGGCCGTCTGGAACTGCAGCAGACCTGAAATATACAGTGTGGATATACACTCATTTTATCAGTTCACCTCACCATATACAGTGGTGCTTGAAAATTTGTGAATTGTCTATAGCTCTTCTATAACTTTTCTTTCAGTATCTGGTGTGACCCCCTGTGCATGAATAACTGCAGCTAAACATTTCCTGTAACTGTTGATCAGTCCTGCACACCGGCTTGGAGGAATTTTAGCCCATTCCTCCGTACAGAACAGCTTCAGCTCTCGGATGTTGGTGGGTTTCCTCACATTAGCTGCTCACTTCAGGTCCTTTCACAACAATTCCATTGGATTAAGGTCAGGACTTTGACTTGGCCATTCCAAACATGACTTTATTCTTCTGTAACCATTATTTGGTAGAACGGCTTGTGTGCTTAGGGTCGTTGTCTTGCTGCATGACCCACCTTCTCTTGAGATTCAGTTCATGGACAGATGTCCTGACATTTTTCTTTAGAATTCTCTGCTATAATTCAGAATTCATTGTTCCATCAATGATGGCAAGCCGTCCTGGCCAGATGCAGCAAAACAGGCCCAAACCATGATACTACCACCACCATGTTTCACAGATGGGATAAGGTTCTTATGCTGGAATGAACCTTCTTCCAAATGCCTTCTGGCTTGTCCACGTGATATTTAGCAAACTGCAGACGAGCAGCAATGTTCTTTTTGGAGAGCAGTGGCTTTCTCCTTGCAACCCTGCCATGCACACCATTGTTGTTCAGTGTTCTTCTGATGGTGGACTCCTGAACATTAACATTAGCCAATGTGAGAGAGGCCTTCAGTTGCTTAGAAGTTACCCTGGGGTCCTTTGTGACCTCGCCAGCCATTACACGCCTTGCTCTTGGAGTGATCTTTGGTGGTCGACCACTCCTGGGGAGGGTAACAATGGTCTTAAATTTCCTCTATTAGTACACAATCTGTCCAACTGTGGATTGGTGGAGTCCAAACTCTTTTGAGATGGTTTTGTAACCTTTTCCAGCCTGATGAGCATCAACAACTCTTTTTCTGAGCAGACTTTGATAGATCCCTTTAAATAAAACAGGGTGCCCACTCACACCTGATTTTCATCCCATTGGTTGAAAACACCTGACTCTAATTTCATCTTCAAATTAACTGCTAATCCTATAGAGGTTCACATACTTTTGCCACTCACTGTAATATATGATCATTTTCCTCTATAAATAAATGAACAAGTATAATATTTTTGTCTCATTTGTTTAACTGGGTTCTCTTTATCTACTTTTAGGACTTGTGTGAAAATCTGATGAAGTTTTAGGTCATATTTATGCAGAAATATAGAAACTTTCAAGCACCACTGTAGAAGCACTTTGTATCTCCTGTGTAAGTTTAGAGTACTGTGCAAAAGTCTCAGGCCACCATTAGATTAGATATACCATTGTTTTAGCAACAGTATAATGAGCATATGTAATTATTTCTCAACCTCTTTATTAGAGCCCAACCAAAAAATACAGGAAATTTGTATGCAGAATAAAAAATCTGAAATGAATTGGAAAAAAAAACTTCTATAGGCTAGTAAGTATTTACTGTTTCCTCTCCTTACACAACAATAGCAGCATCTGGCAGCTTTGTCGGATGTCAACTTGACCCTGCTACAGTGTAAAGAAGCTTGATCAGGCTGGGTCTTTTAGGAAGGGTAGCTGCCAAGAAATCACATTTTCAGAACGGGAACAGGGTGAAAGGGCTAAGATATTGAAGCTCCCAAAGATTGGAATGATGATCAATCCAATCGTTGACAATATGTTATATATGGTCATTATACCATTTCTAAAACAACACATCTAACGGTGGCCTAAGACTTTTGCCCGGTACTGTACGTTAAGCACTAAGTATGCACAGTATGTTTACATTTTCTGCTTTAGAGGGTTTGTATCAGGATTAGTAACGCAGCGTACCGTACGGGTGATCGCTGGCCTTGATAGTAACGTTATTGATGCCATTGTCAGGATCGATGCTGGCTCCACTTGTTGGAGTAGAACCTGGTTTCCCATCTCCGGACCGGGCTGAGACCAGGTTGACTTGGAAAAATTCATCAAACTCAGGGAGGTCATCATCCAGTACAAGCAGGTTCAAAACCTGGAAGATCCAGAAAAAGCTCAAATTCACATGAGCATGAAAAGAATAAGACTCCACTAGATGGAGCTAGATCTTAAGGTGCTGCCTAAGATCAAACTTTAAAACAGATGAACAAACGCCGCTGTCTCAACATC
Source organism: Ancistrus triradiatus (assembly GCA_025084515.1). Lineage (NCBI taxonomy): Eukaryota > Metazoa > Chordata > Actinopteri > Siluriformes > Loricariidae > Ancistrus > Ancistrus triradiatus. The sequence continues at coordinate 205,440 of JAJAGP010000953.1, read as the reverse complement.
TCTGAATGCCCTCGCCGACCTCTGCTTCAGGTACGGATCGTGCTCAGTACAGGGTTTCCTCAGCGGAAGGTGGCCTGCTCATTAATGATGAATGACTGACTTGTCGTTGTATTACCTCAGAGCGTTGACCCGGGAGGAACAGGATGGAGCCCGTCGAGTTGGCAAAGTCGGAGACGTCGGGTGCTCCGGCTGGGGAATCGAGCTGTGTCACAGTGTAGTTTACATAGACGGAGTCCAGAGCCCCACGTGTACGCTCTACTACGCAGGACACGGTGGAGCCCTCCTCGGATATCTGATAAGAGAGGACACAAGAGAGATGGCTAAATGCCACAAGTTCTCAAGTGTACGAGTATGTGAAATGTCACCATGAAACCTTTGAATTACACTGCCTAAAGTTGCATGCTGTCTGATCCGGAGTAGATGGCTAGCCCTCACCCTTATCAGGACATCTCATCCTGGACGTTAATATCAGTTGAAGCTAAACTCCTACAAGACTGAACTTACATTCCTGAAAACATCTTCCCATGTCGAGAATGACCATGGAGAATTCTTGGATTACACTCTCTAAAAGTGCAAGAAGCCAAAAATCCAACTTACATACCTGACCATGTCAAAATCAAGATTTCACTCCATGGAGGCCAGACATATGTCCAGTCTCTGGTCATACACCCATTGACAAAAAAAAAAAAAAAACCTCACCAAGAATGAGTTGTTGGAATCGAATGAAACTTCATGTGTGAATGTAATGATGATATATGTAAGCCATTACAATATTAGAGCCAAAGGACATGATTATTGGGGAAAACTGTACTAGGAGGCTCTAGTACCCTGTTGGGCCGCCTCTAGCCTGGATACAAGATGAGATACAGTTGGGTACGGAGGCATACAGGTTCTGTTTGGTCTCATGTGGCACATCTGCCCACAGATGTTGCAGCTGGGCCTGTAGATAGTGCACCCTCAAAGGTTTCCGAAACGGGCATCCCAGCTGGTCCCATAAACGCTCGATTAGTGATAAATCTGGCAACCGGGCAGGGCAAGGAAATGTCGCAATCTGGCGGACATTCCTGGGAAATGTCTGCTATCTGTGGGCGGGCATTTTCCTGCTGATGAGAGGCAACATGTGGCCGCAGGATGTCCTGAACATATTGCTGAGTTGTTAGTGTCCCTTGTATCACTACTAGGGGTGACAGATTGTGGAATGCAATAGCTCCAAATCATCACACCAGCAATTGGTGTGGCGTGTCGCTCCATGGCAAAGGAAGGATTGAAGCGCTCACCATGAGCCCTCCATACACGAATCTGATACGCTCAGAACCTGGATTAGTCACTAAAGTCGATACAGTCCATAGCAGCCCAGGTTTCTCGTTCATGACAAAACTGCAAACTAAGGCAACTGTAGCCGGCTATCAATGGCAGGACACGTAATGGGCGCCGTGACAACAAATTTCTTTCTGATAAGCACCTGGAAATGGTCCGGGCATAAACGGAGGTGTGTAGTGAAGGTGCCACCTGTGTCTGGATGGTAGACAATGAAACAGTAGGGGCTTCTCATACTTTATTTTTTTGGTCAATGAGTATATTTAGACCGGACTGGTGCAGTGCACTCCTAGCAGGTCTAACCACTGGACTGATTAAGAATGAAGCAGAACGTCTGCTTTTCTGCCCAAGATTTGCTCTCTCATTACCCCATTGCTGAGTTCCCTTTACTGGCTCAATGTAGCTCGCCGCCTCCGAATTAAAGCACTTGCCTTGTAGCTAAAAACGGACGCTACTACCTGAAGGCACTAATTAAACCCTGCTCTGTACCTATAATCCTTCGAGACTCAGGCAGGCTCATCTGGACTGCTCTGTGTGCTGGTGACCAGGGCTTATTCTGTTCCAGAGCTGGATGGAGATGAGCTCCAGATCCTCCACATAACCAAAATATTAGAGAATAAGGCTGAATCTAAAATAACTGTCTACTCTCTATGTAGTGCACTATAGGCAGCTTAGAATAATGGCATTTAAACCCTTTCTAGTGCACGACATATCCAATAGGAAGCCAGTTTGGCTTAGCCGCAGGGCTACTTGAATATTTTAGAATAACATAACAAGTCCTTGTGTGTTTTTAATTTGGATTGGCTGAAAAGTCCAAACTTAAAAGGCTGCCAAAAGCTACTGGAAGCTACACTTAACTGGCGTCAGCTCCATTTTGGCAGTCTAGTACACTGTAGTGAAAAGACTTAAAAAACTCTTCAAAACAGCTTGCATTGTTTTAGCAAGACTCAGATTTCTTGATGAAGACAAATAATATCCCATCTTCCTCATCAATAATATGGCTTACAGTTAAGCTGAGCAGTTAGGGGCTTAGGGGGTTTGCTCCAGGGCCCTATATAGGCAGCTTGGCAGAGGGGTCAAGCTGGGGCCAACTTGTAGTAAAGGGCAGGTAGTAAGCCCCCTTTTAAACAAAAATAGCAATAGAGTATGCCGTCCTTATTCACAGGTTCTGCATCCATGGATTCAACCAATCACAGATTGAAAATATCCAAAAACCTTCAAGAGGCAAAACGTGAATTTGCTGAAATTTGATGGGAAAGAGAGCCTTAGCTTGTCTTTTGTCATCGAGTGAGAAGTAGCCCTTGTAAAGGAATTCTGCTTGCAGGTCTACCATCTGTCCTGTTAATCAAATGAGCCATCAGAGATGCCACGAGTCCCAGCTAAAGAGACCAACGTGGACTCTTTCCAGCCAGGCGTGAAGTCAGATTAAATATCCATGAGGACACGCTCTCACAACTAGAGGGATCGTGTGACGCGCTTTCTACTGAGACAACCCAAACACTCGTGAACCAGCCAGGTCTCCGTAATCAATTAATTCCCTGGGATGCTGCGGATCAGAAGCAGTAGAACGATTCTCATAGAAGTCTTATCCCGGTCAGGGATGCGGAAGAAGCGGAGACTAAACCGTAGGGGTGTAACGATATGCTCCGCTCATGATTCGATTCACGATACTGAGTTCACGATATGCTTATCGATTTTACATTCTAAAAAAAGACATTCCTTTTCTATTTCTGAAGTTTAAACAGTGCAAAACAATCCACTGCGATTAAAAGAAAACACTCGAAACAGAGGTTTAAAATTGTAAACAAAATGCTCTATCGTGGCTTCACTACATCTTAAATAACTGGGTGAAAACATTTTATTTCTGAAAAATAATAATTCAAAATAATGTGTGCTTGTCTAAAAATTGAAAGAAAAAAATCTTTAATCCGCTGCACAGAAAAGAATTGAGTCTCACAAGAGATCAGGATAGGAGCATGACACACGGTTGCGACCTCTGGTGTTCAAAAAATGTAACTGCCTTAGATGGGGTAATATCGCATAATCCAACACGACAATGCACATAGTCCCATTTTTGCATTGCAACATATCGTGTCATGACACTAACTGGGTGGCCTAGCGGTTAAGGTACTGGACTATGGACCAGAAGACCCTGGGTTCAAACCCACCTCTGCCAGTCTGCCACTATTGGACCTTAACCCACAAATGCTTAGATTGTATGATTGTATCTGGATATGAGTCACTCTGGATATGGGAGTCTGCTATACTGGAATTCACAGTGGGCAGATGACCCTGAACAGGGTGCCAGTCCTTTGTAGGTCTGGCTAGGGGTCGCTGCTTTAAGCCTCCACTACTATGCCAATCACCGACTATAGATATATGCTAATATAAATAACAGAGAGTATTCTTACATCGGGTATGCATGCCCCCGTGAAGCCAAACAGCCCGTTAGCATTGTCGCTCTTCATTATCCTGAGTTTGGCGGTGGGTCTAGGCATGGGTAGCCGAGCTCCTCCATGGACGGCCACCAGCTGCAGGTAGAAGACCTCCTCTCCTTCCTCTTCACGGTCATCACGGGTTTCCACGACGAACGATTTGCTGTTCTCTCCCTGCCGGTACGCCAAGTAGCCAGACACATTGCGTAGATCGGTCTTAGCAGGCTGGCCGTGGAGCTCGCGGATTGCCGACTGGTTCAGGCGGCTGGAGTACAGACGCACGTCCTGTAACAGACCCGTAAAGAGCTGGAGGCCATTGGGGTCAGAGCCGATCTGCACCGGAGCCGCATCTAGCAAACATTTAGAGATAATCACACCAGTTATGTTCTGTAGTCCTACAACTTGTCGGTGTTAACTCAGGTAGGCTACAACAGCAGAAGGTTACCCTCCTGTCAGGCAACAGCAGGAGTCTGAGGCTACAGTGAGCACTCCTCATCTACAGTGGTGCTTGAAAGTTTGTGAACCCTTAGAATTTTCTAGATTTCTGCATAAATATGACCTAAAACATCATCAGATTTTCACACAAGTCCTGAAAGTAGATAAAGAGAACCCAGTTAAACAAATGAGACAAAAATATTATACTTGGTCATTTATTTATTGAGGAAAGTGATCCAATATTACATTTCTGGTAACTGTTGATCAGTCCTGCACACCAGCTTGGAGTAATTTTAGCCCATTTCTCCGTACAGAACAGCTTCAGCTCTCTCTTGCCATCAATAAGAGCTGAAGCTGTTCTGTACGGAGCAATGATGGCAAGCCGTCCTGGCCCAGATGAAAACAGGCCCAAACCACGATACTACCACCACCATGTTTCACAGATGGGATAAGGTCCTTATGCTGGAATGCAGTGTTTTCCTTTCTTCAAACATAACACTTTTCTTTCAAACCAAAAAGTTCTATTTTGGTCTCATCCGTCCACAAAACATTCTTCCAATAGCCTTCTGACTTGTCCACGTGATCTTTAGCAGACTGCAGATGAGCAGCAATGTTCTTTTTGGAGAGCAGTGGCTTTCTCCTTGCAACCCTGCCATGCACACCATTGTTGTTCAGTGTTCTTCTGATGGTGGACTCATGAACATTAACATTAGCCAATGTGAGAGAGACCTTCAGTTGCTTAGAAGTTACCCTGGGGTCCTTTGTGACCTCGCCAACTATTTCACGCCTTGCTCTTGGAGTGATCTTTGTTGGTCGACCAGTCCTGGGGGAGGTAACAATGGTCTTGACTTTCCTCCATTTGTACACAATCTGTCTGACTGTGGATTGGTGGAGTCCCAAACTCTTTAGAGATGGTTTGGTTTTGTAACCTTTTCCAGCCTGATGAGCATCAACAACTCTTTTTCTGAGGTCCTCAGAAATCTCCTTTGTTCGTGCCATGATACATTTCCACAAACATGTGTTGTGAAGAGCAGACTTTGATAGATCCCTGTTCTTTAAATAAACTAGGGTGCCCCCTCACACCTGATTGTCATCCCAGTGATTGAAAACACCTGACTCTAATTACACATTCAAATTAACTGCCAATTCCTTTTGCCACTCACTAATATGTAATAATTTTCCTCAATAAATAAAAGCCCAAGTATAATATTTTTTCTCATTTGTTTAACTGGGTTCTCTTTATCTACTTTTAGAACTTGTGTGAAAATCTGATGAAGTTTTAGGTCATATTTATGCAGAAATATAGAAAATTATCGAGGGTTCACGAACTTCCAAGCACCACTGTAAACTATGCAGCTGAACACTTATCCCTTATCCCGGTCAAGATCACAGAGGAGTCCAGAGACCATCCCAGAATTCACTGGGTGTAGGCGAGAGCGCTCCCTTGATGGGATGCTAGGCCATCTCGGGTTCCCTAACCGCACTACCTGACCTTCACTTTGCAAACGCAGCCCAGAGCTTAAAACCAGGTCCTGAGGAACTGCTCCAACTCTTACATCCAAACCACAGGAGCTGCTATTAAAATGGTGTTCCTAATAACAGCAGAATTACTGCTATGCATGACTTCTCAGCCCCTTCTCAAGTAGCAGTGGAAAGGAACAAGCGTAGAACCATCGCAGATCAGATGACGGATAACAGAAAACACTGTCAAATGAGTGTCATGCAGGCAAATAAATAAGGCTTTTCAAATACGAATGTGCTTTTGGCTACACGAACCGTAGGCCGAAAAACAAAGCACACTCAGATTTCCCTAGGCATCACCTCAGGATATGACAAAATGAGCTGCTGACAGACTCGGTGACAAACCTGTACAAATTGTGAGGAAGCGCTTGAGGGAACTCGAACAAAACACTTCAACAAAGCCTGCTAGCGTCTGTTAAGCTAACAATGAAACAAAGTCAGATATGCTAGCTGAGAACACGTCTATTCAGTTGATTAAAATTAGCAGAGGAGATGTCAAGAAAGCCTCCACGGGATACGGTGCTTTCTCACAAAAGCCACATTGTTTTCAATTACTCGAGAGGACGAGCGCTAGCTGCTTTCGTGTGGGGCTAACAATCTCCAGCAGCAACAATGTAGTTAGTCAAGCATTACAACTCTTTAACTCTTTTTTTTTTTTGTCTAATATGTTATAGATTTATATTCTCTATTTTATGATACTGTATTCTGTTTCATTATACAGTGCTTGAAAAGCCCAGTATATTGTTATCTCTCATACTTCTTATATCTATTACCGTTAGCATTTCTTTTTCTTCCACTCATTTCTGCGATTAATGCGGCTCGAACCGCTTAACGTACAGACATGGTTCAAACACCGGTTTGTAGATCATCGCTCTGTGGGGTGCGCTATGACTTTTGGAGTTGATCGGATTTATCGTTTTTAATAGATTTCAGTTTAAAAATTAAAAATCTCCCATAAAAATGCATTGAGGTGATGTTCAGATTCAAATCCCAACCGACAAAATTCAAACTGTAACTGAAATCGATGATGTCATCACAGAGCACTCAGTGAGACTCAGTGACCTGTTATTGTATCTACTGATACAGAAACATGCAAAAGTATCAGGACATGCCCCCCACACAGTCAAAAGCATTGGGACACACAACCACACATGGCCAAAAGTATTGGGACACGCCCCCACACATGGCCAAAAATTCTGGGACACGCCCCCACACACAGCCAAAATTATTAGGTCATGCCCCGGCACACAGCCAAAAGAATTAGGAAACGCCAAAAGTATTGGTCAATGGTATTGGGACACGCCAAAAGTATTAGACAAAAGTATTGGGACACGCCCCTGCATGCAGCCAAAAGTATTAGGACAATTTCTACCAAAGAATGGTTAAAGAAGAATAAAGTTCATGTTTTGGAATGGTCAAGTTAAAGTCCTGACCTTAATCCAATCGAAATGCCATGGAAGGAGTTAATGTGAGGAAACCCACCAACATCCCAGAGCTGAAGCTGTTCTGTACGGAGGAATGGGCTAAAATTCCTCCAAGCCGGTGTGCAGGACTGATCAACAGCTACAGGAAACGTTTAGCTGCAGTTATTGCTGCACAGGGGGGTCACACCAGATACTGAAAGCAAAGGTTCACATACTTTTGCCACTCACTAATATGTTTGGATCATTTTTCTCAATAAATAAATGACCAATTATAATATTTTTGTCTCATTTGTTTAACTGGGTTCTCTTTATCTGCTTTTAGGACTTCTGTGAAAATCTGATGATGTTTTAGGTCATTTTTTTGCAGAAATATAGAAAATTCTAAAGGGTTCACAAACTTTCAAGCACCACTGTAATATAATCTATGGGTGTGATTTGTCCGCCTCAATGGCAAGTAAATTTTCATGTTTCATATATTTTCATAAAATTGATATCATTTTCAGTATTTCATGTCTTCTCTTAATTTATGCATTGTATTACATTCCTTTGCTTTATTCATGCCTTTAATCATTAATTAGATTTTAGGAGTTTTAAATTTAGGAGTAAAAAAACAATAATTTCAGGGTCGAGAACAGATTCATCCTATTTCCATTACTTCTTATGGGGAAATTCCATTCCTCAAATGGACTTTGAACAAATCTGAATTCAAACAGCCTTCCAGAATCAATTAAATTAAAATTCCGAGGTTCCACTGCACTTATTAATGCGGTAAATCAGTTGAATTCTTACATATAACATCTAGGTTGGGTCCTTTTTTGAGTCTCGGTCCTCCCAAGGTTTCTTCCTGATAACATTTTAGGGAGTTTCTCCTTGCCACTGTCACGCTAAGCTTACTCAATGAGGGTTTTGAGCTCAGATTTCTCACAACAGGTTCTTGCTAGATAGTGAATGGTGGATTTGAGCGATTTCTTAACAGTTCCTGTTTTTTGGGGTGATCATGCCTTGCAAAGACACACCATTAATATTATATACGTTCTTAAAAAGGATGTGAACACACAGGTCTCTTCCTGTACCAATTTTGAGGGGGTTGTAGGGGCTATCTGCACTGAAACCACTCTCCTTGCAGTAGACCTGTAAACATCATTCAGTTCTAGAGCCTAACCTTAAAGCAGAGCCAGTTTACACACCGTTCATAATGGCCTCTCCTTTCAGACTCTTTATCCCTCCGGGCATCGGGCTTCCATCCAAATAAAACTCAATAATTCCATCTTCCACTGCGACGAGGACATGAAGCCACATATTATCTTCCACGAACTTCTCTGCTGTTGCTTTTGCCACCTGGGTGCTGTTAGATGCTATGGTGGTGTAATGAAGCATCACACTAACATGGGACTCATTGGTCTGAACTTTCACTCCGTAAAACGTAGTTCCATTATGACCGCCCTTTGAAACAATAAACCCATCCGTGTTGGGTCTGGGCATGAGCCAGGCTGAAAATGTGAAGTTGGCCAAGCCTTGAGGAATATCCTCCAGCTGGGCTTGTGGACTGATGGTTCCATAAGCTCCAGGGTGGCCAGAGAAGAAGAAGGCATCTGTTCCAGAATGGTGCCTCCTGGCATGGGGTTGGAGCTTGACGGCTTCGGGGAAGGTGGCCATCAAGAGAAGGTCCTGCATTGGTGGTAATCCTTGTGGAAAGGCTCCGGATAGGATCTCCCATGCCACGCGGACATCTCCGAAAGTTCCCTGCTGGCGGAGGATGGTGAAAGACGTGACAGAAGACAGGTCATCCACAGACAGGACATCCTCTGCTACTTCTTGGTCCAGGTCGTCCTTGTCAATTCCAAACACTCCAAACGGATCATCGTTGAATGGGATGACGACGGATGCGTTGAGGTCCTTCGCCGCCAGTTTGCCGCCCTCACCAGGATAACCACCTAGGTGCCAAAAATGGGGAAATGCTGTTCATGCAGTCTATCAGAGTTCAAAAACAGTATTGTATTCCTACTGTATGTATGATTTAACATTTGTAGATCAGGACTGACCTGAGATGTTTACCAAGCGCAGCTCGAAAAACTCGTTGAACTCTGGGAGTTTGTCCGAGATGGCCTCCAGGACGATTGGCTTGGTCTTCTCGCCCGTGGCGAAGACTGTAAATCCAGATGTGTTGACAAACTCCTGACTTGGCCTGAGAGGAGTGTAATTGGCAAACAGCTGCCAGAAGACTGTAACGTTGCCAAAGCGCCCTTTATCCCTAATAACACTGGAAAAAATAATACCAGTGAAAACAGACAGGCTGGAGAGGCTGAAATTAATGCCTCTCTCATTGCCCTCTATTTCACACATGTAATTTAACTTCAGCGCGTTCTGTATTTATGAGTTTATGGAAAATCATGCTCCTTACTAGAAACTGTTGGACTTCCCTTCCTCTACAGGCTTCTCGGTGGCATCAAGAGAGAATATCCCATTGGCATCATCATTGGCTTCGATCACTACTGTGGCGGTATCCTGTCCATAAACCACAGCATCCCCTGTACAGAACATATCACATTTCACCTTAGAGCCTCACGTCAACAGTGAAATAGACCGACCTATGTCTTGGTCCAACTCTCCAGACCTCTGTTACAAAGTACCATAGTGGATGTGAGTATTTTATCTACAGTCTGAAAAAGGACTGGTATGAGAATAGGCCCTACAGATGAAAATCCTCCACCAGCTTGGTACATGGGGGCATCGCTGGTCAGGTGTGTGTTATAACCCAGCCCCCATGGCTCGAGAAAGTCTAGAGACTCAAAGTAAGGCAAATTCCCAGAACTTGTAACACAACAGAACAGGCAAAGAGATGAGATTCAGTGCTACACCCTTACTCCGAGCCATCCTTGCCTGTATCCTACCTCTGAGAAGGTGATATTTGTCTAGTGTTTTCAAACAGGGTAGCAAGGCACCCTCATTGTGGCCTGAGGGCGATGCCTAGCATGACTCCCCTTGGGGTGGCCAAAGGGTGTGGATTCAGGTTGTCACTGGTTGGTCTCAAAGCTATGTTTGAGTTTGTCTACATAGGGTTAGGGTTGGGCTAAGGTTAGGGTTAGGCCTCATGGACAAGGTCACCCTGTTCCACTTGAGTTCTGTCCATCCAGGTTAAAGTCCTGGATCTCCAGAGGTCCTCTAGTTGCGGATTTTTGGGTTAGCAGTGCAACACAGCTGAGCTGCGAATGATCTTAAGGACAGAGAAGCCAGTTTAGATCAAAAGGAATGATCAGGTTTGGTTTTACTACTTAAGGTGATAAGTAAGGTATGCTGGAACTAGAGGGTGTGGACCCACTTCTTTGCCAGCTGATTTTGTGGTTGTTTCGAGTTCGTCTCTGGAGCGTGCGAGAGGTTCCCTAGCTTAACAGGAAGGTCGCCATGTTCCACCTGTTCCACCTGCCTGGCTTAAAGTCCCACTACTGTGAATCCAGGTTAAATTTTTGATTACATCTGTGTCAGTTCACATTGCCAGGTGATTTCCTCTTCCATCGGGTCTCTGAAGTTCTTGATTGCCCCCCACAGGACAGAGCTGATCGTAAAGATTCACAAAAGCCTGTTTAGGCCAAATACAGTGCTCAAGATGGGCTATGCTGCTTAAGGAAATCAGTAACTTACGCTGGAACCTTAGGGCTTCATACGTAATCAGTGTAAACCGAACAAGAGCATGGTGCTATATTTTGCATAGTTTAAATATGGCTTTAGGTTTTCGTCAGTTATCACAAGTCAGCTTAGGGGCTTTATAGTCTACAGCCACCTCCATAGCTGTCATTATAGCATGTAATAATATAAAAAGCCACCGATAGCTACCAACTTTCCATAGACTAGTCATGAAGGTGGTTTTATAACTGGCTTTGTAAGCTGTAAAGCCAAACAAAATAGACATTACAAGGCAATAATAGTGTTCTAAAGCTACCAGTTCATTTTATAGCATCATAATCATCGCAAATACCTCATACCTAGTGATTTTCCAAACATTCCATGTGGTCTCATATTGTTCACATCCTGGCACAGTCCAAGTATTGTCCTACCAAGAACAGTCTCGTATAATAAGCACGGCTGTCTAAACAACGACCTGGCTGAGGATTGTAGTAATCCAAGGTTTTAGTATAATCTCAGAGAACATGCTGTTAAGAGTAGCAATACAACCACTAAGCTCTCGGCTAGGCTGGTGATGTACGGGGTGGGACAAAGCGAGAGTTCGGCATCTGTAATTAACTTCCTACAGCGTCCCACCCCCTTTTCATATGTATGCGTGTGTTACATAATACAGGGATTAGGGAGGGTCAGGCCAGTCAAGCCTAATCAGGAGTGCATTGAAACAACTGTCAAATAAGGAGGATTCATTAGCTGTACGAGCCAGAGATGGAAATGAAGGGCATTATTTGGCTCTCTGAATGGTATTTTTAAGACAGTGACAAACGGAGTGCTTTGTGATGATGGGCTGAATGGGAACACATACTATGAACGGCATGGCTGAAACAAAACAAAACACATTTTCTCATCACTCTCTATAATCACTGGATTTGTAACCCACCTGTAGCGTTGAACAGAACGATGTAAAACAGCTCATCCGTTTCTGGGATGTCATCATCCTTTATAAGCACCGATATGTTTGTCATCCGTTCTCCACGGTCAAAGACCAGCAACGAGTCGTTACTCAACAGGACGAAATCTCCTGGGGACGAATCTCCAAACTCGAACCGATAATTGACTGTCGCTATGAAATTCGCCAGTCCTGACCTCAGGAGGGTAAAATTGGCCACCTCACCCTCTCTGACCCTCTGAATCGTTGGTGCTACGTTAGAAAATAGGTGACTCAATAAGATATATTGAAATGGTTCCCTTTTAAACCTCATGTGACCTGAGAATCCATAAATTCATACCTGCAAAGAAAATGGGGTCATCATTCTTGTTAATCTCTATGGTCGCATTTAGGATATTTCCCAGTTTTGCACCTCCAGTGGCATTAATAAGAGTAACACTGAATTTTTCAGCTTCTTCTGGAATCTGTAAAAAATTTATATATTTTTAAGAAGGCAAAAGCAAGATGGAAACGTGAGAAAAACATTTCAGCAAATTTTAACGAAAGATTAATAAGACAATTATGTTCTAAGACCTTATAAAACACTAGTAAATCATCTGAAAAGGGCTCAACATTTAAGATACGACTATGAACCACAATCCTGGGGGTTCAAGTATTCTGCTGGGTCCTAAGCAAGGCCAAAACCCGATTGGTTGGACAGTATATTGAACAATCGTATCGGTTTTAAGCTGCTCTGAATAAGTATGTATGAAAGGTGACCAAACCATGTATTTAAGGTTTTACCTCATCTGGCTTGGAGAACAGAGTCAGGTTTTTCAAGTACTCTCCTTCTGCAAAAACCACTTCACCCTGGACTGGGCTGACATCTCCTGAAAGGGTGGGTTCAAGGATCCATTGGACTGACACATTGCCATATCGTCCCCTGTCTCTCATGATGGGATAGGAGGCTGCAAGAGAAAATCATAAGATGGCTCTCCAAAATGTCAGTGAATGTGGGCTACACAAAACCTACAGCACAATACATAAACTAACAAAAGTCGAGATACCTCTGAATACTGCTCATTATAAGGGTGACAAGGTGACACAAGGAAAACAAATTTGTCATTTAGTCAGTCAGTCAGATTCAGTGAGTCTGTCCATTAATAAGTCAGTTATTCAGTGGTGGGAATCATTAAACAAATCCGTACTTTACATGGTGGTATTAAACCAACACATTTTGACAAGTAACACCTGACACCCTCTCACAGAGTTTTAAGTTGCAAGATTTTGCAAAGACTGGGGATCTTGCAAGACTGCAACTATCAGTCAATCAGTTCATCTGACAGCCAGTATTATTAGTAATGGCATCATTCTGGAGGTAAGGAAAACACTAGCACACCCATACCTGAATATATTTCCATTCCTTTGCTTTCATTGATGGAGAACGCAAGGTCTGGCTTCATGAACTGTATAATTCCAAAGGGATCGTCGTTCTTACGCACAGTGATGTTGACCTGTCTGCGATTACCCAGGCGACTAGCTGGCATGCTGTGGCTGCTAAGAATTACAGCAAATGACTCATCCAGCTGCAAATGAACATTAAAACATCTGTCATTACATTGCCAAATTTCAAATACATAAACATGATAATACATTAAAGATGTATAATGATACAACAATTACACTACACTGGTTGCCAGTTAAATTCCGCATTGATTACAAAATACTTCTTATAACTTATAAAGCTCTACATGGCCTGGCCCCACATTATCTGAGTGAACTCTTAGAGTTTTACAATCCAACTCGTCTACTTCGTTCGCTGAGTGCAGGACTTCTTTTAGTTCCTAGAATTAAAAAAGTCACAGCAGGGGGAAAGGCTTTCTCATACATGGCCCCCCAACTATGGAATAAACTTCCCACTTTCGTTCGAGATTCAGACACTCTCCAAAGTTTTAAGTCTAGGCTAAAGACATACTTATTTACGCAGGCTTTTGACTAGATTTAGACCAGGATGCATGGCTTGGGTCACTGGGGCCGGAGTCCTGTAGTCATGTCTGGCCTGCCTGCCTTGGTCCTTTAGCCGGGAGTGTGGAGTGGGCGGTCTGGCTGAACTGTGCTTCGGTCCTCGTGATCTTGGACTCGTGCATCCTTGCCTTAGAATAAGGGCAGAGCTGGGGGTTCATAGTCAAAGAGCCTTATGGTGATCAGAGACGTTGGGTTGCTGTCTTCTGCCTCCCGTGGGGTTGCCAATGTCTCATGTGATCCCTCTTGGCTGTGTTTCCTACTAGTTCTCCTCTTTCTAGCTATGCTGCTATAGCTAATGCTGCCGGGGTCTCATGCTACACATGGCATCAGTGATTGTTAATAGACACTGTGCTCTTAATCAATAACTAATTACATTTTCTTTTTTCTGTCCGAGCTGTGTTCCGGTACCAGTTCCAGCCCCACACATGATGTTCATCCACTGCAGCTTCACTCAAGCTGCTTCCGTCATCAGCTCCAGCCCCATCATACCCGGGTCACTTAATGCCGATGTGCATATTTCACATTTTATTTCAACTATGACTCCATGATTTTAGTTTCGTTCTTAGATTTATCATCTATGCCGCCCAAGGAGGTTGGGTCCCTTTTTGAGTCTTGGTCCTCCCAAGGTTTCTTCCTCATAACACTTAGGGAGTTTTTCCTTGCCACTGTCGCCCTAGGCTTGCTCAATTTGGGATTGCATTTTGGGGGTTCAGGGTTGCATTTTGGTTCCTCATTGTTGTTTCTCAGTTCACTTTCACACACTTGGGTGTTCAAACGATTATAGTTCACGTATAGGGACTTGTATAGGGACTTTTTTACCTCCTACTTCAAAGAAGGTACTTTTCTCAGCACATAGGAACCCTGAGTGATGTAAGCATGATGCTCTTGGTACTTAGAGTACTGTGATTGGTCCAGACTTTATGCGATAGAGGTACAGCAGGATTACCAAAACTCATAAGTGCATCATCAATATACAAACAAACCACCGTGACTAGCTGCTTTGCAAATGTAGTAGCCGGTCAACATTTGCTCAGAACACCATTCAGAACGTTTCCCTTTTAAATGCATCTCCACACAAGCTAAATATCCCTTCCATCAAAAGTTTGTCGTCTGCTTTTAGTATACTTTTTGAGCCTTGGTCCTCCCAAGGTTTCTTCCTCATAACAGTTATGGAGTTTTTCCTTGCCACTGTCGCCCTAGGCTTGCTCAATTTGGGATTGGACGTAGATATTAGGAGATAATCTAAACTTGTAAAGTTGCTTTGAGACAATGCTCCATTGTAAAAAGCGCTATATAAATAGATCTGACTTGACTTGACACCATATTTTTTCCACTTACCCCTAACATAACTGATCAAATAAGATATGCCAGTCTGCTTATAAGTTTAGCATTATGCAAACTGGCTAAAAACGGTAACCAAAATCCAAAATCACTTCCTAAAACAAACGTTATACTGTAAAAATATTCACGACATCCAAAAACTTTTAATGTGAAACTGAGATTTGGATCGAAATACACAAGTTCACATTTCCAGTCATAATGGCCCAAATCCGATCTTCTCACCAAATCTGTTTCTTAAAAGATATAATTTCACACTACCTGTTTTATGTGACCTACAGTATATCAGACATCTGTCTGAACTGTCGCGCATGCGCAAAAGACCACCTCTTCACGCGACCCGCTCCTCCTGAGGGTAATAGGAATGGCACTTTTAATGGTCATGTTAAAAAGAGTGTGTTATTAGGTTTGGTTCGTCCTCAGTATCGATAACTTTGGCTTTTAAGTTTTTTACTTTCTTTTGATGCTGCAGTTCCGTCCTCCTGTTGCCGTGTTCGGACTTGTTTTTTTTTTAAGGTATTTCCTAAAAACATGGAGCGGGTGTGTATTCTGACTCCTAATATTTGTAATCTCGCTATGACACCAGTGAAAACCTCCCTCTCTGCTGTCATTTTCCCTTCTCAGAGCACATTTATGGCAAATGACGAGTTGGAATGACGGAAAAGTCATGAATTCCGATCTCAGCCTTCTAAAAAATCAGATCTGGGCCACTTCAGCATGGTAATATGAACGTAGCCTAAAACACACAGGGCACCCCAGTATGAAGTAGATATCAGTGACCACAGGCCCCAGCAGGAAACCTCACCTCCGGAAGCCCGTCAGGTTTGGCCACCAGCGCCACCACCACTTCTCTCTCTCCAGGCTGGAACTCCAGGATGCCTGTGGCTCCATAAAAGTCCTCATTTCCAGAGGGTGTGACTGTGTATCGGATCAGCTGGTTCAGAAGCTGACCTTGCTGCCTGATAACTCGCAGTTCCACCGTTTCCCCCTCCTGTCATGATGGCATATACACAATAACTGTACTGTTTTCAGTACTGCTTATAGCATGGTTAGGTATGCAAATCAAAACCTGCAATGACCTGGATAGTCTGGTACGGCTATAGTGTTGCACCAGTGTTAATGTTATATATCTGAAGTAGCGCAATGTTTAAACATAAGTTCTATCCTAAGCCTCCACCAAGCAAAAGGAAACCCCAACAGCATCCAAATGCACCTGTTAACTAAATAATAGAACGTGATGAAGAACTCAACTACTAATCAATCTGTGATGTTCAGACGGCAAATGGCAATTTCCACCCAACAAAGGTTTGCGGAAAGAGTACCTACTGTGCAACCATAAAATAATGTTCCCAGAATTAAAATTTTCTGACTGTGCAAGAACCTTTGAGATTTCTCACAGGATTACTATAGGAGTGCCTCAGGGATCAATTATTGGTCCACTCCTGTTCTCCCTCTACACTAAATCACTGAGTTCACTGATTAGATCTCATGGCTTCTTGTATCACTGCTATGGAGACGATCCTCATCTTTAACTTTAATTCTTACCATCCTCCTCCCAAATTTCGTGAAAGGTATCTGAGTGTCTTTCTGAAAACTCCTCCTGGGTTGCAAAACATCACCTGAATCTCAATCTGAATAAAACTGAACTGATCAACAACCCTGTAAAAATGCTGGACCTCACGTTCATCATGAACTGTCTCACTTAGTGTCAACTAATTGTTAACATTTTAGTGTTAACTAATTGTTTTTACTCTTTTCCAACACGTTTGGTATAAACTTTTGTTAACGTTTATAATTTTTCATTGATTTCAATTCCTGTTTCGGAACAGTTTCTGTTCAGTGTACTTTCCACAATACTCTCTCTGTTTTACAAACACTTGAGTCTCATAGTGACTTATACTTTCATTTTCTTATCAATTATCTCTTACTGGCTTGTTCCACACTTCCTTTCTTTCCTTTTTCTTTAGGAACACACATAGACACAGACAATGCTCTAGCGTACCATACCAGTTGTCCCTCTACAAAGGTGCAGCGAAGAACTGGGCCATTCTTATGACCTAAATATCAGACTGATGTTTGAGCTTGTTATGGCTGGGAACTTTTTACACACTATAGTGGTTGAAGACAGTGCACTACAAGCCCTTTTACTTACAGAATACTGAATACTGAATACATTACACTAAACTCTGCTCTGAAATAATGCATACTATAACCGATAACATGTCAAATCTACCTTCATCCATGTGCAATACTGTTCAATTGCTAGTTGTTTATTGTCTATTTTTTCACAGCTTTAACACGTGCAATATCGTTTACAATTTTTTCTCATATTATATTATATACAGTGGTGTGAATAAGTGTTTGCCCCCTTCCTGATTTCCTATATTTCTGCATGTTTGTCACACTTAAGTGTTTTTTAACATCAAACCAATTTAAATATTAGTCAAAGACAACACAAGTAAACACAAAATGCAGTTTTTAAATGAAGGTGTTTTTTATTATTAAGGGAGAAAAAAATCCAAACCTACATGGCCCTGTGTGAAAAAGTGATTGCCCCCCCTTGTTAAAACATAACTTAACTATGGTTTATCACACCTGAGTTCACTGTCTCTAGCCACACCCAGGCCTGATTATTGCCACACCTGTTCTCAGTCAGGACATCACTTAAATAGGACCTGCCTGACAAAGTGAAGTACACCAAAAGATCCTTAAAAGCTACACATCATGCCGAGATCCAAAGAAATTCAGGAACAATTGAGAAAGAAAGTCATTGAGATCTATCAGTCTGGAAAGGGTTATAAAGCCATTTCTAAAGCTGTGGGACTCCAGAGAACCACAGTGAGAGCCATTATACACAAATGGCGAAGACATGGAACAGTGAAGAACCTTCCCAGTAGTGGCCGGAAGACCAAAATTACCCCAAGAGCCCAGCGATGACTCATCCAAGAGGTCACAAAAGACCCCACAACAACATCCAAAGAACTGCAGGTCTCACTTGGCTCCGTTAAGGTCAGTGTTCACGCCTCCACCATAAGAAAGAGACTGGGCAAAAATGGCCCAAATGATTTGAAACACTTAAGCGTGACAGACATGCAAAAAAGTAGGAAATCGGGAAAGAGACAAACACTTTTCCACACCACTGTATATTATATATATTTGAGTCCAATGTTTCTTATATTTGGGTATTTATAACATGTATTTCCATATGAACTTTCTTTCTTTCTTATTTCTTTTATATATCAGAATTCTGTATTTAGGCAGTGCACTGAATTTTGTTGTGAAAACACAACAACAATAAAGGAATCCTGAATCTTGAAACTTACTTGCATCTGGAACAAGTAAGTCACTCTGGATAAGAGCATCTGCCAAATGACTAAATGTAAATATATTGGGAAGAGAGTGCATTTCTTTCTTACATTGATGAACCAGGGACCTTGAGACACTGGAGAGAACTCAAAGACTCCACCAGGGTCATCATTCTCTAGTATGACAATCTCCCGGCTAGTAAAACCGGGCTTCAGGATCTGGTTCTCCACATTGGTCCTGCATGAAAAAGAAGAATTCCTTAATCAAGCACACATTTGATTTGAGAAAAAAAGTTTGAAAATGAGTAGTTCATGTTTGTCATTGGTGCTCGCCGAGAACCGTTTGTAGGACTGCTCAAGATTAGTCATGCTTTGTAAGCCTATAGATTTTCTCCAACCAGCAGGAGGGCGAATGTATTAAATGAGCAGAGCTAAGGCTGAGCCAATGCTGGAACCTCTAGATAATTAGTAACATGGCTGACAAAGACCAGACAGGGAGCAGCATTCCAAACAAACGCATTCAGAGGATGCACCGCATGCATACAAACACTGACGGCTTTACAGCAGGGCATAAAGGAAGCGGGTAAATTAGGTGCTAAATGAGAAAGGAGAGTAACAGTCTGAACCCGGCTAATTCTCTTCGCAGGCGTGGACACGCCATTTGCATGCACACACAGACACACACCCTTTCTCTTCAATTCACAGGCCCAGATGAAAGAGACTTTCGCCATCGAAATGTTCAGGAACGGCCCAAAGTGCTCCATCACACAAAGTGCTGATTCACAGCACACAAAAGGACAGAGACTCTTCAGTGTACACTTACCCGAAGTACACTACAAAGCGTGCAGTCTCTACCCTGCAAAGCCAGAGTGGGAGGCAAGGAAAGGGAGCATTCCCGTCAGAACTCATTCATACGAGAGGGATCTTCACTAAGAAACAACGAACAATCGGGTGAATAAGTCGGCACACATTTATACTCTATCACTGGGATTCCTTCATGGGAAACGTTTAATTGTCCCAATGTCTTTACCCAGAATACAATATGAGGTGCTGAACACTGTACGAACAGACGTGCATCTGACATCCAAACATCTCACCAAAACCTTCAACATATTTACTTTTTTACTTTAACTTGAGCTGATTTTAAGACTCATAATTTCTTGAGTAAAATTGAATCAAAGTAATAGTGCTTTTACTGTACTTGAGTAGAACATATTAATACTTTTTAAACCCCTGGCTGTTTCCACGACTCTGAATTGGATTAAGCAGGAATGAAAATGAATGAGTGAATAATTCCAGGTAGACTGGATTTATTGGTAACAATGCCATCGTGCAGTCTGTTATTGAGCACATACCATGTTATTGAGTGAAAACCAGATGACATGACTAAAGTGTGTATTTTAATATGTGTAAATTAATATGGATTTCTCATGAAAAAAATATTTACGTCATGAATATGATACAGAGTGACACAACAATGCAAAAAAAGATTTATGAAGAATTTTAATCATTATTTTTCATTGTAAAGTGTAATATTAGAGGATAGGGGCAGCTAACAAATACTATTTCTCAGTGTTCTAGGTAGTTTTTATTAATGTCTTGTATTATATACCTTAAATTCTCAATTGCATTACTGTGCAGGGCACTTTGCTTAATAATAAAATCTGTCTGGCAGTTCATTATGTTCATTATCAATTCATGCAATGTCCTGGGGACGGAAATGGCACCCATTCAGTGGAATGGCTCTTGAATAACTGTAGTAAATGAGTGAGAGTTCAGTATTAATCTTAATAACTGATCATTTCTCAGCAGCCCTAACCGCAGTGCAATCAGACACAACATGGCACTAAAAACAGCAACCAGTCTACGCAACGTTAGAATTTATATAATCAACAGATGCTGCAGCACAGAGGCCATAGAGTATATAATAAATAAAACAGCACACGATTAGACTACCGGCTAAACAAACAAGCAAGATGAAAGGCACACTGCACCTGTCTAAAGTCAGCAGCACTGTCTCATTGATCTCTGGAACATTATCAGCCATGACGGTGAGGCTGATGTTCGATTCGCTCTGTCCTGACAGGAATGTGACCGAACCCATAAAAGGTGAGAGGTCATTTCTAGTAACATCCACTCTGTTTTCTCCAACAGGTCGAATACTCCAGAAGACCAAAGCCTGCCCGTCTGTGCCATCTCTCCTCAGGGGAAGGATGATCTAGGGGAATATTAATGATTAAAAATAGTAACATGAAATTATAGAAGATATATCTGTAAAAGAGTTCCCGGTGTGGATCACCTGCCACAGACCCAGCCCCCGTTACCTGAGTGGGCTCTGTAACTCGGAGAGGCGGAAACCTGGGCACACACATACACAACTTGAGGGCAAGTGCTGATTTGCCATCCTCACCATAGGACAACCTGCCCTTTGCCCAGCTACTCTGGTTCTCTTACTCCACTGGTGACAGGTAATACCCCTGAACACCCCCTGGGGGTAACTCAAACCTCTCATTGCTAAAGAGGTGAACAGCCTGAACCAGCACCCAGTCGTCGATATGCCCCTCTATGTATCCCCCCTTGAGCAAGTTAAAGTTTGAATGCACTAACTCCTCGCCACTGCCCAAATTGCAAGGCCCACCCTCCTTGTTTTTAGGACGTTAGGCAATACGACCTTGCAGATGCCCTTCTTGCAAGTCAAGGGGCCCCTGCAGTGGGCAGCGACACCCCTGGTGGTACTGAGAGGTATTACCTGTCGCCAGAGGAGCAAAAGCAATCACCTTCCAGGAACCACAGCGCCCTCTCAAGTAATGGGGGCTGGGTCTGTGGCATGTGACAAATACTAGGGGCTGGATTGTCAGAAGAATGTTCTTAAATGCAATTCTTGAAGAAAAACTTAAGAAATTCTCAAATCTTTATCTTTAGAAAATATGAATTATTTACTTAGAAATTTCTTAAGAAAATCTTCATTGTTTTCTTATGTGGGCTATGTTGTAGTCTTGAAAGGCAGAAAACATATGGCATTGGTCTACTGTTTTTGGTAAGTTTTTCAAGTTTTAAAATGATACATTATACAAAGATAAGAATTACTGTATTGTACAGTGCAGTACTGTACTCAGTGTTTTCAAACAGTGTTTGATATTATTGTTTAAAAAACACTATAGGCAAAGTACCTAAACTACTAAGCAACTACAGTAATGTCTGGTCTGGAATGTCCTGTTTCACAGAATGTAATGCGGACGGTAACTTAATTCTATTGATATCAGCTCGCAACAGACTTGACATACCATGCTGGTGTTTGACTCCTCAGGTTCCACTGCTACCACGGTTTGGTTACTGGTGAACCCAATCTCTCCGTTGGCGATGTCAGGAGTGATAACCAGAGAGATGTTGGTAGCTCCTCTAAAGCGAGGGCTCACTGGTGGAATGGGAGGTGTAATATTCACCAGCTGCAAACTGTCCAGCTACAAGGAAACAACAGATTCTGTTTAGTAGAGTGTCATGTACATATGTACCTAAAAACTGGTGATCAAAGTGGGGGGCGCACCCCCTAGGGGTGGCACAGAGCTACTGTGGGGGGCCACAAGTCAAGGAATGAGGCGCGTTTAAGATACATAATGCATGTGACTTGTAATAATTCCAACGTAGAGGTCATCAGTGCATTCATTTTTCGTTCAATGAGGATTTTCAGGTTTATTAATTTCAGTAGGTTCGGAAGCAAAAGACTCGTACCTGTGTGTCGGAGTTCAAAACCTACTAAAGAGGGGCACTGCAGAAGGTAATGTTACATAAGCTGACCGTCTAACTAAACATCTCTCGTTGCCAGTTGGCCTCCTGGAGATGTGTGTGTGGGCAGGTCTGTATTCTGTATTGCTGTTTAACTGAAGGAGCACTCACTCAGTTCCTATCATGCCAGCGTTTTGGTCTGAAGCCTGTTTCTCAGCAATCTTTCATAAAGGCCTTATTTGTTTGGGCAGCATTACAAATCCTGTGGAATCAATCCAAATCCCTCACATCAAAACGACTTCAGATTGTTAATGGCCCGACAGGCTAATCGAGAGACCCTTGTACTAAGTAATAATGAATTGTTAGGATACTTGAGGTTGTCCTTCAAGGTCCAAAAGGAGCCCAAGAAAATATAGGCCAGATAAACAAGGGTTATAAAGAAAAACATTAATGCTAGTTGCTAGGATATCCATTTATTCATTTGCATTTTCACACTGAAGAAAGCATAAAGGCTTGGTGCAACGACAAGTACCTGTATGAGAAAGTGGGCCCCGTTCTGCAGGAAGGCGTCATTACGGATGGGCAGGATGAGCTGAAACCTTGACTGTCCCTCACTGAAGAGCAAACTGTTGGCACTTGAAGCGTTCAGCACACCCTCCCGAGCCCTTGCTGGGTCCAAGGTGCCAGCAGGGATGTAGAGGGCTGTAAGGTCCAGACGCACTTGTCCAAGAGTGCCACCTTCACGTAAGAAGCTGAGGGATAGGAATCGACCTTCGGGTTGGCTCTGAATTCTCTGTCTCTCGCTCGGATGGAAGCCGAATCGACCGTAGACGTCATCGCTGTCCTGGATGTAGAACACCATCTTGGGTGGAGGGAGAGCAAGGTGAAAGTTAATCCAGAAGATGCACACATTTGAAATGTCCACATTTCAATCCCGCTTTTCCTGGTAAAGGTTGTTGGGGGTTCTAGAGTCTAGCTCTGGAATTCACAGACAGCAGGCAAGCATGTACCTTGAACGGGATGCCAGTATGTTGTTGGGCAGCACCCCTGCCATCAGGTTTCCAACTCCCTCAAAACTGAGGATGTTTTCTTAAAACCTGAGATTTTTGATGTCTTTTCAGATGAAACAGGGCACTTAATAAACTTAACTTTCCGCAGACCATAATCTGATTATCCAAGTGGTCATGTGAACAGCATAGCCTGATCTAGAGATCAGATCAAGAAATCCGATAAAGAGAGCTGGATTTTACATGTTATCAGCTTTATCATAGCATGTATATCCTTAGGCAGCTAGTTGCCAGGTCCACTTATTCTTTTCTTCTCGAAGTCACTTACAAATACTGTTTGGTAACCTAGTTGCAGTTTGAAGGTTTTGGGAGCTTGTTTCTCAAGCGTACAGGTGACCTGCGTTCTGAAAAACCCATCATTAGTCTAATGTATCGCAAACTGAAGAGTTTAGCTATATAGTAGTGTATCAAAAAGTAGTCTACCATGCTTACAATGGGGCAAAATCATTAACACAAAGCTTATTGAATCATTTACTGAAAGTGAAATCTTCTCGGTTAGCTGGCTACTGCTGGATGCCCGAAATATGCAAGATCTGGCAACCCTGAAATTAAACGCAGCATTTACATTTACATTTACAGCATTTAGCAGACGCCCTTATCCAGAGCGACTTACAACTGATACATTATTACAATCCAAGCAATTATGGGTTAAGGGCCTTGCTCAAGGGTCCCAACAGTGGCAGCTTGGCAGAGGTGGGATTTGAACGCTGGACCTTCTGGTCCATTGTCCAGTACCTTAACCGCTAGGCCACCACAGTCCCAGCAGCAATCGCCAAATGGTTACTAAACACTTTTTGGGGAGACTGAAATGCAGTATATGGTCGAGGGAATGAAGAAATGTAAACACAAATAATAAAAATATTTATGAAAATAATAATTCTTATGTCACATCCTTCTGTGGGATTATTGGCTGGTTGTAGAAATCCAATTGCCTAATTCATGTAAACCCAGTGGTTTAACATTATCTGATTACCCAAATGCATGTAAACTTGATGGGATTACTGACAAAATCTGATTTTCTGCAATTACTGGATTATTAAGCGCTCGTAAACTCACTCAGTTTCTCTTCATATCTTACCACAAATCTAAGCTGATATAAATGCAACCAGGACATGAGCTAATCTTAGCCAGACTTCCTCTTTCATTAGAGCCCACGGCCAAAAATAGAGTCCACCAACCACTTTTATTGCTCGTTTAATCTACCCATGGAGCGCCTCAGACGACAGGCTTTTATCAATATTTTACTTTGCGATTTGCAGATGATTTTTCATAGTTAATTTATATTCTCTTGGCCTGTACAGGCTACAGCTGGTCCCTTTGCATCCAGCCCTCACACGCTGCTGAGTCAATTCCTGCGAGCCACGTGCCGAACAGAACCCTGCGAGAACAGTGGGAGTGTGCTACCACATTTACGCACTGCTGCAATTTACTGGCTTCAACGTAAACAAGGGTTTGATCTACCCACACTGCTTTCACACATGATCAGAACCTAAACCTACAGCAGTTATAAAGTTCTTAAGGCCAGAACACACATGCATGCTGGCACGCGACAGAGTTCTTTTCCCCGCTACAACCACATAAAGGCAGCAGCCAGGTGACACATCATGCGACCAACGACGTGTTGATGTCGCTCTGCCAGAAAGGCACATATGGTTGTGTTCAGACCACATCCTCCCGCAGACACAGGGTGTGATCCAGACGACTTGAAAGCTGGCTTCCAGAATTTTCTAATACTGAAGGCGTGCTGGTTGTGATCTACAGAGGGGTCATGGACGAGCCTTGTGAGTGACCTGACACAGGAACCAAGACAGAAAACCATGGAAAGCCCAGCATCTGAGCTGGTTTAGTAGAGTTCCTTTAGGTATCCCTGACTTTTCACGTAGACGTCACAATGACGTCTTTCATGCTCCAGCAATAGAGGGGTGACAAAGTTCAAATCAAAGTGTACAGTGGGAATATACAATACAGTGCAAAAGCCCATTAGATTAAAAATACCATTGTTTTAGCAACGGTATAATGACCAGATAGACCATACAGTGTTGTGAAAGTGTGAAAGTTGTGAAGTGTTTGCCCCCTTCCTGATTTCCTATTGTTTTTGCACGTTTGTCACTTAAGTGTTTCGGAACATCAAACCAGTTTAAATATTAGTCAAAGACAACACAAGTAAACACAAATTGCAGTTTTTAAATGAAGGTGTTTATTGTTAAGGGAGAAAAAAAATCCAAACCTACATCGCCTTCTGTGAAAAAGTGATTGCCCCCTGAACCTAATAACTGGTTGGGCCACAACTGCAACCAAGAGTCTTTTACAGCGTTGTGGAGGAATTTTGGCCACTCATCTTTGCAGAATTGTTGTAATTCAGCCACACTGGAGGGTTTTCGAGCATGAACGGCCTTTTTAAGGTCATGGTGTTTCATGGTCATGAAGATGCGTTCTGGAAAAATTGAGACAAGCTTTAATGTTCTTTTTTCTCAGCAGTGGTTTTCATCTTGGAACTCTGCCATGCAGGCCATTTTTGCCCAGTCTCTTTCTTACGGTGGAGGCATGAACACTGATCTTAACTGAGGCAAGTGAGTCCTGCAGTTCTTTGGATGTTGTTGTGGGGTCTTTTGTGACCCCTTGGATGAGTCGTCGCTGCGCTCTTGGGATAATTTTGGTCGGCCGGCCACTCCTGGGAAGGTTCACCACTGTTCCATGTCTTCACCATTTGTGGATAATGGCTCTCACTGTGGTTCACTGGAGTCACAAAGCTTCAGAAATGGCTTTATAACCCTTTCCAGACTGATAGATCTCAATTACTTTCTTTCTCAATTGTTCCTGAATTTCTTTGGATCTCGGCATGATGTGTAGCTTTTAAGGATCTTCTGGTGTACTTCACTTTGTCAGGCAGGTCCTATATAAGTGATGTCCTGATTGAGAACAGGTGTGGCAATAATCAGGCCTGGGTGTGGCTAGAGACAGTGAACTCAGGTGTGATAAACCATAGTTAAGTTATGTTTTAACAAGGGGGGCAATTACTTTTTCACACAGGGCATGTAAGTTTGGATTTTTTTTCTCCCTTAATAATAAACATATTCATGTAAAAACTGCATTTTGTGTTTACTTGTGTTGTCTTTTACTAATATTTAAATTGGTTTGATGTTCCAAAACACTTAAGTGACAAACGTGCAAAGAAATAGGAAATCAGGAAGGGGGCAAACACTTATTCACACCACTGTATATAATTATTGCTGATTCAACTTATTGGAATACAAAAAAAAAAAAAAGTATTTAGTGTGACCTCCCCTTACAGTTGAGCAAAGTAGCATCTGGGGGCTACTTCGGATGCCAAGTTGCCCCTTCGAAGGTCCGCAGAAGCTTGATCAGGAAAGGTAAAAGCCAAGAAACCACTTTTTTGGAAGGCTAAGATATGCTAAAGCCCCCAAAGATTGGAATGAAGATCAGTGGAAGAGAGAATTATGGAGTGACGAATCCAAGTTTCGGGTCCAGTCATCAACGATATGTCATACATATTCATTATAGCATTGTTAAAACAACAAGTGGTGGCCTAAGACTTTTGCACAGTACTGTACATACCTTCAAAGGTATAACAGCGGTTTTTTAGGCTGATGTTGAACACTTCTCCAGTCTCACTTACCTCCATGGGTTCATCTACCTCAACCCCTCCCTGCACAGAGCTAGGGATTAGTCTGAGCAGGAAGACCTCTGCCTCTTCAGGGAGCTCATCCTGAGTGATGTTCAGCGGTAAGATGGCACTCATTTGCCCTTCTGCAAACCTCAGTATTCCAGAGGCTGGCGACAGGTCACTGGAGACAGGGGTCCTGTCTGTGGCGTTTCGTATTATAGTCCAGTTTACAGAGACAACATTATGGGTTCCTCCATTTCTTACTATGGTGATGCCTTCAAACCTGGGAGGGAAATGGAAAAATCATAAATAGTGAAAAATTGCCCATGATTTGTGATTGTACATGAATGATCTCCAAACCCCTCACCTGACAGTCGTGTCTTCATTAATTACCACAGGTTGGGCTGGAGCTGGACTGCTGATCGAGAGCACTCCATGAGGCTTGTCATTAGGCTCAATGGTCACCTGCACGGTGCTCGGAGACGCCAGCACCGCATCGCCCACAAGTGTGTCCTCAAGAAGGACCACCTGGAAAGACTCAGCGATTTCTGGAAGCCTGTCATCAACGATATTGAACCGCAGCACAGTTTCATAAATCCTCGGTGGAAAAACCACCACCTTCTGAGTCTGCAGGTCCACAAAGTCCTCCAACAGCGTGGCGCTGGCTGCTCCATTCCCTGTGACCACCGCGTAGGCAACAGACACTTCTCTATCATCAGAGCCGATGAGAAGTCCATCCTCACTTCTGCCACGAGTCAAGGTTAGATCTATGACACCGGCGCTTTCTGGCACAGCCACGGACGGTTGTAAGAATCGCACGGGAGCGTCGTTGCGTAGGATCTTGATCTGCACGCTGGTGCTGTTGGAGTTTAATAAAGCGCCGCCTGCCACTCCTGTCAGCTGCACAGTGAAGAGCTCGTCATCTTCTGGAACCTTGTTTGGAAGAAGAAGAAACACCAGCACGGCGTTAATCACCACAGTTAGTCCGGTTTGAAAAAACATACAGGTGGCATGGTGCGCGCTGACTCCGCGTAGCAACGCCGCTTATGTTCAGTCCTTTTGTTTTTAATTTCCAATGGCTGTAATTAGACGTACACAGGAATGGTGCGCTTGTGTTGTGGTGGAATTACTGTGATTACACTAAATACAGTCATTAAGAGTTTCCAACTTGTAAAAACCACTCACGTCTTTGTCAAACCTGTAATTACCAATTACAATCTTGAAATTTTCGAAAAGGTGTGGCGTGCGTTGTAAACAAACCCAACCAGGAATAAGGCACTGGCTTTCCACAGCAAAACGCAGTAAGGAGTCGGTGAGGGGGATCAATCATACGCTCCAGTCATTTTTAGTTATAACCCATTAATGTGGACTAGCTATTTATCCTGTAGTATTTTGCTTTCAGTGGTTTGATTTAACTGCAGTTAAAGAATCCATGTTGCCATTTTATGTGTTGTCACAGAAACGATTCATTTCCATGTCCAGGGACCAGGGCCAGCACTAGCACATTTGGTGCAGTTGGCAAGATTCACTCAGTTGCAGCCTTCCTTCTATTCCCATTTTAGCTAAGTTTTGCTAAATTAACTCAGGAAAGTCAGTACTTTCAGGCCAGCTGTGTCAAGTGAGTACCGGGATAAGCTCCAGACCCTACTCCTGCCAAGGGTTACAGTACATATTTAGTAAAGGTACAGTCAGGTTTCATATTGTGTTTTTATATTGTAAATGTTTTCCTCATCCACCGCTGTTCAAAATGTTATAAGTGACCATTGTAGCCCATTTTGAACATAACTAAAACAAAACACACAGTTTTGAAGATGTAAGATCATAACACTTCATTAAAAAAACCCAAAAATCTGTGGCCAGAGTTTGTAATGCAGATTTTCTGACACATGTACTTCAAAACAACTGGGATCTAATTACTCCCCATGTGGCTTTGAGGAACAGGGGTGCAGCCTGAGTTCCTGGTCTAAAATGCAGGGGTGTAGCTAAAATATGACGAAAATAAGCCGTCTTTGGACTAAACTCATCGTGTTTTGGTAGTCACATGAAAACCTGGCAAACCATTTTTTATGTTTTTATTATTTATTTAAAAATGATGAAGCCCTGCTGGTGACTTCCCTGCTTAAAATTAAGGCATGACATTGTAAGGTGTGGAAACAAGATATTAGTTTGTGGGAATTAGATTACCTCACCTTACCCTATTAATTACTCCACTTACTAACTAACACCTTACTACCTCGTCTCTACGCATTTGGATTTCCACTAAATAAGTCGTGACCATGCATTAATTTTATTAAGAAGTAAGAACTATTGGATCACACACCCGCACGTGGCCAAAAGTATTGGGACAGAAGCCACATTCTTTCCGTTTGCCACATTTTAAGCACTCTTGTAGTTCCCTCAGGAAATGTAGATCTAGTTAATATTAATGAACTTGTTCCCACACCTTAATACGTCATGGCCACGCCTTCATTTTGATAAGAAGGGATGTCACCGGCGGGGCTCTGGAGCTACTAGAGTGAAATTTAAATAGTTGATCTACTTACAAACGACTTGATTAATGAATGCAGCTCTAGTACAATTAAGCCTTTACAAAAATGATGCTCTTTCCAATTGAAGCTAATTGTGCCAAGGAAGACCCTGCCCTTCTAAGAGCACCCAAACAGTTCTTTTCTTGTTCATCGTTTTGAAATTAAGTAATCTTCTGCCTACTTTATAATCTTCAGTTAATCTAATAATGATGTATAACCAGGAAATGAAGACAACCTTATCATCCTGTATTAGTATGCTGAAGACCACAACCGCCCTTCCAGGAGGGATAGTGAGGTTTCCTCTGTCTGGACTCAGATCCTCTATGGCTGGGTTGGGACCCCCCGAGATCTGTCAGCAAAAAATGTAACATCATGACTCATTAAAGAAGAATAACATATGAAGCTCAAACTAGAGGACAAAATGATCAGTGCTCACCTCAAAATTCACCGTGACCGTCCCATACGTTCCTTTCTCTCTGATAAGAGTAAGAGGCACATACTGGTTTCTGCCTTTTGGCTCCTCCACAGTGATCAGGCTTGTCTAGAGATGACAGAGTGAATTCACTCCATTTTAATCTCGCACACAGATTCAGAAGATCCCGCTCTAAAAATGGATGGTGTCTATTCGGACAGCGAATATGCTCATCACGAACCCATCACAGTTAAAGAATGAATCGTTTACAAAATGGTGACTCCTTAGGGTGCGCACAGCTGGATATCATGGCACTACCCAGACTTCCATTGAGGAGCTAATCCATTCCGTTAATTGTTTCGTGTGTATTTTAGTCCCCCTTAGCAACCTCGCAGCCTCCCTACACTCCCACCCGGCGACCCCTCTGCAGAGGCATTTCACCCCCCTAAAACTGCCCCAAATCTCATTTCCTCCCTGTCCACCCCCCTTAGATTTAACCACCCTTCAATAAACATGCAACGAACTTTCGCCAGGAGTCTCCCTGGCTACTCTTTAAGTCGTATCCCTGAGCAAACATCGCTGACGCATCGTTTTCTGACTGCGGTCTGTATAAAGAAAGTCACAACACCAAAGTCTTACTGAGTTGAAGCCAATGATTCCAAAGGCATTATCATTGGACAAGATGGTGATCCTGGCCCTGTCTGGAGTTCCGACGGTAACGCCGTTGGACGAGCTCTGAAATCAGAAATGTACCGATAGCATTACAGTTCCATATTATTGCTGTATAAAATCAGGTCCAGCAAAACAACAGCCTTAATAAATAATATAAACTCGTTGAGATTCGGTTTAGCAGCATGACTTGAAACCCAGCCACCAGGTCAACATTCACACTTTTACAACCCCAAATGAGAAAGAGTTGGGGAAAAAACCAACAAACAATCCACAACAACACTGAAACGAAACAAAACGCAGTGTTCCTTACACTTACTTTGTCTGTTAGTTCATTGCAGACTGTATGAAACTAAGATTTCGAGTTGTTTTCTGGTCAAATTCATTTAATTTGTTATTAGCTATACAACAGTTAGTTCCGACCTTACAATCTGATTGGTTGAGAACCTTCTCACCATAATAATATTTGTGTGAACAGCACAGCACAGCTTTTTCACACCAAAAAGGTATCTCTGCTGACAGATTGCCAAGGATAAGCTTTATGTACACAACATATACAAATAATGCATTACCACTAATAAATAACTAAATTCTATTGTTACATTTTTAATGATTTGTTTTTTTCCATTCATCGTTGCGTATTTGCTTTCTGTATTGTAACTAACGTTACTTGGTCATTTTATATAAACCTTTTGTAGCATACTGTCTTAAGGTAGAGTGCATAGCAACAGCTCATTTGTTGTGGACCTACTTTTTTTAATGCATATTCAGTATTAAATTCAGAGCTTTCCTTATTTGATTTGTAAAAATGCAACAGAACACAAGAGGGCGTGTATTATTGCGAGTAACATCATGGCTGTGATTATCTATGGCACTCGCCTTTGGTCCATGCCAAATCAGAGGAGTGATGTTATTTGTGTTAACAAACTCCCTCTAGTGTGTCATTGCTTAAATATACTGTACATCAGCATTTCAGGTCTGTAACACATTCCAAAAAAGATGGGACAGGAGCAATTTAGGGCTAGTAATGGCATAAGAAACTAAATAATGATATGATTTCATAGGATCTCCATGTGTGAGAATTGATTTTTAGTTTTAGTTACCCATTTAGCCCTAGCAGAAAAATGGTGTCAAATCCTGGAAACTTATATTCAAAATAATTTCGTGAGAAGACTCTTTTTCTTGAGCAGCATTTTCCTGTGGTTTCCAGTGGTTGTTTTGTCTTTGAGTGTCAAGCATCTAAAGGGTTTATTTTTCAGTCACATGGTGTCACCGGGCATTCAGCATTTCCAGCAGTCAGCCATACCACATCTGCCACTCGGGTCAAACTTTGGTGTCTAGGAGGCTGGTATGTATGAATCATGAATGAAAATGGTTACACCTATGAATCATAGCTCCTGGGAGACAATGCACCAGTGAGCAAACCCCTTTGAAATGAATACAGGGCCACGCTAACCACTCTGCCCAGTTCTTAAAATAGAGCCACGGTTAACCTCCATTTTGGCAGGTAACATTATGGGGCTGCTCATCCAGTAAAGTTAGCAGTTCATCTCCAAGTGGGAGCGTGTTTCATTCAACTTCATTACATAAGTATATCTCTGATAAGTACTTAAAAAGAAAACTGAATTGACCTATTTTTAGTTTAAGTCAAGTCAGATTTATTTCTATAGCGCTTTTTACAATGGAGCATTGTCTCAAAGCAACTTTACAAGTTTAGATTATCTCCTAATATCTACATCCAATCCCAAATTGAGCAAGCCTAGGGCGACAGTGGCAAGGAAAAACTCCCTAAGTGTTATGAGGAAGAAACCTTGGGAGGACCAAGACTCAAAAACGGACCCAACCTCCTTGGGCGGCGGCGTTTAAAAAAAGTATACTAAAAGCAGACGACAAACTTTTGATGTAAGGGATATTTAGCTTGTGTGGAGATGCATTTAAGAGCTAAACGTTCTGAAGTGTTCCGAGCAAATGTTGACCGGCTACTACATTTGCAAAGCAGCTAGTCACGGTGGTTTGTTTGTATATTCTTGTTACCACAATGACATGCAGTATGAAAGTCTGAGGCGGTGTGGTGTAAAGCCATTTTCAAAAATAACAAAGAAGCTACATGTTTTTTTTGTATCTGCGGTTCTAAAAGTAGGTTTCAGCGCAAGAAGTCTCTAGCAGCGCTAAGAGGGATTTCAGCAGAGGATCCAGCAATATAAGGGCATTTGTGTACATGAAAAGAGACACGGCAAGAGAAAGACACAGTGAAGAATCGCGAGAGCTAAAAGAGATAAAAAACTCCAAGTTTAACCCCTTAGCACTCAGGGCTGCATTCAGGGAGACCTTCGTCAGCAGTAACAAAGCTTTCTTTCACGCTCTGAGCTCTGAACTTATACTCAAACAATGTTCACATCAGCTTTCAAACCCTCTTCACTCAGTGTCACAACACAAGGGCTGTACCAGTGAAGACATCTGTGGACTCATCTTTATTCATTCTTTATTACCATTTTTATTATGCATTTAAATTGTCAGTGCGTCTGTTGTCGATATTTGTTGTTTG
Organism: Ancistrus triradiatus; assembly: GCA_025084515.1. Lineage (NCBI taxonomy): Eukaryota > Metazoa > Chordata > Actinopteri > Siluriformes > Loricariidae > Ancistrus > Ancistrus triradiatus. The sequence continues at coordinate 172,525 of JAJAGP010000953.1, read as the reverse complement.
TTGTATTCAGACTACCTTTGCGTTGTACTCTTGTATGGTTGGGAACTTTTGTTTTTTGTCTCTTCTCATCTACATATGTAAGCGTAACTCAAAAAATGGTTGTACGATAATATGTGACAAATAAAACTTGAACTTCATGGCTGTAGAGAGCAGAACTTCTGACGAGATCAATGTCGATTTTCTGAAGTCTCCTATACTAGACGTCAGCATCAACTGCATCTTCAGCGTTTATACTTTCTCCTTCAGTCATTGTGTAAAAGCAGCTGCGTAACACCCCAGTGGTTTTCCCATAGTGAGTCACCGTGCCAGGTTTCCCTTTAATCCCATAGCCAGGAGAGCTGTGCCTGTCAGAATGAATTTCCTCTCACAAGGTGACTCTTAAGGTAGTCCTACAGCCAAAGCAGCATGGTCCGAGACTCGAATAGGCTACAGATGACATCAAAGGGCATGCCAGCGCATACAGGTCTTATGGCCGGGGTTGAAAAGATGAGAAGCATCCAGAGAGGATTTGGGGCACAAGCTGGAGGTTTGAGGGGTTGAAAAAATGGAAAGAAAGCAGAGCGAAATGTGCACGCAAACCTAAAGAAAGAAAGGATTCATAAAGTAGACCTCCCACTGAGACAGAACTGTAACATGACCTGCTGTGTCATAAGACTGACATAAATGTATCGTAAAGCTGCCAGAGCAGACCTTATAGACCGCTGTGAGATGTCAACAACTGTAAGGACAGTCGACATTGTAATGCGGGGGCACAAATGGTCTGGCCCCCACCATGAGGAGCACTGGAGATGGAACCCACCTCTGGCAAAACTGGATCATGTATTCTGGTGGAATACTCACTGAGGCTGGAAACTGCCATTAAAACACCAACGGTGAAATGGAACCAATAGAGCTGCCCTATAAGGGGCACTAGAAAGTATCCTGGATTTTACAATGGTGCCAGGAGACAAAATGTTACTCCATAATGGACTCGCTTTTTGCCAGAGGTGGAGCTCAAACTCCCCCAAAGAATCACTCAGTCAGTGATGTACTGGTTCCCAGTGCCGAGCCACTTCGGTTCGATCCCTCTGGTGAAGAGAGGTCTGTCGGTTATGGCAGTGGTTCTCAAACTGTGGTATGAGTACCACTGGTGGTTCTTGAAGGAGCACTAGGTGGTACGCCAGAAGACCTTGGAAAATGTACTAAGTAATTATTTAATTATTAAGGAATTATTTAATGATTAAAAATCTAACATTTCCATGTGCAAAGTACATGTTTTAGACTTTCCATAATTTTATTTTAATAAAACTAATTTGTGTTTTGTGTTTAAAAATAGACACCTGTATTTCATTACATCTATGCCGTGTCAACTGCTTCCCATATTTTGAATTTAATGAGACGTTATCAGTAAGCCTCTTGCATTCGTACAAAAGCAATAGTTAAAAATGAAGGCCTCAAATAAATTATTATACGTGGTACTTGGAGGTTTTGGCTTGATGGTGGGAGATACTTTGTCTAAAACGTTTGAGAACCACTGGGTTTCGGGGTTGCATTTTTGTTCCTCATTGTTGTTTCTCAGTTCACTTGCACACCAGAGGAACTTTTTTTGTAGTTCTTAGAACTGTTGGAGAAAGTGCCCCTTTCTTAGGTGTTCGAACGATTGTAGTTCACGTATAGGGACTTGTATACGGACTTTTTTGGCTCCTACTTCAAAGAAGGTACTTTTCCCAGCACATAGGAACCCTGAGTGAAGTAAGCCTGATGCTCTTGGTACTTAGAGTACTGCGATTGGTCCAGACATAGTGATTCCTCCAGTTGCAGACTTTATGCAATAGAGGTACAGCAGGATTATCAAAACTCATAAGGGCATCATACATTACCCCTAAATGCCATACTACCTCTGCATAGCAATCCTTATGGTTCTAAAGTTCTAAGCAAATTAAGTAATTACCTGGAGTCGGAGGCTGAACACAAAGGTCTCGTCAGCTTCAGGAAGGTCATCGTCCTTCACGGCGATGAAGATGGTTTTGCTCGACTCGGTGGACAGGAGGAAAGCAGCTGCAGTGGTGGCCTCAAAGTCTCCAGTGTCCTCACCCTGCAGCTGCATCACCACAAACCTCATTTTTACAACCATCATATCCAGTTTCCATCAAAGACCTACATTCATGCTCTAGGTGAAACCACAACTGGATGATAAGCCAGAGATTCTACACCTGAATAGGAGGGATGCACTGAAAGTGCATGTTAGTGCACTGGATTACTGTACTGTGCTGTCGTCTTTTAGCAATGCTAAAATGATCATATACAGTGGTGCTTGAAAGTTTGTGAACCCTTCAGAATTTTCTGTATATCTGCATAAATATGACCTAAAACATCATCAGATTTTCCTAAAAGTCCTAAAAGTAGATAAAGAGAACCCAGTTAAACAAATGAGACAAAAATATTATACTTGGTCATTTATTTATTGAGGAAAATGATCTAATATTACATATTAGTGAGTCGCAAAAGTATGTGAACCTTTGCTTTCAGTATCTGGTGTGACCCCCCTGTGCAGCAATAACTGCAGCTCTGCAATTCATTGTTCCATCAACATTGTTCCTTCAGTTGCTTAGAAGTTACCCTGGGGTCCTTTGTGACCTCGCCAGCTATTACACGCCTTGCTCTTAGAGTGATCTTTGTTGGTCGACCACTCCTGGGGAGGGTAACAATGGTCTTGAATTTCCTCCATTTGTACACAATCTGTCTGACTGTGGATTGGTGGAGTCCAAACTCTTTAGAGATGGTTTTGTAATCTTTTCCAGCCTGGTGAGCATCACCAACTCTTTTTCTGAGGTCCACAGAAATCTCCTTTGTTCGTACCATGATACACTTCCACAAACGTGTGTTGTGAAGAGCAGACTTTGATAGATCCCTGTTCTTTAAATGAAACAGGGTGCCCACTCACACCTGATTGTCATCCCATTGATTGAAAACACCAGACTCTAATTTCACCTTCAAATTATCTGCTAATCTTAGAAGTTCACATACTTTTGGCACTCACTAATATGTAATAATTTTCCTCAATAAATAAATGACCAAGTAAAATATTTTGTCTCATTTGTTTAACTGGGTTCTCTTTATCTACTTTTAGGACTTTTAGGAAAATCTGATGATGTTTTAGGTCATATTTATGCAGAAATCTAGAAAATTCTAAAGGGTTCACAAACTTTCAAGCACCACTGTATAACATATTGTCGACAGTTGGACACCAAATATTTAATTCCACTGATCTTCATTCCAATCTTTGTAAGCTTTATCATATCTTAGCCTTTTCACTTTATTCCCCTTCTGAAAAAGTGGTTTCTTGGCTGCTGCCCTTCCAAAAAGACCATTCCTGATCAAGCTTATTCAGACTGAAAAGCCAGACTGAAGTTATCCATTTATCATTAAAGAACTACATTCATGGTCTAGGTAAGGCAACAACTGAATGCTGAGCAAGAGCTTCTACCCCAGAATATGGGACTGGCTTGACGTTCACGGTTTAAAATGGAACAAGTTTCAGAAGAACAAAGCTTCTTCAAAGCAGTTCCGACCGGATGACCTCCATTACCACAGCCAGTTACGGCACTCACTAAAATACACAACAAAAAAAGATCACAGATCCTCCCACGGTGCTACTTTCCTAAAAGCCATTTGGCTGAAGAATGATGGCGGGACACTTGGCGTTGCTGTTGAACAGGAGGCAGATTTGCGTTGTTGTGCTAATTGTGGTCAGATGTGCACAGTCATGAGCTTGCAGCAGGCAGACTGTTGGGTTTAGAGGTACACCCTGCTGTTACTGGCACATGCACATCTGGTTAACACTTCAGTAACACAGTGTGATTTCTCACTTTATTCCATCAGCCGTATAAGCTGCTGACAGCTGATGGTGTTGCTGTACTGCTTGTACTCACGTAGCAATGTTATTTTGTCCTATAGAGGACGATTGTGCAGCATATGGTCTGTTCTGTCCTTCATAACGATGCGTGTCTTAGGAATACAAAATAGTACAACGGACAAAAAAAATAAACCAAAAAATGTCTAAATTATTTAAAACAAAGAGGAAGGATGCACTAAAAGTGAATGTTACTGCACTCATTCACAGTAGTGTGCAAAAGTCTTAGGCCACCATTAGATTTGTTGTTTTAGCAACAGTGTAAGACCATATATAGCATATTGTTGATGACTAAACCCACAAACTTTGATGCGTCACTCCATAATCCTCTTTTCCACTGATCTTCATTCAAATCTTTGTGAGCTTTAGCATATCTAAACCTTTTCACCTTGTTCTCCTTCTGAAAAAAAGTCGTTTCTTGGGTTGTACTTTTCCAAAAAGAACATTCCTGATCAAGCTTCTTCTGCTTTTTAAATGAAGACCTGTGGAAAAGATTATTATGGAGTACATATGGAGTGACGAATCCAAAAATTTTAATTTTGGGGTTCAGTCATCAATAGTAATGTTTTATATGGTCATTATCCCATTGCTCAAACAACAAATCTAATGGTGGCCTAAGACTTTTGCACAGCACTGTTAAAGCCTCACAGTTTTTAAATCTCCAGTCTTTTGGTAATCGTCTTTGTCCATTTTCTCGACCAGTAGTATTTTTACTGAACGGCTCCTCTCTGTTTACTCTTACTTTACCTTTTAAAATGATAAATACACATCTACACAGCTAGAATTACTTCTTAGAGAAGACAAACTGCTTCCGAAGAGCTTACCAGGACCAGAGCGGTGACGTTGACGGGATCTCCCACCCTCTCCACCACCAGACGTACTATGGCTCTGCTGCTCTCGTTCACCACAAACTCGGTCTGGCCTTGGAACCTCAGCTCTGCAGACTCTGACCTGGCACTGGGGATGAGGAGCACCAGGAATATGCCAGCTAGAGCCAGGAGCCCTGGCATTCCTAACAAATAAAAGAGAAACACAGAGGGTAAATATCTAAAGAGGTAAAGGGTACAAGCACCCGTCCTGAAGCAAACTGACACTCTGGGAACCTGTCCCTTCTGATACTGGAGAGGTAATCTTGTGGAATACGTTCTAAGACTGGAAACTTTAAGGGTTAAAGCGTACCATTCTGGACTTTCTGAACACCTACTATGCTGGGTAGTCTAGAGAGCCAGCAAACCACCTGGATTTGTACTTTGGTGCCAGGAGCCCACACCTGGATGGTATCAGACATGGTTTGGTGAGCTACTGGCACACTTTACTTCCCAGATTGGCTCATTTGAGTAAGAGCTGGGTCTGCAGGTGTCACGTGACCAGACCAGGGGTGCCTTCATGTTACAGGTTTTATGGGAAGGGGTAACTAACCCATTCAGGCCGTATTGTGGCAATATCCAGTCTTTAGGATCTGGCACCTGTCTGGGCAGGTGGAGGAGATTTGAGTACAAGCCCACCCTGAGATATGAATCCAGACACAGCTGTTTCCAGCAGCTGGCTCCTGCCGCAGAGCCACCGCACCGCCACAGTGACTGGTATAAGGAGATGGAGTGAGGTCATACCTAATAATATACCAGCGTCTCACTTTGTGACCTGTCTGTGAAGGTTAGCTCACGACTATTATGGCTACCTCCTGATCTGCCAGTGGGATCTTGCATCAGGTCTGGGAAAATCACTGGATTCTCTGCTCTTGCGCTCTTTCTTCCATTCAGGCGTTTGCAGTATCCAAAGGCCAGTTGTCATGGCTAACAAAACAAACAACTTAAACAGTGCGTGTTGTGGGCATCTCCTCATTCATGCTCTCATTTCGGTATGAATGACCGCATGCATCCTTTTTTTGGATATCTTCACTAAATTACAAGGAGGGGAAAAAAAGCTTGGAATTAAGTCATTTTAATGTAGGTTGTGTCATTATTATTTATTCCTGCACAAGTCAACGCTGCTGAGGAAAGTTGGGCTATAACCGTTTCTTCATTTGTTCCATTTCTGGTAGATCATTTGGGGCTATTTTTGGCCTCAGAGGGTGTTCAGAGCTGAGGACATTTTATCAATGTACCATATTAGATCATTTAAGTGCTCCTTTGTTTAAAATGAGGCTGAGATACAATGAGAACTGGTAAAAGAGAAAGGTATAACACAGCCCTTATCTGTCCACACCTCATCTCACTGATTGCAACACCTGACTTTTGGAAACAGTGGTCTTCTTCTACTCCCACATCTATCACTGTAACTTGGTAACTTTAAGATTGCCAAGTGCAGCTGAAGTCTATGATTCTCATCCCATGTCTTTCAGTGACAAATTGATGCATGGCAATCATTCTGCCCATAATAATTCTGCACCTCTTTGTGAACATGCTGAGCATTTTGAGCAGACTTTCATTTCACTTCTGGTTAAATGCTCGAATGACATCATTTGGTGAGGTTGCCAATAAATTTGGAAATGAAATTTCCTCTCCTGGAAGTGTGAAAGCATTTATGTGCTTTGAAAGAAGGTGAGAGCCAAGGCAAGGCCGCAGACTGAAATGAAATAATTTGAGCGCCGTACACAGGCTTTGAGTCTTACAATGTCGCATTCATGCCATGCCAAGGTTGGGAGACAGTTCTGTCCTGTCACTTTTGTGACGCTTCATTGGAGGTAAAGCCATCATTCATCAGAAAGGTCACCATGGGAGCATCAGCAAAACCCCTTGACACTGATAAAGAAAGACTCTGCAAGGATCTCCTCATTGTGTGCCAGTCCACCATGGGACACAGTGGCCAGAGACACTTCAAAGACCTATCAGTGACCAAGATGCCCCAGAGAGGCAAAGAACCTGGCAGTACAGCTCTATGACTGACCCCAGGACAGGGCTATTGAGCAACGTCTTCGTGTAAATGGATTGGGTTGGTCTAGCCAACATATGGCACTTTTCCCCTTGCCTATTCCCTAAAGCATGGCACAGACACTAATCTGAACCTTCTAACAATGTTTTGAGGCCAGTAGGGTATTTTACATGAAAATATGGATTCATGGTGCCACTATTGTCCATCTCATTGACTTCCTATTGAGCATGAGAATTTGTTAGTCTATTGTAACAGTGGCCATGAACCACGCTGTCCACTAGTGCCTGGTTTTCAAGCATGACAAGCATCGCCTCATCCAGCAGTGTTTCCAAATTGTGGTGCGCTGCACATTGAGGTGTTCACCCTGCAGTAATGCACCCAATTAACGTCAAGAGGTGCTTGTTAAAGAGCGAGCGAGCTGACTAAGCTGTGATGGAGGAAAGCGAAACAACTTCAGGCTGAGGATTTGGAGATGCTGACATGCAAAACCAGGCAAAGAAAATGATAAAGATGTAAAGTCAAAGCTTAAATCAAGGTATCCATAAAAAATCGATTAAAAGTTGTACAGTTGAGGGCGTCTCCCATCTTTTTTTTCTTTCCTCCTTGACAGCCAAGCAATCACTGCAACATACAGCACTGTGCAAAAGTCTTAGGCCTCCATTAGATTTGTTGTTTCAGCAATGGTTTGACGACCATCAAACAACATACTGGCGATGATTTTACCCAAAAATGTAAAATTGGATTCATCACTCCATAATCCTCTTTTCCAGTGATCTTCAGTCTAATCTTTGTGAGCTTTAGCATATCTTAGCCTTTTCACAATGTTCCCCTTTCCCTGCAACAGTGGTTTCTTGGCTTCTACTTCCAAAAAAACCATTTCTAATCCGACTTTTTTGGATCGGCAGCTTCAGCTTGGCATCCCGACAAAGCTGCCAGATGCTGCTGTTGCTTAAGTGACACTAAATACTTGCAGACTATAGAAGAATTTTTAAAATACAAAAGTCCTGTATTTTCTGGTTGTATTCTTATAAATAAATGTGTTAAAACAATGGTATGGCTAATCAAACGTTGGCCTAAGACTTTTGCGCAGTGCGGTATCAGCTCTCTCCAAACTCCCTGCATTCTTCATTTCCACGCTTGAGCGCCTATAAAGATCTATATCATCCCTTTTTCTCAGTAGCAGTGCTCTGAAAAAAGCCTACATGCCCAAGCCTGGAAACTTTACAATGGCCTCAGCACTTTTTTTTCTACATGCTGATTAAGCTGCTTAAGGCTTAGCAGATCAAAGTTTGGGGAAAAGTTGGCACAATGGGCGGCTTTAGGTGGTTTAAATTTATTAGCTAAAAAAATGTGGCAATAAAGAACAGGGCCTTGACCCAACAACCCTCAACTGTGACTTGGCAGCAGGTTCAAATGGAAGCGACGGCCACAATGTAACTGAGACTTAAGCAGTTATGCTAGATCAGCTGGCTGAAGACGTGTCGACGTGTTTGGTTACGTGCTTGCACTGTTGCCCAGCGGCTGCCTCTTGGATTACCCTTGCCGGGCAGTAGAATCCGTAATCTTGGCATTAATTATTCAATCAGTAAAGCTTCACAGCCAGTGCGGAACAACCTGTGTGTTGGGACATGCTTCAGGAGGATGCTCCTTACTCCAGCTAGCTGTTTGTGTACACAGGACACAGCACCAATAGGTGGAAACTGAGCAACCTGTGAGACATAGCTAATAATACAGAGATTTGTGAGGATATTGAAGCTACTTGTCTTCTCAGAGAAGGCAACCTGAGCAAAACTGTACAACATGGTTGGTCCAGCAGATGACTGAGACAAGAGTAAGTAAAACGATTGAAGCACACCTACAGTTTAGGCCGACCACTGCAGAGTTCATCTCAGAAGATTAGTCCATACACCAGGCCCTCTAGGATTATCCTGGCCAAGCTGACCCTTGATGACTCAGCACCTACTTGTTAGACCTAACCTGATGTAGCAGAACACCTTAAGGGCTGTGTTAGGAACACACTGATTACGAATTAATGACATAAGTAGACTCGTATAACCACCTTGTAAGCATGACAAAGATTTTGCAAGTGGAGTTACCAAGGGTCAATGGTGCCTTGATGTTTCGTTGGATATTTCTGGGCAATTTGGAAGGTTTTTCAGATCTTTTAAAAAATGAAAACCTTGGGAAATTGTTTTCATTTATACCATTATGAGGGGAAATGGCAATGTCAATGAGTAAGGGCCTGGGCCAATGACCATCCACTAACCCAGTAGCTCCAGTGAAACAGTGAAGCCAAAGGCTATACCACTTGAAGAGGCATTTTCTTGAAGCACTGCATATGACAGTATTTGTCCTCTGTGTTTGTCCACCAGCTACACTATATAGACGAATGTTTGTGGACACCCAAAGAATGACATTCAAAACATGGGTATAAATATATATTTAGCCCCCACCTTTGCAGCTACAAAATCCTTTGTTCTTCTAAATGGCTTTCCACTAGATTTTGTAACGTGACTGTGAGGTCAGCTTCTGAAGTTCAATAATAAGCCCTGGCTCATCAAGGCGTCTCTGCAAGCTAGCCAAGTTCTCAAACCAAGTTGGCACACCAGTTCTCTATGGTCAAAGACAGCAGGGCAGAAAGTTGATGAGCTGACTTGCTGGAAGCAAAACTTAAAAACATTTCATGTTGAAAGTCACTGTGATATCAGTAACTCATTTTACTGCCACTGTTTGTCTGTGGAGCATCCAGAAATGTTTTATGTTATGAATGTGTTACAAGTGAGTGTTGCTGAAATAGTAGGGCTCACTAATCACAAGGGGTGTCCACAAACTTTTGTATGGACATTGGACATTGTGGATGACATGCTATTGGGTGCTGGACACCCTTATCGTCAGGCCTGGGTACGAACATAGTGCAAGGTCATTTCCATCCTGTTTTTGCATCATTACATTTAAAATTGTCTTCATACTATTTTTCAATATATATTTTACAATATCTTTTGCAATATTTAGGATGGGACATTTCCATCCAGATTTTCTTCTGCACATAGTCAGAATTTAGAACACCCACGACTAAAACACACACAATTCCAGTTGTATATATAACAAAAGTCAGACGCTTTCATTTCTTCGCATGACATGCTCCGTTGCTTCAGTAACCAGCCTTGTTTAGGGGGCTCTGGCAACCCTCAGAGCTGATCTATATGGAGGGCTCAAAAGCCAATAATTGCCACTCACGCTTCCCCTAAAGTATTTTTAGGCAAGCTGCTGCGCTGGGCATCATGTGGTTGGGGAAATTAAGAAATTTAATAAGGGACTATGGCTAAAACATACATCATTAAACCAGAGATGGATTTTTTTGGAACTTCCTCAGTTTTCACTGGTTAGACACTAATTTGGCAGCACGCTGCCCAAAACAGACTTATTTTTGGACAATATCGAGAACCTAGAATTAGAGCGCGAGTGAAAAAAAAAATGTGTTTGTGAGTACACTTGTGTGTGTCTGGGTCTGCGAGTGCTGAGAGGTTGGAGCGGGAGCAGATGCCGTTCTGATTGAAAAGTCGTCTTTTAGAAATGGTGGAACAGCTCTGCCATGTATGCCAAAGACGCCAGTGGAGCCAACGAGCAAACGGAAAGAGGGGAATACACATTTTTAAGGGCTGTCCTTGGGTTGCTCTCCAGAGTCGGCTCGTTCCGAGAGCATCCTCTATTCTGGTTTCTGAAAACACAATGACTTTTCTTTGCTCTCAATTTGTGAGGAGAGAACACAAGAAAGAGTCCCATTGAATTTCCCATTGCAAATGCTCCGGGGGCCACGGAGCTCCATGACCGATTAGCTATTGTGGCGAACAATGTCTGGAAAGGAAGAGAAAAGTACTCTTATAGGATTAAACAAGGGCCAGGCTCACAAACGGCAGCCTGTAGGATTAAAAAAAAGTAAAATATTACTTCATCAGACATGGTCGGGTGAGCCTGGCTGAAATGCTAATTGCCTTTCTTTGTAGCTGCATACAGAAGCAATGGGTGTGGAGTGTGTGTGTGTGTGTGTGTGTGTGTGTGTTTGGAGAGAAGAAGGGAGTACCCGATTCACTGACCGCCACACAAAAATGTGCCCAGACGTATTTTTTTCATGATGCTCACTCTTGTGCTCCTTCTCTCCTCGCAGGGTTTTTTTTGTTGTTTTTTTTTTCAAATGCACCCCAACTCCTCCCAGCAGCCCAAACCAAACCCCCATTCAGACAGTTAGGTCTCTTTCTCTCACTCGTCCCCCTCCAAGACCCCTTTAGCCTAGGAGAGGTGTGGGAAATTCCTGTCTTGGGCTCTTCAATCTGGTGAATTTAGCAGCCCACGGACAGATGGCTGGATTTTAGAGGGGAAGAAATTCCTGAGTGAAAGGAGAAAACAGATTCACTGGGATAACCCATCCATAAATGATCCTTCAGTTCTCATTTGAAATGCATTACTTGTTTTGTACTTTAATCTGACTCCTTATCACTGACTGTCCAATTTCTAACAGATGAACATCCACTGTCGTGATCTTGTCACGTTTTGCAACGGATCCAGCCTTCACAGGTCAGTGCAGGTCTTTGCACGATCCAACTCAAATCTCTCCACTTGAGAAATTCTTTGGCCATGACGGAACACGACAGGGAGGAACGTTGCTGGTGGTGGGAAGAAGAAAAATCCAAAAGGGAAGGATGGAGAAACAGTGGATGCGATGAAAACCACAGACACACTCTCTTGTTATCAGCAAAATTTCCTACACAAGACGGCATTCATTTAATTTCAGTGGAATTCACTGCAACATTACTTGTATAGACCATTAATGTTATTAACTGTAAAAAAATGTATTGTTAAGCAAAGTGTCCTGCACTGTGATGCAAAAGCTAATTTAAGTTACAGTGGTGTGAAAAAGTGTTTGCCCCTTCCTGATTTCCCATTTCTTTGCATGTTTGTCACACTTAAGTGCTTCAGAACATCAAACCATAATATTAGTCAAAGACAACACAAGTAAACACCAAATGCAGTTTTTAAATGAAGGTGTTTGTTATTAAGGGAGAAAAAATCCAAACCTACATGGCCCTGTGTGAAAAAGTGATTGTGCCCCCTAAACCTAATAACTCATTGGGCCACCCTTAGCAGCAACAACTGCAACCAAGCGTTTGCCATAACTTGCAATGAGTCTTTTACAGCGTTGTGGAGGAATTTTGGCCACTCGTCTTTACAGAATTGTTGTAATTCAGCCACACTGGAGGGTTTTCCAGCATGAACGGCCTTTTTAAGGTCATGCCACAGCATCTCAATAGGATTCAGGTTAGGACTTTGACTAGGCCACTCCAAAGTCTTCATTTTGTTTTCCTTCAGCCATTCAGAGGTGGACTTGCTGGTGTGTTTTGGATCATTGTCCTGCTGCAGAACCCAAGTTCGTTTCAGCTTGAGGTCACCAACAGATGGCCGGACATTCTCCTTCAGGATTTTTTGGTAGACACAGCAGAATTCATAGTTTTCCATTTATCACAACAAGTCTTCCAGGTCCTGAAGCAGCAAAACAGCCCCCCAGACCATCACACTACCACCACCATATTTTTAATGTTGCTATAATGTTCTTTTTCTGAAATGGCTGAGTTTTTTACTTTTTACACCAGATGTAATGGGACACACACCTTCCAAAGAGTTCAGCTTCAGTCTCGTCAGTCCAAAGAATGTTTTATTAACAAAAGTCTTGGGGATCATCAAAGATGTGTTCTGGAAAAAAAATTGAGACGAGCTTTAATGTTTCTTTTCGCTCAGCAGTGGCTTTCGTCTTGGAACTCTGCCATGCAGGGTCATTTTTGCCCAGTCTCTTTCTTATGGTGGAGGCAATGAACACTGACCTTAACTGAGGCAAAGTGAGGCCTGCAGTTCTTTGGATGTTGTTGTGGGGTCTTTTGTGACCTCTTGGATGAGTCGTGTCGTCGCTGCAACTCTTGGGGTAATTTTGGTTGGCCAGCCACTCCTGGGAAAGGTTCACCACTGCTCCATGTCTTCACCATTTGTGGATAATGGCTCTCACTGTGGTTCGCTGGAGTCCCAAAGCTTTAGAAATGGCTTTATAACCCTTTCCAGACTGATAGATCTCAATGACTTTCTTTCTTAATTGTTCCTGAATTTCTTTTGATCTTGAAGTGATGTGTAGCTTTTAAGGACCTTTTGGTGTACTTCACTTTGTCAGGCAGGTCCTATTTAAGTGATGTCCTGATGAGAACAGGTGTGGCAATAATCAGGCCTGGGTGTGGCTAGAGACAGTGAACTCAGGTGTGATAAACCATAGTTATGTTATGTTTTAACAAAAGAGGGGGGATCACTTTTTCACACAGGGCCATGTAGGTTGGGATTTTTTTTCCTTTAATAATAAACACCTTCATTTAAAAACTGCATTTTGTGTTTATTTGTGTTGTCTTTGACTAATATTTAAATTGGTTTGATGTTCGGATACACTTAATTGTGACAGACATGCAAAAATCATGAAGGGTGCAAACACTTTTTCACACCACTGTAATTATATACAGCCATTATACCATTGCTAAAAAATGGTATATCTAATGTAATGGTGGCCTAAGACTTTTGGACAGTACTGCATTTAAAAGATTTAAGCAGCATATGTTATATGAAACACGTTAAGTTACATTTGTTCCCTGTAAAGGTGTTCAGTTCTTTCATTCAGGGGACAAAACCCAAATATGTGACCTAACCAGTGGTGCCTAAACTCTTTTCAAACTTTTCCTCCGGATTTCTATGAGTGTTACTAAAATGGCAGTGAGAAATCTTCAGGACTCGAGCTCCAAACATTTATCATAAAGATCTTTCTGATCTTTCTTTTTCAAATCCAGTCCGTGTAATCAATAACAGGACACGGTCTAAAGCTGAACGAAACATTCCCACTGCGCCGTCATTCGGCTCTGGGTGCGAGGTCTTCATGAGGCGTTCTGTCCGGCTGAATCGATCCTCTCTCCAAACCCAGCACCATGCGTGGCCACTTTGTTTTAGCAGAGGCCCCAATCTGGTGGGAAAGGGCTATCCAGATTGGAACCCTGCTATGTCAGCTCAGAAGGTCTGAAAATCTGAACCAGACCGTAACTAATGCAAACTTAAAAGTGCACGGCGTTTCTGTATCCCTTTTTTTGTGCCACAAAGGGTTTGCGTCATTCCGTCATCAGCGAAATATGCTACATTCTATATTTGATTAATGATTCCCCAGATATGTCAAATGAATAATTATATTTTTTCTGTATCAAAACAAGTGCCAAAAGACTAGAAAATTTGCATCGGAAAATCTCTACACCCTTATTGGGCTGGATAACTGCTAATAAACGATTAGCAAACTGCATTTCTCTGAAGTAGACACAAGTGAGACTTTAGTAGCAGACATTTGAAAGGGCTGCAACTATTGGGTATATTTACAGGACTGACCAAAAATCTTAGGCCACCATGAGATTTGTTGTTTTAGCAACGATATAATGATCCTATATAACATATTGTCGACAACAGGACCCAAAAATCTCAAACTTGAATTCGTCATTCTATAATACTCTTTTCCACTGATCTTCATTCCAATGTTTCTGAGCTACACTGTAGTGCACTGAAGGAGCTTTGCTCGTATTTTTTTCTTTCCTCTGAGTCACGTCCAGAACATATGGATGAAGGTAATTAGTCATACAGAACCCACCATTCAGTTTCAAAGAGAAAATGGTTTTAAGGAGGCCCATTTGAAGAATATACAGTGGTGTTTGAAAGTTTGTGAACCCTTTGGAATTTTTTTGATTTCTGCATAAATATAACCAAAAACTTCATCAGATTTTCACACAAGTCCTAAAAGTAGATAAAGAGAACCCAGTTAAACAAATGAGACAAAAATATTTTGCTCGTCCTTTATTCATTGAGGAAAATGATCCAATATATACATATGTGAACCTCTAGGATTAGCAGTTAATTTGAAGGTGAAATTAGAGTCAGGTGTTTTCAATCAATGGGATGACAATCAGGTGTGGGTGGGCACCCTGTTTTATTTAAAGAACAGGGATCTATCAAAGTCTGCTCTTCCCAACACATGTTTGTGGAAGTGTATCATGGCACGAACAAAGGAGATTTCTGAGGAGCTCAGAGAAAGAGTTGTTGATGCTCATCAGGCTGGAAAAGGTTACAAAACCATTTCTAAAGAGTTTGGACTCCACCAATCCACAGTCAGACAGATTGTGTACAAATGGAGGAAATTCAAGACCATTGTTACCCTCCCAAGGAGTGGTCGACCAACAAAGATCATTCCAAGAGCAAGGCGTGTAATAGCTGGCGAGGTCACACAGGATCCCAGGGTAACTTCTAAGCAACTGAAGGCCTCTCTCACATTGGCTAATGTTAATGTTTCATGAGTCCACCATCAGAAGAACACTGAACAACAATGGTGTGCATGGCAGCGCTGCAAGGAGGAAAGCCACTGCTCTCCAAAAAGAAAACATTGCTGCTCGTCTGCATTTTTGCTAAAAAGATTAACGTTGGACGAGCCGGAGGCTATTTGGAAGAATGTTTTGTGGATGGATGATGAGACCAAAATAGGAACTTTTTTGGTTTAAAAGTAAAGCGTTTAGTTTTGGAGAAAGGGAAACACACTGCAATTCCAGCATAAGAACCTTATCTTCATCTCTGTGAACAATAGGTGGTGGTAGTACTCATGGTTTGGGGGCCTGTTTTTTGCTGCATCTCTGGACCAGGACGGCTTGCCATCAGTGAATGGAACAATGAATGTCTGAATGTAGCCCGTTTACCCTTCCCAACTCTCTCCTAAACGCTTCCTCTCACTATACTTGGACTTCTCCCCCTCCTATTTTTTCTCTCCTTAATTTTCACACTTTTTCCTCTTCATTCCTCTCATCTTCTCCCTCACCCTATCTTTGCGCCTGAAGCATTTCCCTAACTAGAGCGTTCTTTCCGGCTCCTCCTTCCTCCTTTCCCACTTACTTCCGTTTTATTCTTTCTGCCCACTGTCATCGAGTCTTACCTCGTTCCCTATATCGCCCCTCCATTTCACTCCCCTTCATCTTTTACTTTTCCCCATATCAGAGGCATTTCTAAAGAAAAATGTCAGGACATCTGTCCATGAACTGAATCCCAAGAGAAGGTGGGTCATTCAGCAAGGACAACGGACCCTAAGCACACACAGCCGTTCTACCAAAGAATGGTTACAGAAGAGGTAAAGTTCATGTTTTGGAATGGCCAAGTCAAAGTCCTGACCTTAATCCAATGGAAGTGTTGTGGAAGGACCTGCAGCGAGCAGCTAATGTGAGGAACCCACCAACATCCCAGAGCTGAAGCTGTTCTGTACAGAGGAATGGGCTAAAAACTTCCTCCAAGCCGGTGTGCCAGGACTGATCAACACTACAGGAAACGTTTAGTTTGCAGTTAATTGCTGCACAGGGGGGTCACAACCAGATACTGAAAGCAAAGGCTCACATACTTTTGCCACTCACTAATATGTAATACTGGATCATTTTCCTCAATAAATAAATGTCAAGGCATAATATTTTTGTCTCATTTGTTTAACTGGGTTCTCTTTATTTACTTTTAGGACTTGTGCGAAAATCTGATGATGTTTTAGCTCATATTTATGCAGAAATATAGAAATTTCTAAAGTTCACAAACTTTCAAGCACCACTGTATGAGCTAATAATGAATCTCTGTGCTGTAGCATTCTCAGACTCAAGTGGAACATGGTCCAAGCTGTTTGCTTCATAGCGAGTACAGAGCAGGCGTTAGCTTGGCTAGCATACGACTGCATTATCGCCGCTCTCTTTTGTCTCAGTACACCTGCTGCTCTGTCATCATGTGTGGTCCTTCTGGGGTCTGTTTATGTGCAAGGCATCAATCAGAGCCTTCGCGCCTCATCAGTGGAAATCCTGTTCATGACGCCACACTTTGGCATGAGGTGCAAGCTAAACAAAAGGTGTTGCCCAACTGCATAGCATTGTAGTAAATGACTAAACTTAATGTTGTTTAACTATTGAACGTCTGGCTCTATTTTAGCCATTTCAACTAATAATATAGTTGCAGCTTTGCTGGCTCGGTGGTAACAGCCATCTGCTGGAAGTCTGCTTTGGATGGGATGCCTGTTACTGCAGGACCGGCAGGGGTCGTTGCTGTGATGATTAGCTAGCGTATTAGACCCCTCCTCCACCTGAGCACTCACAGCATCCCATTCCTCCCCATTTTTATTCTGGTCATGGTCACCAGGGGGTGAAATTACCCCAAATTTACTGGGCGCAACAGCTTTCTGTAACCGTACCATTCCATACATTCCATTCCAACCACATGATCTGCGAGACCCATGTTCATTTAGTCAAGAACAGTTTACCAAAATTTGCAGTCTGCAAAGCTAAAATAAAAAGATGTGTTATTATGTAACAGGTCTTGGTATTAAGCAAGCTTGGCATTAACTAACTGCAGCCCCGACTGAGTCCCACTGGCACATGTATACTGAAGCTTGAGAAGTCAGTCATATAGAGTACAGTCTAAAGGTCTTAGGCATTCTATATTTTTCAGTTTATATTCTGTTTATTCTTTATTTAAGGTTTAGTGCTCACTGCAACTTTGTAGTTCTGCAATTACAGACTGTAGTCCATCTGTTTCTCTACATACTTTGTTCGTCCCCTTTGCTCTGTTCTCTAATGGTCAGGACCCCCACAGGACCAGCACTGATCAGGTACTATTTGGGTGGTAATTGTAGAATTACAAAGTGCAGTGACCACTAAAACGTAAATAAAGAATAAGCAGAATATAAGCTGACAAATACAGAATGCCTAATACTTTTGCACAGTACTTTACTGATTGGCAGACTGATTAGGAGATCAAACAAAAACATTAAACAATAATAAACAATAAACATGCATTCTGTTTATTATGCCATCTAATGAAATTGCATTTTTTGGACTCTAGAGGGCGCAACCATACATCATGCTCCCAAATGCATCATTTATTTTAATTGCTATTTTTTTATTTTAATAGATTTTTTTGTTTACATTTTTATACAGGAAAAGCACACGTTATTTTGGATTGCTTTTTTCTCAGCCATAAAAAGGGACTGTTTTCACTCAGTTATTTAAGATATGGTGAAGCTACAGTAGAACATTTCTTTTCATTGCAGGGAACTAAAGTTGTTTTTTTAAACTTCTTCAAGAAGCTTTGCATTGTTTACACTTCAGAAATATAAAAACTGTAAGAAAATCGAATCGTGAACTCAGTATTATTAATCGAATCGAAAGATGAGCAGAGTGTATCGTTACACCCCTAAAGAATAATATACAGGTAGTCCCTGTTTTAAAACGGTCTGATTAAATCTGATAATGGACATAAATACACATGCAGCAGAGACCGTACACAAAATGTTTCATTTCAATTTTTCCCTGGGCAGGTGATATGCAGTACGATACTCTCCTGCACTATCCCGTTCTAATGAGGAAATCAGCAGTGCATGACATAGGGGGTCACATGACAGGAGCGATGAATGCTGGGAAATGTAGTAATGTAGTATCACTTTCAATACTTTATTCAATAAATTACATGAGGTATTGAACAGTTTATTATAAAATAAGCTTTATGTTCATGATTTTGCCCAACTGTAAATGAGGGATTGCATGTTTGGCACTTTGGTGCATTTGAATGAAATTTTAAACGAAGCCAGGCTTCCCGTGTAGCCTTAAAGGATCACCCAGTTACAACTGCTACAAATGCTGCACGTTCAACAAAAGGATTTCCGAGCACTGAAAGTCTAATGACCTTCCTGGTTGTAAATAATCTCCCTAATGAAACCGGTTTAGGAAATCAGCTATGGTTAAAGCTTGAAAACAGGCATTATGCCGCATGACCTTCTGACCTGGCCCTGCAGCACTATAAGGCCTGTGAGATCAGTCCAAAAGGAAGAAATGTAAGAAGCCCCTATAAACCCAGCATAGAAAACCAAACGTGATCGTTGAAGGTAAATCACAAACGTAGAGATTAGTGAAATGGTTTGACCAGGGAGGCTTTTATAGGAGGTTCCCTGTTGTTTGAGCTGAATGGGTGCGCGGGGGAGAGATGCACAAAGCGCACCGTCCTGAGTAACCATGGAAACGCCAATCGGACGGCCTTCCATCATGAATATTATTATTCTAGAGCTCTCAGGTTGCCACTGGTTGCAAACTTATTCATGACTTGCGTGATGAAGAAACTGAAGGAGATCTTCAGGGTTGGATTGGCGCCTTTGATGAGTCCAAATGAACAGAAATGAAGTTGGAATTTATTTCTAATATTATATCATCTCCATTTTTTGGATAAAATGTTTATAGCAAGGATGGAAGGAACGGAGGAAAGCACAAAGAAAAGGCACAAAGGCAACCATGTGAGTGAAATAATCCAAACCACGCGTCAATACGATGCGTAAAAAGAACGAAAGATGACAAAGACCCCGTGCCAGATCTGCTCCAAAATCGTATTATACCCAGCCATTATTAATGCCAATGGTCTCAATAACGCAGTCACCCAACTGCCTGTGCACATGGCTGGTGAAACCCCAACGCACGATCCCCAGAGCGCGTCCCTCTTCAAAACACCTGTTCATCCACGAGGCGCACTCTTCCATAAGATCAGCTCTGAGCAGAACTCACCTGAGGTCTTTGCACTAACGAGCCAAGGTGAAGAGCAGATAATCCGGAGAGTTAAACGTGCCCGAGTGGCTTCGCACCAAAAAGCGCGTGCGTCCGTCTAACGGATCATTCTGACCGCGCGCTGTCTCTCGTGTCCCTGCTGTAATATCCAACTTTTACGCGGTCCAGATAGGATCCAGATCGGATAAGGTGCAGCTTCTGGTCTCACTCGATGCTGGAGATGAAGTGTGCGATCGTGTGCTGAGTGTGAGCCGCGCTGCCATGCCGCTGATCCGCACTGAACTCTGAGCGCACTTCGGTAGCGCCTGTCTGGACACAGCCGTGTTAATCGCATTAACATCAAACAGCTCGAAACGGCTTGGAACAGCGCCACCCAGCGACCAGCTCTGATGGACCTTTCAGAAGAGGCGCACTGTGACAAGTCCAGCTCCAAAAGTGCAAATCGTTTAGACTACACACGTTATTTACTTAAGTAAAAGAACTACTAATCTGATAAAAACTACTCAAGTAAAAGATGTCATATAGTTTATAGCCTATATTGTATTTTACTCAAGTAGAAGTATAAAAGTACATGCTGTAGTAATGTTGTAGTAAATGTAGTAATTAAAGTAACAAAGTCAAAATATTTATTTAAAAAGAAACAGGAAACTCTTTTATTGAGGGTAAAACGTACAGATCCATGACACTGAGGGTACATAATGGTTTGTACTACAGCTAAATGAATGGTGTGCAAAACGCTTACAAATGACATGTTTAGTCACAGCAAGAACAGAATAAAACATTTTCAGACATGAGGAACCAAAATATACAAAATACTTTTTTTTAAATAAATGCTGCTAAATCACTCATATAACTAGACATGGTAATATTCAGTAATGCAGTAAATCATGATATTTAACCTAAACAACACTTATCATCGACTCAGTGAAACACTGTCATTTAGTCAAACAAACTGCAACTTCAGCATTTTTCTAGAGCAGTTCTTCCTAAACACTCCAATACAATTCTTATCTTATTGTGGTCACCAAGGGTACTGTCTTAAAATGAATTAAAAAAAAGAAAAAGAAAGAAAGAAAAAGAAATAGACAGATAAAATAGATAAAAATATAGATTCATAAAAGCTAAAACAAACCTGTTTTGAAAATGTAGTGCGTAAAAAGTACCTAAAAATACTTAAGTACAGTAACAAAGTACTTGTTCTTCGTTACTTACCACCAACTTTTACATTTAACAGATTCTCTTATAAACCCGGATTTCTCAAGCTGAGGCAAAAATACCAGCATGCTGTCCAATACTGAATACTGTGTTAATGCTGCCCCCTAGTGTGAAGTTCCATCGTTACAGCTAAATAAATGGAAACGATGATTTACGGTATTTTTCATTAATTATCGTCACCACCATCGTTTTTATATCGTACTTTAATTCATTGTCGCTTTTGCTGGAGCCTATCTGTCAGCACAGCTCCAGTTGAACTAACATATCTTTGGAATGTGGGAGAAAATAACAGTCGCCTCGCAGAGACGAGGAGAACATACAAACTTTACACAGGAAGTGGCCGGGCCAAGCCTGGAACCCAGACTTCTCAAGTTATAACCACTTTTTTCAATAGCGCTAACCACTGCTTGGGAACAGCACCATCGGCTCTTCAGCATGTTTCTGAAACCATTCCTGTGCAATGTGCCAAGGCCACTGGTCTGAATAATTCAGAAACTCCTGTTCTACTGGAATTTTCAAGGTTTACGAAGATTAGTACCAAAACTGATGCCACTCCGGTCGGCTACAATTCTGAGTTAGAACTGAGGCTACAATTCACACAGGCTCCCAAACTGGACAACAGAAGACTGGAAAAAATTAGTCTGGTCTCGTTTTCTGCTGGGACATTTGGATGGTAGGGTTTGAATTTGGTGTAAATAACATGAAAGCATGGATCCCTCCTGCTTTGCATCAGAGGTTCAGGCTGCTGGTGGTGTAATGATGTGGGGATATTTTCTTGGCACACATTGGCTCCCTTAATACCAATTCAGTATAGTTTAAAGACCACAACCTACCGGAGTATTGTTGCTAACCATGTTCAAACCTTTATTACCACAGTTTATCTATCCTCACAGAGATTAAATCATCTCAATTCTTGAACATGGCAATGAGTTCACTGTAGACCTACTCAAATGGCCTCCACAGTCACCAGATCTCAATCCACTAGATCATGTTTGGGATGTGGTGGAACAGGAGATTCACAGCATGGATGGACAAATCTGCAGCACATCTGATGCCATCATGGATCAAAATCTCTGAGGAATTTTTCCAGCATCTTGTTGAATCTGTATTACAAAGAATTAAGGCAGTTCCGAAGGCAAAGACAAGGAACTAGCAAGGTGCAATGAAGTGGACGGCGAGCGGATAAACTCCAGAGGGAACAAACTTGCTCCGTGACCGGGTCAAATTTGACGAGAAAGATTCGTCAGTGCTTGGACGACTCTCGGGCATTTATGGGAGCAGTGGGCGGCCATATTACCGCGTATTACATACTGAATAACAGGACAGGGGCACAATTAGTGGTGTACTAATTAGGCATGATAGGTAGTGAGGTAATAGGCGGTTTGGGACACGGCCAGAGAAACGCGCGCTTCGTCTGGAACATGTCCGAACTCCAGCTGCATGGCCCCGCCCACAGTGCATGACGCCATGACGTTGGGAATGTTGACGTGGCGTGGCTGGTGTTAGTGTTCAGATGTACAGTCAGATAGAGAAGAATGGCTTCCTTACGGTGTGTGTGATCTGATTTCATCAGGTAACGAACCTATTTGTATATATACGGCATTGTTCACTCTGTTCATTACTCACTGTCTTTATGTTCGATGTAACGCGTGAATTATCTCGCGCCTAACGCTAACTAGCCAGAGCGCTAGGCTAAAGTTAGGCAGCGATTAGAACTCGGCTAAGCTAAATGCTAAAGCTCACAACTGTGTCACTCAAAGTAAAGTAATAATAAACGTTACATTTACGTTACTTAAGTAACTTGTCGTGGTCCTTTTAATTTATTAGAGCTGACGGTGTTGTGCTGGTTTAAACGGCTAGTTTAGCTCGCACAGTGTTTATGATAAGAGTCTTCGATTAATTTTTGACGAATAGTCGATTAATGCTGACGACCCATATGTAATAGTTGGAAGTTTGTTAATTTAGCTCATTTGATGTTTAATCACTGTTTATAATCCGGCCTTCTGCTGATGATCAGAGGTGGAACAAGTACAGAAGTGTTCTACTCAAGTAAAAGTACTATTACTTTGATTAAATTGAACTTAAGTACATGTACAATACCGGTCTAAAAATCTACTGAAGTAAAAGTAGGTCAATTTGCTCAGAGTAAAAGTTACTTTTACCAGTAGGACGCTCGTCTGTCCTGTGTGTAGTGCAAAAAGGACAAGGGTATAAAAATATCTGTTGTTTTTAATTAAATTACCTTTGCAAATTAAAGTGCAATGACAAAATAGTACATGTCGACACACGACGTATAAATAAATTAGGAAGGGTATAATGCGTCATTTTAGTGCAAGTCATCCCATGAAACATTTTTAAACAATGCAACCGAAATGTCCATCATAACTGTGGACTGTGGTGGCCTAGCGGTTAAGGTACTGGACTATGGACCAAAGGGTCCAGGGTTCAAATCCCACCTCTGCCCAGCTGCCACTGTTGGGACTGTAAGACTGTACCAATTGTAAGGTGCTCTGGATAAGGGAATAAATGTGTTGCCTTTTTTGCACTTGAACTTGAAGTGGTCCTTTAAATATGGCCAGGTTCACTTCATTTCCTTCGAGTTCAGCGTCAGCAGAATTCGACCGGGTTTGGCTGTCAGCTCGGTCTGCACCACTGGTGTCTGACTTGCCCGTCTCTTTCTTTCTGCTGATGATGGTGCCAGCTTGTAGAACTGATACAATTACAGTCCGAGCAGTTGTGGGTTATTGCTCAAGGACACAACGTGGCATCTGGGTAGAGGTGGGATTTGAACCCTGGACTTTCTGGTCTGTAAGCCAGCGTTTGATCCTGGATTCAATTTCAGTAACTAGGCTACACAGTCGTCAGGATGGGAAATCACTCCATCTCAGGGTCAGTGCCTGGGGAGGATCCTATAACAGCCTCCCCTCCCTCTGACACAGAGTGCCATTTTTTGGTGAGTTTATACACTGTTGTTGGGACTGTGGTAGCCTAGAGGTTAAAGTACTGGACTCTGGACCAGAAGGTCCAGGGTTCAAATCCCACCTCTGCCAAGCTGCCACTGTTGGGTCCTTGAGCAAGACCCTTAAACTTTGGATTGTAAAACTGTACCAATTGTAAGTCGCTCTGGATAAGGGCGTCTGCTAAATGCTGTAAATGTAAATGTTGTTTTGACTGATATTTGACTAATCACTGATTAACTGGAGATATTAAATCCCAAAAATAGGTTTGAAAAATAGTCTTGAATATCGTGGATTAAGAAAATCACAAATTAAACTTGACAATAGGCCATCTTCTTGGATGACGTATGATCCTAGCTGCCCTGGCTGAGTTAAAAAAGGCACGCTGCTGAGACGGGCAGCGTTTAGATGCTCTCTGTCCAGTCTCTGTTTTGCATGTACACTAATCAAACATGCTTGCTTTCTCGAAGGGATGGATGCTCCATTTACTTACATTTGCTTGCTTACTTATCTCTTTCATCCAATCATCTACACACACGTCGGCTCCTGCCTTTACCCACTTGTTTTTCATGTTATGTTTGCTTTGAGTTTTCTTTCCTCAGGCTTTGTCGTCTTACTTGGTATGGCCGTACCTTTTCCTTTTATAGCCTTCCCATTTTGTTTGTACTTTAGACACTGCTGAGTGGGACCAACATCTTTCACAACACTGTGTTTGATTTAATTCCTGCAGGAGTTTTATAGTCCTTTCCATTATATCACTTGACAGCTGTCTTGTTGGGGCAACGTTTTCGTTTAGTTAGTCTAAAGGTCTGTATACCTTCCTTTTTAACTGCAGACTAACTTGCTTTTTTCCGGACTTGCTCTGGTATTTATTATAGAAATGCAAATGAAAGGTAAAGTTTCCGTGAAGTTTTTCCTCAGCTTTGAGTGATTCCATATATTTTTTTCCTCTGATATCTGGGGAAAATGCCATTGATTGAGTTTTTAATTACATTTTTTATGCTTCACAAAGCCAGAATGTTCAGCTTTTAAGTAAAAATGTAAACACAATGTAAATGTAGTGTCCTATCTGTAACATGGTAATTTCATAATTGTTACAGTGGGGCAAAAAAGTATTTAGTCAGCCACTGATTGTGTAAGTTCTCCTACTTGGAAAGATGAGAGAGGTCTGTAATTTTCATCATAGCTACACTTCAACTATGAGAGACAAAATGAGAAAAGAAAAAAACAGGAAATCACATTGTAGGATTTTTAAAGGATTTAATTGTAAATCTTAGAATTTAATTTAAATTGTAAGGCTCTCACAGACCTGTAACTTCTTCTTTAAGCTCCTCTTCTGTCCTCCACTTGCTACCTGTACCAATGACACCTGTTTGACCTCGTTATCTGTATAAAAGACACCTGTCCACAGCCTCAAACAGTCAGACTCCAAACTCAACCATGGCCAAGACCAAAGAGCTGTGGAAGGACACCATGAAGAAAATTGTAGACCTGCAGCAGGCTGGGAAGAGTGAATCTACAATAGGCAAGCAGGTTGGTGTGAATAAATCAACTGTGGGAGCAATTGTAAGACATACAAGACCATTGATAATCTCCCTCAATCTGGGGCTCCACACAAGATCTCATCCCCTGGGGTCAAAATGATCATGACAATGGTGAGCAAAAATCCCAGAACTAATCGGAGGGACCTGATGAATGACCTGCAGAGAGCTGGGACCAAAGTAACAAAGGCTACCATCAGTAACACACTACGCCGAGAGGGACTCGGATCCTGCAGTGCCAGGCGTGCCCCCCTGCTTAAGCCAGTACATGTCCAGGCACGTCTGAAGTTTGCCAGAGAGCATATGGATGATCCAGAAGAGGATTGGGAGAATATCATGTGGTCAGATGAAACCAAAATAGAACTTTTTGGTAAAAACTCAATTTGTCATGTTTGGAGGAAAAAGAATGCTGAGTTGCATCCCAAGAACACCATACCTACTGTGGAGCATGGGGGTGGAAACATCATGCCTTGGGGCTGTTTTTCTACAAAGGGGACAGGACGACTGATCCGTGTTAAGGGAAGAATGAACGGGGCCATGTATCGTGAGATTTTACAGCCAAAACCTCCTTCCATCAGTGGAGCATTGGAAGATGGAACGTGGCTGGGTCTTCCAGCATGACAAGATCCCAAACACCACCACCAGACCTTCCGCTCGGTCCTCTTCTGTCAAGCGAGCTTGCAACCTAAGGTAGTGCTCCGTAACGCATTTCACCCCTCTTCTCCCCCCCTCCTCCATCCTTCTCCCCCTCTGCCGCGCGACGCCGCGGGCTCCCGCCGGCCCGCGCCCAACCTCACCGCTCGGGCAACGAAAGGAGTGGCTCCGTAACAACCAGTGTTCAAGGTCCTGGAGTGGCCTAGCCAGTCTCCAGACCTCAACCCCATAGGAAATTTGTGGAGGGAGTTGAAAGTCCGTGTTGCCCCAAAACATCACTGCTCTAGAGGAGATCTGCATGGAGGAATGGGCCAAAATACCAGCTACAGTGTGTGACAACCTGGTGAAGACATACAGGAAACGTTTGTCCTCTGTCACTGCCAACAAAGGTTATGTTACAAAGTATTGAGTTGAACTTTTGTTATTGACCAAATACTTATTTTCCACCATATTTTACAATTAAATTCTTTAAAAATCCTACAATGTGATTTCCTGGATTTTTTTCTCATTTTGTCTCTGATAGTTGAAGTGTAGTTATGATAAATTACAGACCTCTCTCATCTTTCTAAGGAGGAGAACTTGCACAATCAGTGGCTGACTAAATACTTTTTTGCCCCACTGTATATCTGGGACTGTTGTGTAACCTTGTTCTGTGGCTGTAATTATGGTTTAATTCTGAGCTCAGCTAATTGCTGTATGACAGTTTCAAACTTTTAGTTTCTTTACTAACCTGGTGTGCATTTGAGCCAAGATTGTTGTTTCTATTTAGACGTTTCACTACAGAGCAAATTACACATGCAATTAATTCTTGTTCCTGGGGACCTTCACTTGTACTCGTTTCTGCAGTTCTGTCGCCATCAGCACTTTGACTAACTAGATCAGGGACTGAGAACTTGACTCGCAAACAACTGTCTTGTCTTAGTACTCAAACAGCATGTGTCGTAAGTGGGAGCATGTGCTTTTTGCACCCAAAACATTAATTATGTGGTCAACATGTCGCAAGTAGTGATGCACCAGAATGAAACGAAGCCAAAAAAAGGGGTTTGTTTACACTGCTGTTTAGTGTGTTTTTTGAATGACACGTAATAAATGATTACTGATGGGAACAAATTCTCATCTTCCAAAGCGAGGCACTGCAGACAAGGTTTGGGAACCACTAGAATAATGTGTAATGCATCGTTAACCTGTTTGCTTTTGAATACAGAGAGAAAATGACTGGGAAAAAACAATACAATGGATTCCACTCCGCTACAACAGTGCAGCCTGCGACAGGGGGTCACACTTACATCTTCGGCAACAGTTCGGAGACCGAATGCTCGGAAGAGGATGGCGAGAGCTACGAGCTCCGATCCAGAGGAAGGGACAGGATCCGGCGCAGCACCTCCAGGGAACGCATGGACGACATCGTCTACGTCATGAGGGACATTAAGGAGGGAGATACCCTGATTAGCATTTCCCTCCAGTATTTCTGCTCTGTAAGTTGACAGCACATTGTGTAACACTACAGTGCACCAATGTGAAGTCTCTCTGGATAAGAGCCTAATGTTGGACCTGCACTAACCCTGTAGGTTTGGGACATGGCCAAAATCTGTGGCTGTCTGATTCATTCGGCCCGGATAAGGATCGATACTGACATCATAAACGTCAGTGGACTTTGACAGGTTCGGCTGCCATTAAATGAATCATTAGGAATTTATTTATGCGACTTAAACACAAATGCAAGCTGGCAACCGTTAATTATCCAGCCTCCTGTTATCGGGTGGAAGCCAGTGTTTACTTACCTTGCCCAAGGAGGTTGGGTCCCTTTTTGAGTCTTGGTCCTCCCAAGGTTTGTTCCTCATAACACTTAGGGAGTTTTTCCTTGCCACTGTCGCCCTAGGCTTGCTCAATTTGGGATTGGATGTAGATATTAGGAGATAATCTAAACTTGTAAAGTTTAAAAACTTATAAATAGACTTTTATGAACACATTTTGAGCAAATTATCGACAAAATCCTAGAAAATAGGGATATTTCAGGGCAAGTTCCTTAACTCGATGCACTTCAGTTGTACAGAGGCTTGCTTGGGGACTGTGGTTTTCAGGGACCTTGCTACAGCACTGCTGTCTAAAACAATCCCCATTAACACTGGGTGTCATATGTTTCAGGTCGCCGACCTTAAGCGAGCCAACAACCTGCTGACGGAGCAGGACTTCTTTGCACTGCGGTCGATGAAGATCCCCGTGAAGAGGTTTAGCTCCTTCACGGAAACTCACAGCACGGCCCCCAACAGGACGGGCTCTCTGGGCGGCGTTCGCCGGATCGCAGAGGCCTCGCTGTGCGCGGACCCGGCCGACTCGTCTCCCTCGTCGTCTTCGTCCACGGACAGCGTGGAGTGTTTCTTGCAGGAGAAGGACAAAGACATCGAGCTGCTGGTCAAATCGTCCCGCGGCAGCCTGAGTGAGGTGGTGTCCTCGCCCAACTCCCAGCAGCCCGCGGAAGCCGAGCGCAGGCCCGCCGCCAGGAAGGACCCCTACTACGGGGCAGACTGGGGCATGAGGTGGTGGACGGCAGTGGCCATCATGCTGGTGGTGTGCATCGTGACGCCGGTGTTCTACCTGCTGTACTACGAAGTGCTGATGAAAGCGGACGTCAGCCATCACAACACCACAGTGTCCCATAGAACTCAGCCCACGGTCGCGCACCCGAGTGATCACCGTGCTCTACCGGCTAACGCCGAGCCTCGGCAGGACTCCCATCAGCAGCCGGCGGCTCCACACGAACCACAGGCTCTGGGGCAGGGACCGAAAACGTAGGGCAAAGGACCGGCGCATCAGTTTGAGCCATTTCAAGAGGATTCAGAAGTTGTAATCAGAGACCACTTTGGTAGTGATAAGGGATCTAAGTTAAAAGGGCAGGGTCAGTAGGTCTGAACCACTTCATCGCGGATGAAGCGGAGATTTGGTAAGCATCCAGGTACCATCCAGGCTGGAGGCTAAACTCGAATAGAAGGAACCATTGACCGGGCTGGGAAGTGTGTCGTATCTCAGCCGGGGTACCACATGTGGCGTTTGGCTGTAGGCGTCACAATTGTGGCACAGGGCTGGGACGGTCAGATCCGATTTTCTTACGATTTTTGTATTTATGAAGTGCAAAGGCAAACCAGGTTGCCAGTCAACATCTGGGATAAACAGGAGCACTTTGCTGAACCCTCCTTTTGTGAGACACAAGGTTCCAATTTGTTCTACTGCTCTGGCCTGACGTAGAACCCCTATCAAAATCGATGCATTTTGCACAGATCTAGCTATGTAACTATTAAATTCAGTGATAAACGTAATGGTACAGAGTCGGCCTCTGCCTCTGGCTCATCAGGGATCAAACTAATTTATTCTAACAGCAAATCAGTATTGACTCTACAGGCCTTTTTTTATTTCGGCTCGAGAGCTCCGCCTGCCCATTTCAGCTTTTATTGACCTCTTTGCAGGATGTGAACTGTTCAGTAGGTGTGTGGATTGTAATCTTAAACCATGGCTGTTTTTGTGAAATCGGAGCATTCTGTGCCTTCATCCTGTACATTGTAGATGCAGGTTGAAAATAAATATTCTATTTTAGTACCCGATTCTCACCAGTTGTATCAGCAAATAAGTACAGGCTGGGTTAATGTGTGCATATTTACTGTACTTTCCATGGTAATATCTTACAGAATGCAGTCCGCACTTTAGTACGTTGCTTCGTCCATGTTGTCGTCGCTGCCAGCGCCATAATCGTCGCCATCTTCAAAGTGGTTCTCGATGTAGTCGTTCTCCTGAGAAAGGAAAAGATTGGAAACTTTACCATTAGTCGTGGCTACAGTTGCAGGCGCCCTCAGTTCCTTAACAACATTTATCTGCTACTAAACCTAACAAATAAGGTGCTTTCACAACAGAGAATTTGGGTGGTGCAGAGAAACTTGTTCAAGGACCTTTTTTGCTTTGCATTCTCACCGCTGCTTTCACTTGCAAATTTCACTCGAGACGGAGCATCATTCCCTTACCTCTTCCAGCTCTTCTTCGTCATACCCCTCCTCTTCCTGATATTCGCCCTGTTCCTCGTCGTCCTTCTTCTTCTTCTCCTCTTTCTCCTCATCGGATTTCTCCTCACCCTTCTTCTCGAGCTCCTTTAAATGGATGCTCAGTCAGCACACTCCTGGTTTGAGCCGATCGATTAAGTATGGCTTTGTAATAAACTCACATCCAGTTTGTTCAGCAGAGACTCCTGATCTTTGCTTGAGACCTTCCTGGGTTTCTTCGAATCTGTAAACAATCAGATTTGGATGGCACACGAGCGCAGCAATGCCTGTTACGAGTGCCGGTGCTGAGCTTACCGGTTTTCTTTCTCATCCTTTTCTTCTGGGGCATCAGCTCCTTGGGAAGCTGGTTCCAGTCTGCCGAGAACAGATCTAGGCTCAATGCGCAGTCAAACGTATGTTCTGCTGTAAGGTGCTGGAGTTACCTGGCGTCCATTCTTCGTCCTCGATTTTCTGGCATTCCCTGATGTACTTTTCTTTGTAGCGCTCGACATCTGAGAACAGATTCAAGAGACCTTTCCACTTAAAACCACAGTGCACAAGAAGATAGGTTCCCAACTTTTTGTCCTTGGAGCCCCCCCATCTAAGATTTTACAGCATTTAGCAGACGCCCTTATCCAGAGCGAATTACATTTGATACGATCTGACAATCCAAGCAGTTGTGGGTTAAGGGCCTTACTCAAGGAGCCAAGTGCCAGCTTGACAGAGGTGGGATTTGAACCCTGGACCTTCTGGTCCATAGTCCAGTACCTTAACCACTAGGCTACCACAGTCTCGCTTAGATGGTATCTAAAAAGCTGCCACCCAGCCTGTGCGCACACAGATCAAAAGAATAAAGCGATTCATTGCAAATATTTTTTGCCAAATATTCACTTTAGTCAGTTTTTTTTAATTCACTTGGGTTCCTTTTATAGCCATTTTCATTTGGCTCCAGCCAAACATTTAACTAAAAATCAAACACAAGCTGGGCATTTTTCTTTTAACAACTCAGTAAGCCTGTACACACATCCTTACAACAGGATAATACTGATTCATTGAGTCATAAGCGCCTACTCTTTCTGAGTGAAAGTAATTATATATACAGGTTTTTCCAGTGAGTGTTATTTTAATTTTATTTAACATTTTGTCAACTTGTATTTTGACACACTGCGCCTCAGGAGTGTGTGGAGCCATGGGGAACTCCTCAGGATCTCTTCTGGGTTTCATCTGAAGCAAACTCCAGCATGCCTTAAGTGATAGTGCGGGTTAATCTGGAAGCAAAAGACTCACCTGGGCGGCCTGAGCAGCCCTTGATGTTGAAGGGTAGGCCTTTCATTCTGCCTCGGATCTCCTGTTTCAGCGCCAACAGGTAGTCTTCATCCTCACCAGCCTTCAGGGGAACGGGCTTGAACTCCATTTGCTGCAAAAATGTCATGATCTGGTATATAGCAAAAAGTTTGTGGACACCCAAAACCATTAGTTGGAATCGATCGCCCCAAGTATAGCTCGGTATCGTTCCAATGGTGATATTTTAAAATGAAAATGAAACCCACTACAAGTAGTTCATTGGGTTCATTTACAGCATTTAGCAGACGCCCTTATCCAGAGCGACTTACAATTGGTACAATCTTACAGTCCAAGCAATTGTGGGTTAAGGGCCTTGCTCAAGGACCCAACAGTGGTAGCTTAGCAGAGGTGCCTTTCATCCAGAGTCCAGTACCTTACCCGCTAGGACACCACAGTCCCATTTAGGTCGGTTCTTCCCTAAACAAGGTTTTCCACTACATTCTAAAACATGTCTGATAGTGTCAATATAACAAACCCTTCCTCATAGTTGGCATTCCAGTTCAGATCAGGGTTCTGTGCAAGCCAGCCTGTTTCTCTCAAATTAGCAGACTATTTGTTTACTCTGTTTTAGGGAGTGGGGTATTCCTGCAGGCTGGAAAACGGGAGGACATTTATTATTGTTATTTGTTTGTACTCGTACACACAAAGTAGATTGATGACAATACCTTTGTTGACTGAGGCTTAGTGATTAATTAAATTATATGAAAACATATGAAAATTATATGAAAGTTTCTGACGAATACATGTGAATTTAAGCAAACAGTGTCACGTTCATTGGAGCGCAGACCTCGATCAATAAATAAATAACTTCAGGATTATAAGCCAATCTCTGCACGTCGCATATCGGTCATTGTAAAAGTTCATGGATTGGAGCAAAACCAAGAGAATAAGAGTTCATTTTCATGTCAACATGACAGCATATTAGCTAGACTTGTAGATACTTAACATGAAATCTGAAGAGGAAGGAGCTCCTGGTTACGATGCGTATCTCAGAAACGCATCTCAGATCAAATGGATGTCACGAGCTGTGAGTTTGGACCATGTACTGAAACTTAAGATATAAAAATTCTGTATGTTTTTATCATCAGGGTAATTATGTTTACATACAGCATCATCTTCAAAAACAGCAGTTACATCGCTTCAAGGAACGCACCAAACTCCTCAACCACTAATAGCAAAGCACTCTGTTCTGTCCCTCCCACTTGGAGGGTTTCCACCCTGGGTTTAGGAGGGCAGGGCAGAAATGTTGATGAACTGACTTGTTGGGTTGTTGGAAACCTATTTCTAGCGCCGTATGAAGCGTCACCAGGACAATCCATTCTACTGAATCTCCTAAGACAAAGAGTTTTCGTACTTGTGTGATTCACATATGAACCTGAAATAACATCAGTAACTAGAAAGGTTGGCCACATACTTTTGGCCATATCTTGCACGTTATTATGTAGACAGAGCATTACCGCAGTGTTTCATCAGACCTACAGGAAACAATGGCTGTGGCCCTCGCTGAGTCTCAGGCATTGCTCCTCTGGTGATTCCCAAAGCCTCTATGTTGAAGGTGAAAGCTGCGATGCCCCTGCCTTTCCCTGCCATGCTTTCTTAATCTTCACAAACCTAAATGTTTTCCAGAAGGTGCAAAGACTGAGCTTCTACAAGAAAAAAAAAAACCCTAAATCTCCTTACTCGTATTTAAATAGCAAACACCTGGCGCTGACTGACGTTAATTTATACCTCAGCACTAATGTGGGCGGGATTGGCTTTCATTTCCAGCCAATCGCAATCCGTTACGTACGTCGAGCGATTCCAGAGTCCTTAGAATCGACTCTGATTCTTATTGCGGGTGCTAGGAATCAACAGAATCGACTCCAAGATTCGATTCCACACAAGTTTATCGTTTCTCAAAATGAAAGCACACGAGAAAAGGTTGTACAGTAAAGAGTGCATTATAAATTAAATAAATATAAAATAATACTTTTAATCAATAAGTACATAATTCATAATAGGCACATAATACTTCACTTGAATATACGTCATAAAATATGGCGCTTGCATCGAACTAATTGCCTTGTTTATTAGCTTTAACTAATAGCCAAAATACTTTGGATCTTTTTATTTACCAAAAATCTCAAGATTAAGTCGGCAGTAATTAATCAGTTTGTTTCATACGGAATATTTACAGATTAAACCGATGCAGAGTCGACAACGAATAAGTTTTGATTCTCGAACCGACTCTGCAAAGTTAGAGTCGATTTCTGATTCTCAACGCTTTGAAATGGAGAACCGACTCAGCAGAGTTCTGGTTCTTAACGCCTGGGTTTGGAGAATCGACTCTGCAGGTTTGAGGTCGACCTATAATCCTCATAGCGTAGATTCTACCGCTTTTGAGTCGAGTTCGACGCATAGATGTTGGAGAATCGACTCCTCGGCTTTGCTGTCGACTTCCATTCTGAACGCCAGGAAGGGACGAATCGACTCCACGGCGCAAACGCGTACAAGAGGCGAATCGAATCTTTGGGATTGATTCCCTGCCCTGGTGACGGTCGGCAGCGCCCGGGTTTGCAGCCTGATTTGTAAAGCGGAAATCTCAGGTTAAACGGATTCGGTTCGTAGCAGGATCGACGTGCCTGCATTGCGATGTCCGTGACGGACTGGTACGCGCACAAGTCGCTCGAAAACGGCGTGTTATGGATCCAGGAGCGTTTCTACGAATCGGGGAACCGAGCGAACATCTGGCTGATCCGCGGCTCTCACCAGGACGTGCTGATCGACGCCGGGCTCGGCCTGCGCAGTCTGCCCGAATACATCAGCGCTAAAGCCCTACTGGGTGAAGACAGCAAGCGCAGGAACCCTCTGCTGGCCATCGGCACGCACGTGCATTTTGACCACTCGGGTGGACTGCACCAGTTCCAACAGGTGGGCGTGCACGAGGCGGAGGTCGATGCCTTGGCCAACGGGGACAATTTCGAGACGGTGACATGGCTGTCCGATAGAGAGATCGTGGAGGATCCTTCTCCGGGCTGGAGCGCGAGACAGTACCGCGTGAAACCCGTGCAGCCTACTCACATACTGCAGGAAGGTGTGTACCACAGAGCAGCCTCATGCAAGGTCAGCTATGATTCATCCTGATGCAGGGATCTGCAAGCAGTGACATCAGATCGACCAGGCTGATCCAGATCTTGCTCTACAGAGGTTATGTGCTTACTGTCAGGGATCACTGGTATAGGAACATGTGGTGGTGGTGTGTTGCCTTGGTATGAATGATTCAGGCACAGCAGTGCTGCTGGAGCTTTTAAACACCTCAGTGTAAATAGTCCATCAAGTAAAAATATCCAGCCATTAGCATGCTCTAGGCAGAATACTGTGAGCACTGATGAAGGATTAGAGGATGACTAACACAAAAAATGAGCTACTGGCTCTGACTTTACATCTACAATGTGGAGCAATAAGGTAGTTGTGTCTGACGGAGTGAACAGTCAGTAGGCACAGTGTTTAAAAACTCCAGCAGAACTCCAGAATAGGTGCCACCCCCACCCCCTAAAAGCCTGTTCTAATTCCTGCGTCGTTCGGACGCATTAAAATCAGGCCGACCAATCAGAGCTCGGTTGTCAGGCAGAACAGCTCATCCTGCTAGTAGCAGAGCACAAGAGCTTATGGGACGAGCAACACGTTGACTCTAAAAACACGGATATTACAGAATCTGGTGGGATAGAACTGAAAGGCTGGAGAATGATGGTGAGAAACCTCACAGTGACTGGATGGAAGCGTTTTATTATTTATCTAAGAGCATTCTAATCTGATCACGAAAACCAAACTAGAGCTTCTGCACTGATCTTTGCTCGTGTCTTTGTTTTCTTAAGTGAAAAAGACACAGTAAAATCTCATGACACATTAAGAGAAGGGAAATTAAAGAAAGCAGAAGCAGACAGGGAGTTTTCAGAGGGTTTAGACAGAAAACGTAGCGTCCCACTACGTTAAAAATAGTTTTTTTGTGTGCGAAAAACACGTACTCTGTGTGAACAGGCCTTTAGTTTTAAAAACTAGCAAGAGAAACAATCATGATCATATGGTCGATCCTGATCCAGCCTTGAAATATTGCGCTATTAATGTTTTATTGGCCAAATCGTGCACACCCACCGCAGATCTAAGTTTATGTGTTTCGGGGTCGTCCGTGTCCACCCCCGCGTCCGTTACCCCAGACCGACGCCTCTTGTTCTTGAGTAGAATCGAACACAATCCAATTAAATCCATCTTACTGGAGGAGGAATGCGGTGAGAGACACAAGCTCACTGCCTAATGCGGTTTCCTGTTCAGTCGGAAGCATCTTGAGACAGCGGGCGATACGATTATATTCACAGGATGGTCAGTGATTCAGCCAGGCCGGGTCATCAAAAAGCCTGCTGGAGTTTATTGTGCACCGAGTGAAGTCAGGCAAATACAAGTGATCTCATGCACTGCTCAGTCCAATGTACAGCACATACAGTGGTGCTTAAGTTTGTGGACCCTTTAGAATTTTCTGTATTTCTGCATAAATATGACCTAAAACATCATCAGATTTTCACACAAGTCCTAAAAGTAAATAAAGAGAGCCCCGTTAAACAAATGAGACAAAAATATTATACTTGGACATTTATTTATTGAGGAAAATGATCCAGTATTACATATTAGTGAGTGGCAAAAGTATGTGAACCTCTAGGATTAGCAGTTAATTTGAGGTGAAATTAGTTTTCAATCAATGGGATGACAATCAGGTGTGAGTGGGCACCCTGTTTCATTTAAAGAACAGGGATCTATCAAAGTCTGCTCTTCACAACACACATTTGTGGAAGTGTATCATGGCACGAACAAAGGAGATTTCTGAGGACCTCAGAAAAAGAGTTGTTGATGCTCATCAGGCTGGAAAAGGTTAGAAACCATCTCTAAAGAGTTTTGGACTCCACCAATCCACAGAGGAAATCCAAGACCATTGTTTTACCCTCCCCAGGAGTGGCCGACCAAACAAAGATCATTCCAAGAGCAAGGTGTGTAATAGTTTGGTGAGGTCACAAAGGACCCCAGGGTAACTTCTAAGCAGCTGAAGGCCTCTCTCACATTGGTTAATGTTAATGTTCAATGAGTCCACCATCAGAAGAACACTGAGCAATAATGGTGTGCATGGCAGGGTCGCAAGGAGAAAGCCACTGCTCCTCTCCAAAAAGAACATTGCTGCTCGTCTGCAGTTTGCTAAAGATCACGTGGACGAGCCAGAAGGCTACTGGAAGAATGTTTTTTGTGGATGGATGAAACCCAAAATAGAACCTTTTGGTTAAAAAAAAAAATGCATTATATTTTGGAGAAAGGAAAACACTGCCATTCCAGCATAAGAACCTTATCCCATCTGTGAAACATTGTGGTGGTAGTATCATGGTTTGGGCCTGTTTTTGCTGCATCTGGGCAGGGCGGCTTGGCATTGTTGATGGAACAATGAATTCTGAATGATATCAGAGAATTCTAAAGGAAAATGTCAGGACATCTGTCCATGAACTGAATCTCAAGAGAAGGTGGGTCATGCAGCAAGATAACGACCCTAAGCACACAAGTCGTTCTACCAAAGAATGGTTACAGAAGAATAAAGTTCATGTTTTGGAATGGCCAAGTCAAAGTCCTGACCTTAATCCAATGGAAATGTTGTGGAAGAACCTGAAGCGAGCAGCTAATGTGAGGAAACCCACCAACATCCCAGAGCTGAAGCTGTTCTGTACGGAGGAATGGGCTAAAATTCCTCCAAGCCGGTGTGCAGGACTGATCAACAGCTACAGGAAACGTTTGTTACAGTTATTGCTGCACAGGGGGGTCACACCAGATACTGAAAGCAAAGGTTCACATACTTTTGCCACTCACTAATATGTAATATTGGATCATTTTCCTCAATAAATAAATGACCAAGTATAATATATTTGTCTCATTTGTTTAACTGGGTTCTTTTTATTTGCTTTTCGGACTTGTGTGAAAATCTGATGATGTTTTAGGTCATATTTATGCAGAAATATAGAAAATTCTAAAGGGTTCACAAACTTCCAGGCACCACTGTATGTTCAGAGATCAGGTCCAGCATGTAGCATCAAACTAATTTGAGATTCTCATAACTTAAACTCCTCAGGAATGTAGATTTCCAGAGGTCACCAATGTAATAAATTGGTACCAAAACAGACTTGCCTTGTTTGCGACAGATTTCTGTCTTGAACGCCATAAAACACCTTCAGTCCGACAACTTTCATGTGGGATACTGAAATCCTGTACGTATCTGATATGTAACCGTGTGACCTCAGTCTGGACAGTCCAATGGGATTTCACGCCTTGCATACAGCATGGTAGCCGATATGTTATGATATGATGTCTGCTATGGATCTGATATGACCTCAGTCTGAACAGCCAGATGGGATTTCATGCCTTGTTGTTCATCCTAGACCTAACCTCCTTGTGAGAGCTTGATTTTATCAGGCCTGAGAACATAACGAAGGCTTTAAACTCCTGGACAGTCACCTAAAGTCTGTCCACCATGACTTCACAGACCAGTAATGGAATATCTAATCTAATGGTGGCCTAAGACTTTTGCACAGTACTGTTAATTATTATGCGTCCTCATTTTCGACACATTACCATGAACAACGACTGTAGATTAAATCGCTGTCTTACACTCATTTTGTTTGCTTACCTCTCTAGCCACATCTCTGGTGATCTCATTTGCCGGCGTATTTATTCCTCTCACCTGGCTCACATTCAATGCTATTGAGACTGCTTGTCTGAAGCGGTTCATGCAGTGCACTTGCCAAGTTCAAGCCTTTGTTCTGATTCTCTGCTCTCAGGCCCAGCCTGTTATTTACCTTTTTGATCAAAAATTCTGTGCTTTTCCTTTTTTGCCTTTTCAGATAAATTTTTGGTGTCTAACATTTCAACTCTACTCCTTCCTTTACTGGGTTGGTTAGTGGTTAAGGCTCTGAACTACTAATCAGAACGTTGTGGGTTCAAATCCTGGCTCCGCTTCCACTTGTGGGCCTAAAAACCTTCAAATGCACTGCTCAGTGGTAGGTCACTCTGGACAAGGGTATCTGCTAAATGTGCAGATGCAGTGAGTGGGTATTGGCTACGAGTTTGTTAGGGGATACTGGGTGAATGTGGCAAAAATGTTCACATATATGACAAGAGAATTTGGGAATCTCTTCGATCCTTTTTATACAGTTGCAATCAGAAACATTCAACCCCCTTTACTTCAAAGACATGATAGAGATGTGGATGAAAGATAATGACAATAAATGACCAACAAAACCCTCATTAAACAACAAACAGTATTTGTTAATACCCCCCTGCTTTAATACTTTGTGGAGCATCCTGTAGCTTTTATAACTTCCAGCAAACGTTTTCGGGAAGTACTAATAAGCTTCTTACACCTCTCAATTGGAATCTTGGCCATTCTTTACATGCAAAAGCCTCTAGTTCAGTGATGTTTGATGGCTTCCGTGTTGCAGCTGCCTTCTTTAAATCCCACCAAAGATTTTCAGTCGGGTTTAGATCTGGTGACTGAGAAGGCCACTCCAGGACATTCCAGGATCTTTTTCTCAAACAAGCTTTGGTTGACTTGGAGGTGTGCTTAGGATCATTGTCTGGCTGGAAGGTCCAATGATTGCCAAGGTTTAATTTGTCATCAGATGGCAAAGATCCTCTTTAAAATGGCCTGATATTTATGAGAATCCATGGTGCCAGGTACACAATCAGGATGGCCAGTTCCTGCTGCAGAAAAACAGCCCCATATCTTCAGTGACCCACCTCCATGCTTGGCTGTGGGGATGGTATTCTTCTGGTCATAAGTCTGGCCTTGCGCACGCCAAACGTACCACTGGTCCAAATGTCCAAACAGTTCCAGTTTGGTTCCATCAGTCCATAGAACTATCTCCCAAAACTCTGTAGCCTCATCCAAATCCCCCCTGGCATATTCTAGTCGACTTTTGATGTTCCTTGTGGTTAAGAGTGGAGTGTGTCTCGTTTATTCAGTGCACGTCTTATAGTTGCTCCTGAAGCACTTGTTCCAGCCTTCATCAGGTCATCCTGTAGGTGTCTTGCACTCACACGGGGGTTTTCTTAGTTGTTTTTAGCTGAAGTTGCTAAGGGCCCTTGATGAAATTTTGGGCTTTCTTCCACAGCCAGGCAAGTGTGCAGCTGTTCCATAAGTTTTAAACTTACTTATAATGCTCCCAATGGTGTCTTGGAAATCTTCTCATACCCAAGTTCCTTTAGGTGTGATGAAATAATCTTCTCTCTCAGCTTTTGTGGAAGCTCCTTTGTCTTTCCCATGATTGCAACTTGCCTTGAATTCCTTTATGGGTGGGATTTATATATGCATCACAGCTGAAGCAAATGAAAACAACAATATTACCTAGTGGTTTAATAATTGTGGCATAGCTATCTTAACAAAATATACTGTTATACACAAATACTACATCATGCATTATCTGTCCTGATTTTATGTATCACTCAACTCATGAAGTCATCCAAAGCAGAATCTTGCTATTTGAAAAAACCTTAATTGGTAAATCCTTAATATCTTTGGGGGGTTGAATATTTTTGATTACAACTGTAGAAGGAAGAATATACAACCTATATTACTGTAGATCCAGCAGCACAGTTTGTGAGTTGGTGAATCGGTTGCCTTTGATTAAGCCTGCCAACATATCCAGGACTTTGGACCTCCATGGCTGCAGATACGTATGAATTTGGAGAGCAAAATATTGAAATATCTTTGGCTGCATATGGCACTGCATCTGCTCGATCTCATATGCCATGCCCCAGTCTGTGCAGTTTGTGCTGTGTCAGTGCTGCAGTGCAGTCTCATTTCCATGCTTTCCGGTTCCTTTCTCAGGCAACGTCATCAACCTGGGTGACCGGCAGCTGACTGTGCTGCACATGCCGGGCCACTCGAGAGGAAGCATCTGCCTCCACGACAAGGACAACAAGATGCTCTTCAGTGGCGATGTGGTCTATGACGGCGCCATGATCGACTGGCTGCCCTACAGCGCGGTCAGCGACTACGTGCGAAGCTGCCAGAGGCTGGTCGAGATGGTGGACAGGGAGGAAATAGATCAGGTCATGCCTGGTCACTATAACACCTTCGGAGCAAAGAGGCTTCATCGGTTGGCCACCTCCTACATTTCCAGAGCTGGAACGTGTCACAGGGTCACCACTAGTGCAGTGAGGTCTGTAGCTAGCCTGGCGCTTCGGGCTTCCAACTCGTGTTGTGCCTGTTATTAGTTTTGAGACTGTATGGGACGGCACTGATACAGGGCAGCTGACCTTAATAGAGGCATTTGAAGTGTGGAAAATGTAATGTGAAGGATGAATGATGTTTGGATGAAAAATACAAAGCATGGGTACGTCTCTGGCTGTTATGGATCCCACCTACAGCATCAACGCGACACCTTTTGCCCCACTCCAGTTCTGTAGCAGTGATAACAAGAGGGCTAGTATGCAACCCCATGGGGGTAAAGCTTCTCTTATACAATGTTAAGCACAAATCAATCTAATTAATTGAGACTAAAAGCATTGTTATAACAGTAATGCTTGCTGCCAACATTTTGACCGTGATGCGTGTTGATGTTGGAGGACTTGGGTTTCCCAGAGTATCCCATGGCTTTGGTATAGGATCACGTTTCCAGGTCAAGATAAGTCCTGATCCTAAGCTAAGAAGAACTTCCAATGGTGAATCACCAATGAGAGCGTTTACATGCACTTATTAATCCGACCATAATCAAAGTTCTGGCATTATATGATTATTCAAGTGGTCATGTAAACCCAGGGTTCCCAACCTGGAGAGGGGTTTTCCAAACATCACAGGGGCTCTATGAGGCTTTGTCTGCTCAAGTTTGTCAAAATACAATTTGCACATTAAAAATAAAATAACACACTTACTGGAAAAATCTGCATATAAAATTACGTAAAAAGATATTTTCACCCAAAAGGAGTAGCCACTTATTACATAATGAAGAATTATTATTCTTTGGAAAGGATGTGTGATCAGGAATACTCTGTTGGGACGTTAAAAGAAACACCCAGCTTATCTGGAATGAAAAAAAGAACAGAAAAAGCTATAAAAGGTTACCAAGAGAAAATTAAAATGGCTATAATTTAAGTTCATTTTTGCCAAGGCTGTGTGTATGTAGCCTTGGGGCTGGGGGCACAGTTTTTCTTAGATACTTGTAGGGGGGCTCCAAGGAAAAAAGGTTGGGAACCATTGATGCAAACAGCATAAATTCTGATTTCTCAGATCGGATTAAGGTTTAGAGAACCGATTAGGAGATCCGATAAAGAGAGCTGGATTTTAGTTGAATAATCGGATATTTCAGTCAGCGCATGCATGCAAACGTAGCCTGGAAGTGGCTAGCAGAATCAAACATGGTTGCCAGGTCTGCTTATTCTAAGAGCCTTTGCTTCTTTTGGGAATTTTTCTTAATGACTTAATGATTGTTTCTCTCATGGGATCTGGCAACTCTGGAATGAAATGCAGCACCCGCAAAAGGGCTACTAAACACATTTGGGGAGACTCTGGAATACAGAATATGCTCGAGAAAATGAAGACTTGCAATACTTAATTATTAAAGTTTGTAGTTTACGTCACATCCTGCTGTGAGATTATTGACTGATTGCAAAGTCCGATTATGGCCCAAGTCATGTATATCCAGAGTTTTCCCCATTATGTGATTATTGAGTGCAGTTATTGTATTATTATTGTTGTGTAGGTTACACTTCACTGCGATGGAGGACTAGCTAATCTAAAGATGTACTATAGATTTCCAGGATGTACCAAGATGAATGTATTTGAGTTTGGGCATTATCTGAGTGAGAGCTTGTTTCAGTGTATTAGTTGATCTTCAGTAACCATCTTGATCAGAGCAGTGGTAGGTCATAACATGTACCGAAATCCAGGGTATCCCAGCCTCAGTCATACTCACAGGGTGAATTAAGAACAAGTCAAACCTTTTTTGTTTTGGGAGGAATTGGGATAAAGGTAATGTGAATCACAACAAACTAGGCACTTTGTGGAAGCTATATGGTATTCCAGTTCTCTCCATCTACAGTGGGGCAAAAAATAATTTAGTCAGCCACTGATTGTGCAAGTTCTCCTACTTAGAAAGATGAGAGAGGTCTGTAATTTTCATCATAGCTACACTTCAACTATGAGAGACAAAATGAAAAAAAAAATCCAGGAAGTCACATTGTAGGGTTTTTAAAGAATTTAATTGTAAATCATGGTGGAAAATAAGTATTTGGTCATAACAAAAGTGCAACTCAATACTTTGTAACATAACCTTTGTTGGCAATGACAGAGGTCAAATGTTTCCTGTAAGTCTTCACCAGGTTTGGCACACACTGTAGCTGGTATTTTGGGGTGGCCATTCCTCCATGCAGATCTCCTCTAGAGCAGTGATGTTTTGGGGCAAACACGGACTTTCAACTCCCTCCACAAACTTTCTGTGGGGTTAAGGTCCTGAGACTGGGCTAGGCCACTCCAGGACCTTGAAATGCTTTTTTACGGAGCCACTCCTTTGATGCCCAAGCGGTGTGTTTGGGGATCATTGTCATGCTGGAAGACCCAGCCATGTTCCATCTTCAATGCTCTCACTGATAGAAGGAGGTTTTTGGTGTAAAAATCTCACAATACATGGCCCCGTTCATTCTTCCCTTAACACGGATCAGTCGTCCTGTTCCCCTCTGCAGAGAAAAAACAGCCCCAAAGCATGATGTTTCCACCCCCATTCTTCACAATAAGTATGGTGTTGTTGTGATGCACTCAGCATTCTTCTTCCTCCAAAGACGACGAGTTGAGTTTTTTTCCAAAACGTTCTATTTTGGTTTCATCTGACCACATGATATTCTCCCAATCTTCTTTCTGGATCATTCATATATGCTCTCTGGCAAGCCTCAGACGGGCCTGGACATGTAACTGGCTTAAGCAGGGGGGCACGCCGTGGCACTGCAGGATCTGAGTCCCTCTCTGCGTAGGTGTTACTTCCTGCTGGTAGCTTTGTTACTTTGGTCCCAGCTCTCTGCAGAAAGTTCATGTCATCAGCTCCCTCCATTTGTAGTTCTGGGATTTTGCTCACTGTTCTCCATGATCATTTTTGATCCCACAGGATGGATGGGATCTTGCGTGGAGCCCCAGATCGAGGGAGATTATCAATGGTCTTGTATGTCTTCCATTTTCTTACAATTGCTCCCACAGTGATTTATTCACACCAACCTGCTTTTGCTTATTGTAGATTCACTCTCCCAGCCTGGTGCAGGTCTACAATTTTCATCCTGGTGTATCCTTCGACAGCTCTTTGGTCTTGGGCATGGTTGAGTTTGGAGTCTGACTGTTTTGAGGCTGGGACAGGTGTCTTTTTACAGATAACGAGGGGTCAAAACAGGTGCCATTAATACAGGTAACGAGTGGAGGACCAGAAGAGCTTCTTAAAGAAGAAGAAGTTACAAGGTCTGTGAGAGCCAGAAATCTTGCTTGTGTTTGTGGGTGACCAAATACTTATTTCCACCATGATTTACAATTAAATACTTTAAAAATCCTACAATGTGATTTCCTGGATTGTTTCTCATTGTGTCTCTCATAGTTGAAGTGTACCTATGATGAAAATTACAGACCTCTCATCTTTCTAAGTAGGAAAACTTGCACAATCAGTGGCTGACTAAATACTTTTTTGCCCCATACTTTTCCAAAACCCAGTTTGGGATCCTAATTTTTGTAAATTAAGTCGAAAAAAACGTCTGGCGTGCCAAAGCAAACTTGCATGCGTCACTTATGAAGCACAGACACTAACTGTAAAATATGTATCTGAATTATGGTTGGTGACTCAAAGATTTGTTTGATGATGAATATGAGCTTGTTCTCGCTCCGGGTACTCCAATGAGAGAACTTTCCATGAATGGTATTTGCTTTGATGGACATGCACTGCACAATGTGACTTTGT
The DNA here is from genome assembly GCA_025084515.1 of Ancistrus triradiatus. NCBI lineage: Eukaryota > Metazoa > Chordata > Actinopteri > Siluriformes > Loricariidae > Ancistrus > Ancistrus triradiatus. The sequence goes on along the minus strand of JAJAGP010000953.1, from coordinate 128,372 downwards.
TTCTGGCATATGAGCACAAACTGTTTTTTTTTTTTTTTTTTAGTTTTTCTTTAAGAATCAGGCTGCCAATGTTGAGAATGCAAACATTGTTTGACTGCACATTGTAAAATTCTGACGCAAATGGTGAGCAAAGTCCGGTTGAACTTGTTTAAATATGCACAGGTTTCCATCTTTGTTTCTGGCAAATCATAGAAAATTTCACAAGTTAACAAAATATTAGGGCTGTCAAAGGAATGAAGTATTTAATCATGATAATCACATTTTTACTTGCTCCTATATGACGTTTACATTTAGTCATTTGTAGGGGTATAACGATTCATGATTCAGTTTGATTCACAATACTGAGTTCACGATTCGATTTTTGATTTTTGTTTTTGTAGTTTAAAAAATGCAAAACAATGCACATTTTCTTGAATAACCTTTTAAACAAAAGTAGTAATTGGGGAATAGTAAAACATTGTGGCTACAGCCCATCACTACGGCTTCTTCGCAGGGTCAAGCAACAATAATGTGCATCAACTTTGACAGCCCTACAAAATATCCATCCAGTTTTGCAAAAATTTGGAAATTTTCACAGGATAAACTAATCTGATCCTGATCAAATCCTAAACGCAGTATTGTAACTAATAGTGTTGGATCATGAGCTAATCAGAGATGTTAAGGCCATTACACACCAAATATTCGGACAGGGTTTTTCCACCTCAGAATTATACACGCCGGACATGGCCTGATTTGTTTTTATTTTTGGTATAAAGTTTTAAAGCAAAAAAAAAAGTTCTATAGTCAAATTAAATACTGGTTCTGTCAAATGATTCACATATTTGATTGCGCTAATCACATTTCTGCTTGCTCATATATGATGCAAATTATTTTTTTCTTCAGAAGCACTACACAGCCATTTGAATGGAGCAGCAGTATGCATTTATTCATTTTAAATCATTTAATAAACACACACATATACACACATACACACACACACACACACACACACACACACACACACAACCCAATTGGGACTACCAGAACGATTCGTTTGTAATCCAGAGTAGGTTCTTCATTTCATTCGGCACTTTTAATATACACTTTTAATAAAAAAAAAAACATGCAAGATTTATGTCATTTTATTAGAAGTAGTGTTTTCAAATTACACAGCTACACTTGGCCATATCGGCTGTTGCTATGCCAACACCAGAACTGATGGTGATTGGTCAGTGAGTTTTTATCGCTGCGAAAATCGAACGGAATGAAATGGCGTCCCATTTTTGCCCGTCCTAAAAATTGCATTTGGTGTTGAATATACTGTTATCGTACATGAGCTCGGATGAATTTACAGTGGTGCTTGGAAGTTTGTGAACCCTGCCAAGATATTCTATATTTCCGCATAAATATGACCTAAAACATCATCAGATTTTCACACAAGTCCTAAAAGTAGATAGAGAACCCAGTTAAACAAATGAGAGAGAAATATTATACTTGATCCAATATTACATATTAGTGAGTGGCGAAAGTATGTGAACCTCTATGATTAGCAGTTACTTTGATGGTGAAATTAGAGTCAGGTGTTTTCAATCAATGGGATGCCAATCAGGTGTTGAGTGGGCCACCCTGTTTATTTTAAAGAGCAGGGATCTATCAAAGTCTGCTCTTCACAACACATGTTTGTGGAAGTGTATCATGGCACGAACAAAGGAGATTTCTGAGGAGCTCAGAAAAAAAGAGTTGTTGATGCTCCATCAGGGTGGAAAAGGTGGAAGTTACAAAACCATCTCTAAAGAGTTTGGACTCCACACCAATCCACAGTCAGACAGATGGTGTACAAATGGGGGAAAATTCAAGACCATTGTTACCCCTCCCCAGGAGTGGTCGACCAACAAAGATCACTCCAAGAGCAAGGCGTGTAATAGTTGGCGAGGTCACAAAGGACCCCAGGGTAACTTCTAAGCAAACTGAAGGCCCTCTCACATTGGTTAATGTTAATGTTCATGAGTCCACCATCAGAAGAACACTGAACAAACAATGGTGTGCATGGCAGGGTTGCAAGGAGAAAGCCACTGCTCTCCAAAAAAGAACATTGCTGCTCGTCTTTGCAGTTTGCAAAGATCAACGGGACGAACCAGAAGGCTATTGGAAGAATGTTTTGTGGATGGATGAGACCAAAATAGAACTTTTTGGTTTTTCTTTAAAAGAAAAGCGTTGTGTTTTGGAGAAAGGAAAAACACTGCATTCCGCATAAGAACCTTATTATCCCATCTGTGAAAACATGGTGGTGGTAGTATCATGGTTTGGGCCTGTTTTGCTGCATCTGGGGCAGGACGGCTTGCTATCATTGATGGAACAATGAATTCTGAATGATATCAGAGAATTCCAAAGGAAAATGTCAGGACATCTGTCCATGAACTGAATCTCAAGAGAAGGTGGGTCATGCAGCAAGACAACGAACCCTAAGCACACAAGCCGTTCTACCAAAAGAAAGAATGGTTACAGAAGAATAAAAGTTTTCATGTTTTTGTGGAATGACCCAAGTCAAAGTCCTGACCTTAATCCAATGGAAAAATGCTGTGGAAGGACCTGCAGCGAGCAGCTAATGTGAGGAAACCCACCCACATCCCAGAGCTGAAGCTGTTCTGTACGGAGGAATGGGCTAAAATTCCTCAAGCCGGTGTGCAGGGACTGATCAGCAGCTACAGGAAACGTTTAGCTGCAGTTATTGCTGCACAGGGGGGTCACACCAGATACTGAAAGCAAAGGGTCACATACTTTTGCCACTCACTAATATGTAATATTGGATCATTTTTTTTCCCCAATAAATAAATGACCAAGTATAAAATTTTTGTCTCATTTGTTTAACTGGGTTCTCTTTATCTACTTTTAGGATTTGTGTGAAAATCTGATGATGTTTTAGGTCATATTTATGCAGAAATATAGAACATTCTAAAGGATTCACAAACTGTCAAGCACCACTGCACTGTCCCTCCAATAAATCACATGAAAAAAGTGTGCAGTGGCTTTAATGTTAGAGTTGGCTCAGTATCAGTATTGGTATGAAGATGACAATGGGAAAGAGAAGCTGTTATGCAGTACTGATCGGATCAGTGTTGGATTAGTGCATCCCTTTTCTCCCGGTGTATTATTGTGATCATCATAATTATTATTGATCTGTCAGACATGTGAGAGTGAGCATTCTTCCTGCCATCATTCTGTTTGGTATTATGTCTCTTGTAACAGTGTCTTAATGAATTGATGATGAATTTGTGATGATTAACCATGAATGAAATGATGATATGCGTGTGAACTGTAACGTACGATAAGGACGAGATTGCTGCTCTATATACAGACTTTGTTCCTGCTCAGGAATCCTATTTGAATTCAGGCGTTTTGAGCAGAGCCATACTTTAGCAGCACTATATTCAGTGCCTGTGTTCCTCCACTGATACCTCACGCTGAATTATGCAGGCACCTGTTACTTAATATACTGACTTTCATTCTGAATGGCTGTCGTCTTGATTTGTTTCAATTTCTGCACTCGCATACCTCCTCTCCAAGAAACTCTGTGTTGAATGTAACATAATTTGAATTAGATCTTCAAACAAGAAATAGCCTCAAAAAAAGCTTCATAGAAGGCAGCCAAAGGTGACATTGTCAAGGCAAAACCTCTCTAGATTGACCTAGATGGAAGAAACCTTGTATTCATTAGGGGGAGTCCTTCCTTCTTTGGCCGACACTGAACATCAATTGTTATTTCTGTTTGAGAGTCTAACTATAGTAGAATATTCAAATAGTGGGAGCCTATTTGCATTGTTTCCTATGGACAGATACCTACCTTGTTCTCCTGTGTTCTCCTTACTTGCCTGGCCAAAAAAAAGGGTCACCACCTGGATTTAAATTGAGAATCTTTGGGATGTGCTGGAGAAGACTTTGTGCAGTGGAACAAATCTCCCATCATCCATACAAGATCTTGGGAGAAGAATGAATGCAACTCTGGACAGAAATTGTAGAAGCTTGTAGAAATGAAGCAACACTGAATGTGTGCCATAATCAAAGCTAAATGCAGTCGGACGAAATACTTTTGTTTTGGCCAGGCAGTGTAGTTTTGCAGGGAACTTTCTAATTGGCCCTCCTGCCTGCCTGTTATCTGTGCCTCCCTAATATTCTTCACGTGCCACTGCATGCATGCATGATTCCAATTGTGCCTCTACAGTACCCGACCCAGCTAGAAGGCATCTCAGGGATTCGAACCTGAATCACCATGGATCATTTTTGAGCTCTGCATTCATTTCTTCTAGCACTAATATAAAATAAGCAACCTTTAGCTGATTATTATTCACTGACAAAATGAAAGTGGAGGTAGAGGTAAGAGGAACTAGAACACCATACTCTCATTATATTCTCATATCCCATTTTTATTCCCAGGACTGATGTTTTTCTGGGCGTGTGGCTGTTGAGATTAGTTGGATACAGGCCAAATGTAGATGTTTGTCGCGTCACGCACGGGGCTCACGTTGGGCTTCATATAAATCTTAGAACAGCCTTTCATGTATGCTGGTCGGTGAGTAATACATTTAGTATCAACACCCCATTCGGACCATAGAGCTGATCATAGGACACTCCATGGGCATCACGTTTACTTTGGCGTGTGCCCCAGTAAAATCGTTCTGTGCCCCACAAAATTACAGCTGTAAAATGTCAATTTTATGCTGGATTGCTCGGCAGAACTACTGGACACGCGACGCAACTTCACTAGAGGCACTACATTTCCCATAATGCCCCAGCATCTGTCCAAGGACTTGAGTGGCGACGCTTTTTCTTTCGGTTTTTATGCACGGATTAATGTACAATGGCAATTAGAAACAAATCCTTTAGTGTTCATTTGTTCTTCGTTGATCATCTATGGCAGAGTAACACCCACTTTAGTGTAAATCACTATCTATTTAGTGTTTAACATGCCTTTTTGCCCCTACGACTAATTGGCAAACGGTTGTGCCCATCTAAATACGGAGTGTGCCCCCGTACGAGAAGCAGTCTAGAAACGCCCCTGAAAAACACTCCTACAAAAGGTTTGTCCGTGTGATCACCTGCAAACTTCTGTCTGGATTTTTCTTATGGAGAAAGATCTTGTTCTTTGTGTGGTAGACTTTCAGACTATGGCGATGTAAATTTCCATTAACAGTGGATGTGGTTCCTTTGGTATAGCTCCAACTCTATTATCAGTTTCTTTGTTGATGTCTTGGGGTTCAAGTTCTTCCAGCCAAGGGATAAAATGGTGCCCAATTTGGCCGGTCAGTAGCTTATAAAGCACATTCATACAGTGACATGCTGACCACTCCAGTAAATTTAGACAGTTGTACGTTTGAATCCGTTAACAAAGTGTGAAGGGAATTACCGGATTCACTAATCTTAAACGTCTTCAACTTTGAACAAATGGACAAGCAGTAATCCGGAGCGTAGTTCCACTGTTCTACCACTAGAGGAGGACATTGACTTTCCAATACTATCTAATCCCGAAAGCCATTCCAGAGCAGGCAGTGATTAAAATAGGACTTGCTCAGACAAAAGCTGGTGTTTTTTGGCAGCCTATCAGTCTTATAATTCCAAACATTTATAAACTGGCATGCGTCTCTATTCCTAAAAGCTGAGATTTTCTCACGTGTCAATCACCGCGAGCCCCGGTTGCCTAATAATGATTGATTGGGTGTGACACGTGTAATTTTCTTAAAACTCCTTAAATATTTTTTGGCAAAGCTCTCGCTATGGCAGCGTCGCTGCAACACGCGCTTGGCAAGCACGCATCGGGTCGAAATTCCGAGCTGCGATGTTTGACACGGTTCTCAGGCGGGATAAATTGATGACTGTTGACAGATGATTAATTATATCCAGGGGACTCTTTGTCTGGCTCGCCTTGAGAGAGGTAATTACTGTTATTTTTAAAAGGCGATAGGGTTCTTATGAAATGATGATCGTGTTACTGCTGAGAAGGCACAGGAACGCCAGTGAGGTTTTGGTCAGTGATTGCGTTTCCAGTGCTAATGGCCTTATCCTGGGAATGCTCCCGGTCCGAGTAATTCCTCAAGATCTAATTTAATGTTTCGTAGACGCTCGCTATTGTACTCGCGTACACTTTAGCGAGCTCGGCGTCACTGTTATGACCTGGCTCTGAAACCAATTGTACGCTGATGTCTCTTTGTGTTAGCAAAAGTGTTAGCGAGCCAGTGACTAATGCGCCAGCCTCCCCTTGACTGTCCTCCTTTCCCGCTGGGTGTTTTTCCCTCGTTCCTCTTCAGTAACAAGACATGGCGTCCTGCGGGCAGACAGATGGACATTTGATGCGCGGTTGGCCGTGAGGGAAAGCATTATTTGACATACAGCTGCACCCTACATTAGCTGCTAATTGACAGGCTCGGCGTGCCCGCAGGTGCCCGGCTTCGCGAGCGTGGGAAGCGGCCAAGGTGAACAAAGAGGAGGTAAGTGTCACTCAAGGCTGGATTATTGGCATCGGGGCACTTAATGGAGCTGTAATCTGACCCTGGAGCTCATCGGGTGTCGGGGATCCAAACCCACGCCCTCGGTGCTCGGCCTACTTATATGACATCAAGCTCTGCTCTTTAGTTCTGATCTCAACCAAGAACATCTCACATTAAGTGCATCAGGACGACTTCATGCCGACATGCCCCGTCCTTCAGGTGTTACATGATTTTCCAATTGCTCACCTCGGCTCCATTTCAGCCGATGATCATTTCATAACGTACACAAGATGGACCCAGAAATAGATATTTAGATGAGAGTTCAAGGTGGACAGATGAGGTAACCTCAAACGCACCAGGCTGGCCCGACTTTGGATGTCACTATATGTAATAACTTCCCTGTTTTAGGGTGATTCTTTAATTGGGGCCTCTTTTTAGCATCTTACATTATGAAACATAAAACTTTATGCTTAAGATAATGTTAATCCACTTTAAAGGCTCAATGATGCCACAACAAAGCTTAAATATGTAACTAAATATTATACACTTCACTTCTTGTCCACTTAATCCTGGACAGGGTCGTGGGAGAGCTGGCGTTGGACAACCCTAGACAGGGCACCAATCCTTCATAGGGCACAGACACTAGGGCCACTTTTGCGTAATCAATTGATCTAAAACACGTCTTTGGACTGTGGGAGACCCACGCTGACATGGGGAGGACCCAAACAGCTCCACCTGGGATCGAACCCAGGACCTTCTCGCTATGAGGTGACAGGGCTACCCACCGAGCCACTGTGCCATCCTGAATGATAAGTATTCATTCATTTATACAGGGGATCCTCGGAATTTGAATTCGGACATCTAAAGTCCGTCTGAATTTATTCTGACCCCAATTTCAAACAGAGCACAACCTGAACCTTAAGGGTGCTAGCAGACCTGGAACAGCAACCCCTGCTTTTATTATGCAATGGACTTTGCGCCAGGCTAGGTACATGTGAAACCTGGGATAGTCCCTGGACCTGGTGTGACCTTGACCAAATAAAGCAGGGGAATGAGCAGAACTGTTCCCTGAAGAGGTCGTGTTAACGTCTTTTCAGTTTCAGTCAATAAGTGGACTGTTTGTGAAGAGGTGCCCAAACTTTTGCATAGGACACTACTGGGAAATATTTGGAGCACAAATGCTTCGAGAATAAGGAAAAAAGAGGAAATTAGAATAAACACCAAGGAGACAGGTTGCCAGTTCCATTACAACCATCTTTTGAAAATATTACGATTTTCTTCCTGAAATCTTATCTTGTGTTTTTAAACAGTGACCCTAAAGCCCCAGACGTCCGGGCTGTGCCTCTCGGCAGAAAGTAACAGAATTCTTTATTGAGTGGTTTCTGGGGTCCTATACCAATGGCGTAATCTTGAATAGGTCTTTGTGTTTTTCATAAAAGAAAACAGCCTTTAATCTGTTGATACTAGCAGAGGAGTTGGTTTTGGCCAGCCACGCGCAAGTTTCAACAAAATGAGAACGGGGCTTAATGTGACCGAGCGATGGCGGTTCTCGTACCCACCCGGTGAATTGAGCTGACAGAATGCGAGGGCCTTGCCAATAATTGGCGGCTTAACAAAATACAGAATTACATTATGCAGACGTCTTGGTTAGCCGTTTTGTGCAAACCATTTATCATTGTTGTCTAACAGCGTTTGGGTCGCTGTCATTAAAGAGCCCAGTTTTGTCTATTAGATGCACTGTGTCCTGAATCGTTCTTTCTCATCGAAAATTACTTTTTGGCACAAGAAAAGTAATTTCCCTCAGTTGGACCCAGGCACGGTTGAACAATGAGACTAGAGGATTATACGAGCAGGCTGTCCTGGAGAAGTGAAGAAGGAGAAAATAAACAGAATCTATTCCTCCGCTTTCCTGAAGCTGCCCACAGTTTACTCTCGCGGATTCCCCTGTCATGATTTCCATACGGGGTGGGGGGGTTATTTCGCCCTGATGACACCATTTTTCTCTTCTAACCATCAGACATCACGTCAGCTTAGATCCTGCTTAGTGGACTTTTCGTTTGGTATTGTTTAGTTTGTGTGGTAATGGCAACCATAGTGTAAATACATTTATTAGTGCTGTTCAGGACATTTTGCAGAAATGCTCCGAGTGCACGCTCGCCCTGTTGGTTTCAGGTTCATTTATTTTGCCTTTTACAACAGAACATTGTCTCAAAGCAGCTTTACAAAAACCTGGGCACAAAGCCCTGCAGCGATAGTGGCAAGGAAAAGCTCCCTAAATGTTAGAACGAAGAAACTTTGGTAGGACCAAGACTTTTTCATACAAGTCCTTAAAGTAGATAAAGAGAACCCAGTTAAACAAATGACACAAAAATATTATACTTGGTCATTTATTTATTGAGGAAAATGATCCAATATTACATATTAGTGAGTGGCAAAAGTATGTGAACCTCTAGGATTAGCAGCTAATTTGAAGGTGAAATTAGAGTCAGGTGTTTTCATTCCATGGGATGACAATAAGGAGGTGAGTGGGGACCCTGTTTTATTTAAAAAACAGGGATCTATCAAAGTCTGCTCTACAATAGATGTTTGTGGAAGTGTGTCATGGTACGAACAAAGGAGATTTCTGAGGAGCTCAGAAAAAGAGTTGTTGATGTTCACATACTTTTGCCACTCACTGATATGTAATATTCGATCATTTTCCTCAATAAATAAATGACCAAGTATAATATTTTTATCTAATTTGTTTAACTGGGTTCTCTTTATCTACTTTTAGGACTTGTGCGAAAATCTGATGATGTTTTAGGTCATATTTATGCAGAAATGTAGAAAATTCTAACGGGTTCACAAACTTTCAAGCACCACTGTATTCTATATACTATATAGTATTAATAAATGTACTGTATATAAGGACTGCTCTGGGGTCTCAGTCCCGTCTGATGAAGTCATCTTGCATTTGGAGTCTTCTTTGAACTCACCATGTGTGTCATCTGAGATATATGGCCACAGATTACGCACTGATCTGCAGGTGATGGTGAGCCCATGTGGCCAGTTCTCACTTCTCTAAGCAGAACGTCCGGTCGTGTTCTGAGGTCGCCTTCCATTGGTCCAGTACATTTATAGAAATGTGGACTTGCACTTGTAATAAAGCAGTCATTGCTCTTGGCGGACTTACTGTACGCTCGTGAGATGTCGGGGCGCTCGAGGGCCAAGGGTTCCTGCTGCCAAACAGACACATTTCATGAGCGTAAATAATGAAGCAGCGGTGAACGCAGGCATGTCCTCAGAGCCCTCGTGACGACGGAGGGATACAGGAGGCCTGGCTGTGGTACATCTCTGAAAAACAAACCCACTGAAGCCATGCGTTCTGTCTGTAGATAATTGAACTTCGTGGCACCAGAATGCTAGCAGTGATTGAAGTCACAGCACAGGTCTGCGTTAGTAAATAGGTCAGAATACGTCCAGAAATACCCCAGACGCTCCACGTCTAAACATGTGCAACACTGAAATCGGAGGTACGTAAGTATTTTAAAAGGTATCTGTACTTTACTTGATTATTTCTGCAACTTAATATTTTACTTACTCACTACGTTTTCAAAACAGGCTTGTGACTTTAGCTCTTGTGAATCATTTTATGTATCTATTTTATCAGTGTGTTATTATTTTTCTTTTCTATTTCGGCAATTCTAGACAGACACCTAATGAAGCCATTCGGAATCCTAACTTTATACTTGATGCATTGTAACTCTCGCGCCAAACGTGACACGATTGCAGTGGTCCCAGGGGCTACGGTGTGTGCCAACCTGGTGAAGACTTACAGGAAACGTTTGACCCCTGTCATTGCCAACAAAGGTTGTTACAAAGTATTGAGTTGAACCTTTGTTATTGACCAAATACTTATTTTCCACCATGATTTACAATTAAATTCTTTAAAAATTTTACAATGTGATTTCCTGGATTTTTTTCTCATTTTGCCTCTCATAGTTGAAGTGTAGCTATGATGAAAATTACAGACCTCATCTGTCATCTTTCTAAGTAGGAGAACTTGCACAATCAGTGGCTGACTAAATACTTTTTTGCCTCACTGTACATACAGACACAACTGGCTGTGACTGCGGTATAACAACACTACAACAGTGACCCCTGCTGACCACTTACGCCTGGGCCCCATGCTATATGATAGGGTAGGATAACCCTGACCAGGAAACACCCAGACAGGCTTATGCCTGTGCCCCGTCTGGAGCCCACTATGCCCTGTCTGTACACTCTAGACACTAGACCCTGGTCTGGCCGCTCCTGTGTTTAGTTTGCATGTTCTCCAATATCTCTATTGGTTTGGAGCTCATGGTGTAACATCAGCTCTGAAGTGTTAACTAATGCAACCCAAAAACTAAAGTCAATCTCGGGGAACAGGCTCAGGAGGACTTTAAAACCCAAAATGGCTCCCTCTCAACCCATGCTCAGTAAGAGTGCGAGGCAAATATTAACCGTGTCTGTAGCAAAATCCAAAATGTCACCCACTCTCGTGCAGCCGGCTGATAGGGGGGCAAACAGCTAATGATTAATACCGCGATGGCACAGGCAGGCGAATGAAAACGACGATGGTGCCAGCCTGAGCACGGAGGCGGCTTGCTGAACATGACCGATAGCGGCGGTGCAAACAGAGATAAAGTGGAGACGAAGCCCCCTCAAATCCACTTTCAATAAGACGCGTAGAGCGCGCGCTCGAGAGAGTCATGCCAATAAATAATGATGCCACGCTGCTCTAAACGGCTGCCGCGCCTGTAATGGGGCACTCGGAGCATATCTCCAGCTCACAGCACGGACGCAGGTATTTTAGGAGATTTCTGACAGGGCTAAAGAGGAGGCCGTTCGGATTACAGATTGTGTAACATCGTTACATCATGGCTGAGGAAAGTGTGACAAGAGTAAAAGGTGTTAGAAATGTAGAGGAGGTCTGCTAACGGATCACGTAGGAAGAAGTGATTATAGCAGGGGAATATATTCAACTGCTGGCTACCTACAGACTGTGCGAGCTAAGCAGTGTTGTTAGAGTTTTCAGTTTGGATTACAGCTGTACAGGCGGCACACAGCTAGCAAGGACAGCTTTGAATCGCTGAAAACAAAAAATCGTGAGGTTTTATTTCAAACGCACTACTTAAGGGCAGGAAATCTGTGTTCAGCAACAATTTTTAGTGTTACACACTGGTTTTGAGACTTCAGACATGTTTACTTAAACAAAACAAGGTGATTTACCTACTCAGCATGTGGCCATGTGAACAGGGGTGCGGTTTCACTTCCTGGTCTAAAATACAGGGGTGTGACCAAAATAAGGCTCCGTTTGTGGACTAAAACTCTTTGTGTTTGGAAGGTGACATGAAAATGTGCAGCCACATTTTGTGAATAAACTCAAGCCAAATGCTGACTTTAAAAGACTTTTTTGGATCTGCAATAAAGCAGATTTATTAAAAAATTGAATCTGTAATGTGTTAATTCATTGACTTTAAATATTAAACACAAACATTAAACCATGTAATACATGTTTCTTTCTTTTTTTTTTTAAGAAATAATTTATTTGGCTGAATGGGACACATGGAACAGTAGTTTATTTTTATTTTTTTTTCAGAAAAACTACAATTACAACTCAAATTTTACATCATTTAGCAGATGCCCTTACAATCCAAGCAGTTGTGGGTTAAGAACCCAACAGTGGCAGCTTGGCAGAGGTGGGATTTGAACCCTGGACCTTCTGGTCCATAGTCCAGTACCTTAACCACTAGGCTACCACAGTCCCAACGTAATGTGTTACTTTACATTGTGTTACCCTTATCCAGAGCGACTTACAATTGATACAGTCTTACAGTCCAAGCAATTGTGGGTTAAGGGCCTTGCTCAAGGACCCAACAGTGGCAGCTTGGCAGAGGTGGGATTTGAACCCTGGTCCTTCTGAATTACGAGGTCCTGATTATTTTATTTAGTTTGTCTTTGACCTATTTGTTCTTCTCTTTAGTTGTATTTTCTTTTACCTATCCTTCTTTCTGTTACCTCTAATAACCTTCCTGTTAACCACACAAGTTCACTTTTTCTGTTTGCTCATTCACACTCTCTCTAAGCATCGTGTCGTACCGCCACAGCATTAATGCCGGGTTTATATAACGCCGGATTTAGAGTCCAACCTCACCAGCACAGTGGGGATGTGAACATAAAACAGCCAGGAAGACCTTCATTAGCGCCGTGAGTTGTTCTTTTGGCTGGTTGGTGTGCATAAAGGCACGAGTGGCCTCCATATGGCCGTGGTTCTCTTTAATAAATAGTAATGCATCACTTAAGCTCGGGGTGATCCCAGTTCCAGACAGAAACCTCAAGTATTTATTGAATGTCTTCAACATGTCCAGGATTTCCTTCTTTTTTAAGCAGCACAGCCCCCCTCTACTTTTTGGGAGAGCGCTACATTACATATTACACAGGAGTTACCGTCTGTCACTGGAGATCTGAGCCCAGACCCACTTCCCCCGTAACCAAGCCACAGTTTCCATTACTGCAGTGGAAGGAACAATAAAAAAGGACCGGTTGTGTGGTACTGGAGGATTAGCTCAAGCTCTCCGGAGACAAATGCATGATGGGAAGAGAAAGTGCTAAGGGATAAAATGCAACAGAAAGACTCAGACAGACAGACTGAAAGATAGATAAATAGCAAAGCATGAGCAGACTGCTGGCGTCGGTTTAGAGTGGAGACTGATACTGATTTTGATATTTGAGGATTTATAAATCTGAAATATTGGCTAATATAGTTACTTAACATAAAAACACAAAAAAAGGATTTTCCCTAACATTTGTTGTGTACTTATGAGTCCTTTCCAAGATAACCTGACATAATGCAGTTCAAAAAGAGACAAAATTCCAACAAAAAATACAGTTCTGTGCAAAAGTCTTAGGCCACCATTAGACTTGTGACTTGTTGTTTTAGCAATATCTAATCTAGTGGAACAGGGTGAAGATATGCTAAAGCTCACAAAGACTGGAATGAAGATCAGTGGAAAAGAGGATTATGGAGCGACGAACCCAAGTTTGAAATTTTTGGGTCCACTCTTCGTCGACCTGTTATACCTAACAGCATTAAGAGTTATCAAGGGTATTAAGTCACTATTTGATTAGATATACCATTGTTGTAGCAATGACATAAGGACCATATATGATTGTTTCTCAGTCTCTTTATTCAAATACAGCCAGAAAATACAGAAAAATTGCATGCAGTATTAAAAAACTGAACACAATCAGAAAAAAACAGCTTAGATTTGGGACAGCAGCAACTGGCAGCTTCAATGGATGCCAAGTGGACCCTTCTACAGTCTGAAGATCAGGAATGGTCTTTTTGGAAGTGTAGCAGCCAAGAAACCACTTTTTCAGAAAGGGAACAGGGAGAAGATATGTTACAGCTCACAAAAATTGGAATGAAGATCAGTGGAAAAGAGGATTATGGAGTGACAAATCCAAGAACAGCATCTAATGGTGGCCTGAGACTTTTGCACAGTGGTTCTGTAGAAGTTATGTAGGTGATTCAGTAAGTCTAACCGTTGAGCTACGAAGTTTCAGATAAAACACAAACAGTCGTAGAAGGAGAAGAAAAGCCGCCAGCCCGTGAGCATCGTCGCCACCTGATGCTAGTGTAGAGTTTTTGTTTTCCTTCTTATCCTCACCAGTCGAGAGCAGGACACGCTGCGTTCTGTCACACTGGATCCCGTCACCAGCTGACTGAAGCCTGGAAGGCCTGGCAGACGTCGATTGGAGTGACAGGTCCCGCTTCCTGAGGGTGGAACGTTACGGAACCTCACCATGAGCTACAGCAACACCGTCCAAGTGTTAGCAGATGATGCACGTTTCAGACATGCTAACACAAACCGCCAGCCATGAAACCGTTTCCCTCGCTTCCTCACACCAAGGCTCGTGTCAGTCTCTGACAGGAACAGACCTTGTGATCCCAAGTTCAGGGACTCTGTAGCGAGGGAACATTTGCATCCTTGTGTACGACTGTTTAGCATCATCGTGTCGGTTTTAATAGCTCAGTGTTTCATTTTAAACGTGTATGTAAAATTAATGAGCTCATTATGTCTGTATGAACGGGAAGGCAAACAAGCAGTCATGGTACATCATACTACTTAATGAAGCCATTTGCCGAGGTTATGACAGAGTCTTGCATCAGAAAATCTACATTGTGCTGTCACTGATTAGACACGCGTCATGACGAGACCATGCAGTGACACCGCAATGACTAACACAACCCTGCAACTATTAAAAAAACGATCCTCCTGTGCGCTGTCTTGGTCTTTTGCTCCTATAACCTTCCTCTGGTTGGCGTTCAGTCCACGTCCTGTCTGCTTGGAGGACAGAAGTGGAACAATGCTTCGATGGATCGGCTCTTTCAGACTGTCTAAGTGCAAAAGACGTCGAGGATACAGAGAAGTAATTCCTCAAGACACTGCATGGTTCTGTTTCGCAACATCTGATTTTCTACAGGTGTCAATTCTGTAGAAATCATCATCAAGAGGATTAGCCACAATGTGGGATAATGAGCCACGATTTAAATTTAGATGAATGATTCTGGTTCCAAAGACTGTTTTTTGGGTCAAATTAGTCACATTTGTCCATTTGTTCAAAGGGAAACTTACCAGACGCTAACAGTGACAAACCATGAGACGATCACAACTTTGCGAGGCGGACGGGGATTTTCTGAAACTGGCAACCCTGATTATGAATTATTATCCATATGGCCTGCTAGCTGTGTGCTGAGGAAACCTACGGTACTGTGCAAAAGTATTAGGCCACCGTTAAGCAGTAGTATAATTTACATTTTACATTTACAGCATTTAGCAGACACCCTTCTCCAGAGCGACTTACAATTGGTACAGTCTTACAATCCAAGCAATTGTGGGTTAAGGGCCTTGCTCAAGGACCCAACAGTGGCAGCTTGGCAGAGGTGGGATTTGAACCCTGGACCTTTTGGTCCATAGTCCATAGTCCATAGTACCTTACCCACTAGACTACCACAGCCCCACAGTATAATGACCATATATAATTATTTCTCAGTCTCTTTAGTCTCTTTAAAAACATAAAAACAGCTTCACAGTGGCAAGTATTTAGTATTTATCCGGCAGCTTCATCGGGATGCCAAGTTGACCCTTCTACAGTCCGAAGAAACTTGATCAGGAATGGTCTTTTTGGAAGGCCAGCAGCCAAGAAACCACGTTTTCAGAAGTGAACAGGGTGAAAAGACTAAGATGTGCTAAAGCTCACAGAGAGGAAAAGAAGATTATAGAGAGAGGAATCTAAGTTTTAATTTTTTGGGTCCAAATCATGGACGATATGTTATATATAGTCATTATAGCATTGCCAAAAAAAACAAATGTAATGGTGGCCTAAGACTTTTGCACAGTACCATATATACTGGGTAGACTTCATTATAAAATCATAGGTGAAATGATCATATCATGGTGCCTTTAAATTGTTAAACAAACACAGCAGTCCTCCTAATCCAACACTTTTGAAACCCTTTATATAATATGCATTTTTGATCTGAACATGCTGGGAAAACAGGTGGATTTCCAAATGGCTTGTGCGAGTATACTCACCCTGGTATTTTTAATATTCTGAAGGCAGCAAATCGTTCTCTGTAGATTCTGGTAATTATTTTCACATTAGTGACTCGTGATAAGGTGAGCCTCATGGCTTTGATATGAACGCTGGAAGCTGGAACCAGACTGGATCATTTCGTCTTTACCTAGTAGCCTACATTTGTAGTCCCGCTCTTCTGTCCACCATAGTAGGTCCCGTCCTGGATAATCTATTTTGCAGGTGTTAGATCAACTGAAAAGCACACCCAGTGTCCAGATGTCTAATGGGTGTTTAAGTTTGAAAATACTTACAGACTGGAATAACATTTAGCGCTAAAATAACACTTGAGGTAAGATCGCACGGCGGTGCAAACACAAATGAAACTTTTATTAAACAACTTTATAGTTAATTGGGGGCATTTAGGAAATGAGGCAGGAGGTTTATGAGGGATTACGAGTAAGAGCTGCACCTGGCTGAATCACATAGGGCGACAGAGAGCGTTATAGAAGCATATAATCCCGGTAATATTGAAAAAAACATGGATTTGATACGATCCAGATGCTGCAGGAAGTTAATCCCATTGTAAATACCAAACCAAATACAATAAAAGCGTCTGCTTGTCAACACGTAACCCAGACGATTACCTCTAATCGTATTCGCTAGGATCATTTCAAACTCCAAATCCACTGGTTCTAGGGTAAAGGACAGATTTCCCCCAGCCTAATTTAACTTCCTCTGAATGCTATTTATTAATAATCGCTTGGAAATTTGTCACAGAAGCCCCAAGGGGGAAGTCCGCGAGTGCTGGCTGCGCTCTTAAATTCCCTTGATAAAAAAAGGCCATACATCACTAAAAATACCCTCAGAAACATTACTCTCTTCCCGTTTTTATCCACGCTGGCTGGGTTTAGCAAACAGCTTGTTATAGTCGTCTGAATTACACTCACCGGTTACTTAAACTCCAAAAGCTGTTTTTTCTATTTGAACCATTCTCCGACTGTTCTCACATCTTTGTATAGGTACTGTATTATATACATTTACATTTACAGCATTTAGCAGACGCCCTTATCCAGAGCGACTTACAATTGGTACAGTCTTACAATCCAAGCAATTGTGGGTTAAGGGCCTTGCTCAGGGACCCAACAGTGGTAGGGGGGATTTGAACCCTGGACCTTCTGGTCCAGAGTCCAATACCTTAACCGCTAGGCTACCACAGTCCCCATATCTTAGGCTCAAGTGCCTAGCAACAGTGTACCTTTTGTACATAAAAGTTTACCAAATATGTTCATAGGGACAATTCTAGATAAGTTTGAGCGTAACTCCACAACAGCTTGGAACAGTTGTACACCTAAAATCAGCAAGCGGTTAGCTGTAGAACTCCAGAGATCCCCGGGTCGATCCCAACCTCGACTGCCATGTGGTGCATGTCCTCCCCATGTCTGTGTAGGTTTACTCTGGGTACTCAGGTTTACTCCCACATTCCAAAGACAGGTGAAATGGTTGCTCTAAATAGCCCCAGTGTGTGAGTGTGTCTGCCCAACATCGATGTAACCCTGGTCCTACTGTAACCATAGATGCTAATGATGCTAAATAGTTAATAAACAAATACACACATATTAAAACTCAAACCAAAACTCACATGCTAAAAGGTCTGTGCTCAGAAGTGATCATTCTAAATGTTACAAGCTGATTTTGGGACATGTTGGCTTCAAAGCAGTGTGATCTAACTACTCACGCTGTGGCCATGAGGAACAGGGGTGCAGTCTTAGTTCCTGGTCTAAAAAGTAGTGGTGTGACTAAAGTCAGGCCCTGCCTATGAACTGAAACTCTCTTTGGTTTGGTAGTGACATAAATTTAAAAATTAATCGAAATCTTTTAACTTTGTTTTAAAAGAAATCAAAATTATATTTAAAACAAACATATTAATTTCACAAGTTGAAGGTTTAGGTGTTGGGCCTTGTAAGCCACGTCACAGTAGAAACTTTGTGATTTTGTATCTGTTTTCCTTATCGCAGTGAAAGCCTTGGTGTCTTTTGCTTTTTTTTTGCTGTGGGACTGCAGCTGAAACTCAATGTTTTTTTAGAGTGGAGGGATGAAATTGTTTACAAATGGCATGAGTAAAGGGATAAATATTTTTCTCTTACCAAACCACCTGCCTAATACTCTGTAGGTCTCCTTCGTGCTGCCAAGGCTCTGACCCGTCCAGTCATGGACTCCACAAGACCTCTGAAGGTGTCCTGTTGTATCTGGAACTAAGATATTAACAGAAGATCTTTATGTTCTGTAATTGGTGAAGAGGGGCCTCCATGGATAGGACGTGTTTGTCCAGCACATCCTACAGACATTTGGTCGGATTGAGATCTGGGGAATTTTTAGACCAGGACAACACCTTGAACTCTCTGTCATGTTCCTCAAACCTTGTCTGAACAGTTTCTGAAGTATGGCAGGATGTATTATCCTGATGAAAGAGGCCAATGCCATTAGGGAATACCTTGGAGGGCCGCACTTGGTCTTCAACAAGGTTTAGGTAACGTCTCAGAGCCCAGAGCATTGCAATGTCTTAGTCACTTAATGTGTGTATAAAGGGAATAAAGGGAACACTCAAACAGCACAATGTAACTCCACAGTGTTCCCTTTATTTTTTGGAGCAGTATATATATATATATATATATATATGCAATCAATCTTTTGTAATCAGTTTAGATTGTTTTTAGATTATTTTCAAGTACTATTCCAACTCAATGTCATTTTAGTTACTCGTATGATTGGACATTAGTGTATATACAATAAAACAATAGTGTATATATGAGTATATATTATTATTATTATTATTATTATTATTATTATTATTATTTAATATACTGACATACAATACTGTACAATTAATTTCCCATATAAAATCTATTTATTGCTCTTCTGAAGAAGCATATTCATTTTCAACGATCCATTTTCCAAAAATAATAATGCCTTCTGAGTTATATGACCTAGTGTGTCGTGGAACACAGATTACAAAGAAGAAACGAACAGAACATGTACTAATAAATAAACACCAGAGTGAGTGAACAGAATGAATGCAAACTAAGCAAACTGTGGTCACTTGCAGTAGGTCTGTAATAGATTTCCTGCGTGTGTTTTACTGTTCTAAAACAATTTGTGGATTTTCGCGAGGCTTTTGCACACATGCTGGTTCATATAGCTGATGGATTATATAGCGCGTGCATGCGTATCCTCCATCCTGAATCTGTGCTTCACAGGAACACAAGGGGGTGCCCTTATCCTTCCCCTGCGATGGCACTCACGGAGAGACGCGAGTTCCTGTACACAGCGGGACCGGACGCGCTTTTGTGTACAGCTGCGTGGCCTCCGTCCTCACGACACTTGTGTGTGATGGAATGAGAGCTCGTAACATATGCCAGTGGTACGGCATGATCTGATCATTGTTCTGTCGTTATATGGTGTTCAGGGTGCTGTAGAAAAAACCTGAATATCTGAACAAAGAAATATCGAGACAGAGAGAGAGAGAGAAAGAGAGAGAGGCCTCTTTAACACTTGTTCAGTCCTCTGGCGGTGGAGGATTTGGTGTCTAATGCCAGTGATTTTTCCCCCTTTGTGAATTAATTAGTCTCCGCCAGCGCCGGCCACATTTGTCATCTGACTTTATGCTAATGAGGCCTGAGCGTTCCGGGTGGACCTGATAGGCTTGAGCAGCTGCCTCTCCTTCCTCCAGTCTCTCTCTCGTCTTATCGTCTCCACAATCCTCAGTAGCCTGGACTCTCTGACCTGTCACTCCACAGGGGGTCTGGCCATGTCCTGTACTGATAAGCCAGCTTATTATCTCTGCATGGGGAAATGGCTTTAGAGACCACACACACCTCCATCCTCGCTCTTTCCTCGTGCGGTGAGGACCAACATTCCTCTACACACACCTCACACTGAGGTACAGAGGTAAATAATCGAATGCATTCGTGTCTACAGGTTAGGTTTGGTCTTACAGTACTATACAGAAGGCCAGGCGCTGGTCATAAAGGGAGGATGAAACCACCGTTTGCCTGTAAAACTGAATGTTTGGTGGTGTTATTATAGTTTTTTAATCAGTTTAGATTTGTATTTTTAGATTATTTTCAATTACTATTCCAATTCAGTTTCATTTTAATTAGTCGTAAGATTGTAGATTTAGATTTTCAATTCCAACTCCAATTCAGTTTAGTTACCTATTTGATAGGTTCAGTTAAGTACTGTGCAAAAGTCTTAGGCCACCATTAGATTAGATATATTATTGCTTTAGCAATGGTATAATGACCATACATAATTATTTCTCAGTCACATTATTAAAATACAACCAGAAAATTGAATGCAGTATTAAAAAACTGAACATAAATCGTGTATAAACATGATAGTATTTAGATTTACTTTACAGTACTGTGCAAAATTGTTAGGCCACCACTAGACAGATATAGGGGGAACAGGGTGATAAGGCTAAGAAATGCTAAAGCTCACAAAGATTAGAATGAAGATCAGTGGAAAAGAGTTATTATGGAGTGATGAATCCAAGTTTGAAAATTTCGGGTCCAGTCAACAAATCTAATGGTGGCCTAAGACTTTTGCCCAGTACTGTATATAGTGGGGAGATCACTAGTAAAATATTTTCTGTCATTCATTCAATAATTTATTTTCTTATCCGCTTAATCCTAATCAGGGTTGCCAGAAACCCGGTGCCTAGCCGGCAGCACAGGGAGCAAGGCAGGAACAACCCCAGACTGTCCATCGTAGCTATGATTTCCTTTCTTTTTTGTGCTCAAGCTGGCATGGATTCCCCAGGTCTGTACAAAACAGGATCTTGCCAGCTTCTAGCAAGGTGGGATGGAACCCTCCTCGTGGGGCAACTCGAAACACAACTCGAACTTTGCCTCACCAGAAGTGACATACAGACAGGGGTGGTTCAGTAGAGTGAATCGGCTCTCTAAGACTGAGCCACTCCGGTTCGTATCCTGCCTCTGGTGAGTTGAGGTTTGAATTGAATTTCGACTTGTGTTTCGAGTCTTGCCACCGAGCTCTGTTCTGACTTCCGGGGATATGGTCTGGCAAGACTTGCCACTAGGTTACGTCATGGTTCTGTCAATGCCCAAGGTTGCCAGATCTGGTCCAGGATCCATCCTGGGTCAGGGTTGAGTTCCTGGTCCTGGTCTGGGGTGTGAGCCGACTAGGGCTGACCTTGTGTGAGTCTTTCAGGCTTCACTAATGGTTTTGTAAGGTCTTGTAGAAATGTCTCTTATTTAAGCTTCATGTTGAATAAGGTTGTTGTTGTAAAAATAAGCTTCTAGGACAAAATTTGAATCTAATAAAGCCAGGATTCCTAAAACTGCTTCACTGTATGGATTTATGAAGTAAAACAGAGAATGTTCCTTGACCTAAAATGCTGCTGGAAGGAAGCAAGGTTATGCTCAATAAAAGTTTCTCTTGCGTTCCTTCTTCAGACAGAGTGCCGAACATGGGCATTCAGGGTGGTAGGTAGGATCACAATGTCCAGTGAATGAGATCCACTGGAGTCATGAATGAAAGTTGTTTTTAGGGCTGGAACGAAAAGTGCAGGGAGTTTATAAATAGGGAAAAGAGGGAAGCAGCGTCTGAAATCAAGTCTGCATCATATATAGCCGTACATTTATTTCTGCCTTGTTTTTTCCCCCTTTTTCTCTCTCTGGTGAAATAAAAAAGCTGCACTTAAATGCTGAGGTCCACCTTGGCAGCGCTTTAGCGTGGCTGAGCCGAGTGCTAAAACCGAACTCCAGTCCCTCCATTTAGCCAGACACGAGCACTCTGCAGCTCGACCCTCTGTAATTTTCAGGCGTGTGAGGGAGGGAGGGTAAGCCCTCATAATGCTACATGTGCTGGTCAAACGGCTTAACCAGCACATTATTAAAGGGCCAATTCAGTGAACACTGTACAATGGAGAGCCATTTCGCTTTCAGACCAGGCAAGCACAGTGGATGGGAGAAGAAATCTCTACTTCATTCTTCCAGTACAAGTTTGGAACATTTCTACCAGAGAACTGTGTTGCCACGTTAAAGGTGCAGTCAGCAGTTTTATCACATTCGGTGTTCCCTAAAAAATCCCCTAAAAAACAAGTTAGAGCACTTGTACTGAAACATCTATAGAACAAACATATCTAATGAACAAGCCTAGGGGAACAGTGGCAAAGAAAAATCCCTAAATGTTAGGAAACATTGGAAGGAACAAGACTTAAAAAGGGGACCCAGCCTTCCTGGGCAGCCTAGATGTAAATTCATAATTTTTATTATATATATATATATATATATATATATATATATTATATATATATATATATATATATATATATATATATTATATGTAGAGAGAGAGAGAGAGAGATAGTCTGAATCTTACAATAGGCAAGCTGGTTGGTGTGAATAAATCAACTGTGGGAGCAGCAATTGTAAGAAAATGGAAGACATACAAGACCACTGATAATCTCCCTCGATCTGGGGCTCCACACAAGATCTCATCCCGTGGGGTCAAAATGATCATGAGAACGATGAGCAACAACCTGATGAATGACCTGCAGAGAGCTGAGACCAAAGTAAACAAAGGCTACCATCAGTAACACACTACGCCGAGAGGGACTCAGATCCTGCAGTGCCAGGCGTGTCCCCCCTGCTTAAGCCAGTACATGTCCAGGCCCGTCTGAAGTTTGCCAGAGATCATAAGGATGATCCAGAAGAGGATTGGGAGAATATCATGTGGTCAGATGAAACCACAAATAGAACTTTTTGGTAAAAAAAACTCAACTCGTCGTGTTTGGAGGAAGAAGAATGCTGCGTTGCATCCCAAGAACACCATACCTACTGTGAAGCATGGGGGTGGAAACATCATGCTTTGGGGCTGTTTTTCTGCAGAAGGGAACAGGACGACTGATCCGTGTTAAGGGAAGAATGAACGGGGCCATGTGTCGTGAGATTTTAAGACAAAACCTCCTTCCATCAGTTAGAGCATTGAAGATGGAACGTGGCTGGGTCTTCCAGCATGACAATGATCCCAAACACACCGCTCGGGCAATGAAGGAGTGGCTCCGTAAAAAGCATTTCAAGGTCCTGGAGTGGCCGAGTCAGTCTCCAGACCTTAACCCTATAGAAACTTTGTGGAGGGAGTTGAAAGTCCCAGCGACAGCCCCAAAACATCACTGCTCTAGAGGAGATCTGCATGGAGGAATGGGCAAAGATACCAGCTACAGTGTGTGCCATCCTGCTGAAGACTTAGAGGAAACGTTTGACCCCTGTCATTGCCAACAAAGGTTATGTTACAAAGTATTGAGTTGAACTTTTGTTATTGACCAAATACTTATTTTCCACCATATTTTACAATTAAATTCTTTAAAAATCCTACAGTGTGATTTCCTGGATTTGTTTTCTCATTGTGTCTCTCATAGTTGAAGTGTACCTATGATGAAAATTACAGACCTCTCTCATCTTTCTAAGTAGGAGAACTTGCACAGTCAGTGGCTGACTAAATACTTTTTTTGCCCCACTGTAATAACGTAGAGAATAAGCATATAGACATTATTTTGCTCAGTAAACAGAGTCGTTGTGTTTTTCGTGTGAAAGTTTTGTTGGCATGTCCAATCTGTCAATGGTCAATTAACTGATTTAGTAAATCTGATCCTCAGTTGGGTTTCCAATTCAATATCTTATTGATCAATTCTCACAACAAAATATCCTCATGATTTGATCTACACCAATGGATTCATGATTCAGTATTCTCCTGATCTGTTTCACAACACGGGATTATTCAACATTATTCAATATTCTCATTATTTGATTTATAATAATGTGTTAATGGATCGTTTTAATTCACAGCACTGGGTTCAAGATTCAATGTTCTCATGATTAGTTTCACAATAGGGGGTTCACATTGTTCTCCTTAATGTATCCATTAGCAGTTACTTGGGAAAAAAAAATCTGTAAAATTGGCATCCACCCCCCCCAGGAAAATACAACAATCTTGCTCTTGCATAAGATGTAATATAAGTTCTGCCTGCAGGTCTGACCCAGCCAGTCTGTTGCTTTAATTATTTACCGGGATGGATTAATACAGGCCAGGCCCACAGAGGGGCCCATCAGATCTCGTTAACACTCCCAACCTGGAGCTCTTGGCTGGTTCCTCCACTCTCGACTCTCCGACTCGCCCACTGCAGCACTAAACAGACCTCCCGCTGAGCCTTGTGGGGTGCTACCCGCTCTCCTATGCTCACAGTATTTTAATCATCTGGAAGGAAATAGCAGGGGGAGGAAAAAAGAAATATGTACATATGATTGTCTGATTGTCGTGCAATGCAATCTAGCAAATCCTACACACAGCATTCAGAATGCAGAATGCGGGCACATAGACGGACTTTATACTGAATTTATGCACTTCAATACTTAGACTGCATACACAACTTAGGTTCCTCTCAGGTGTTTATGCTGCAAGCATGGGGTGGGCTTTTCCATAAGCATAGCTTCAGCTATATAAGTATAGGAACCCAAGATGAAAATGGACAACAGAGATTACGAACAACGTTGTGGTTTCGTACGAGCGCAAACTGAATTTTGTGTTCCATCCCAGCTGTCCTTGACATTGGGTTCTGTCCCAGTGACTGGTCCCATCACGGGTCACCACTGATTGACTTTATATGTGTTCGATTCTCCACTTTCCCTTGAGTCTCCGAAGTTTCTTGAGTCCATGTGTGACATTTGGATAGCTTGTTAGGGAATTAAAATAGCACACAACAATATTACACCAACCGTGACTTGTTCATGTTTTTATTACAGCTTTATTGGTTATTATCATGACGAGTCCACTCGCCGAGGAATTCTCATTTAGTCTGGATGTATTTTTTGGTTCCAAGCCCCGATCTGCCAAAACATAAATCATAAATCATGCTCTTCCCACCACATTCAGCTCATGTAGCAGGACTAAAGCTGAACAGGCCGTCTAAATGGAACTCTGGATATGATGTGGTTTGTGTCTCTGCTCTTGAAGGGAAAAGCTTACAGTGTAGTGGAGGGTAAACCCAAAGACTCAGAGTGAGCCTGTTAAAGAGGAGAAAGTCTGAACCCGACAAAGTGATGTAATGCGCACAGCCCAAATAGCAACTGTGGCCATGACCTCTTCCTCAGGAAACCGGCCTCATTTGGACTGTCCCATAAATGGGATCGCGAGACTTTAATGACTTACAGAGACAAAAACAATCCGAGGGATGAAAGCGGGTGAAGATGCTGAATAGAGTAGATATGGCAGTAAAGACTGAATTACATTTAATGGCTTACGCTCCATAATATGCTTTTGGGCAGAAGTTTTAAGACCTTATGGTTTATAAAGAAAAGGGGTTCATACTGCAGGTAATCACCAGAAATTGATCCTGCAATTAGTCGTACTGTTATAATGAGCCCAACGTCTGAATAACTTCACAACTTTAGACCTTTACTTAATCTAACATAGCTATAGCTGTGTGAGTAAATATATATATGTTCATTTTTGAATCCCCAAAAACAAAACCTGCTTTAAAACATAGCAATCCAGCTCATGGGTTGCTGGTTTTAGCTCTTTTAGCTGGTCTAGCTGGTGTTAGGCTGGTTTAGCTGGTCCAGCCACGATGATCTGGTTTGTGTCCAAAACCCTTCTAACACCAGCCAAGCAGACCAGTCTGACCAGTTGAAATCAGCCCGCTATGTTAGGCTGGTCTTTTCTTGAGCGAAAAAGTGATGTTTAAAGACAGTGACATAGATATTTCCTGCTAAAACGCCTCCATAAAATGGTCTTTACTTTAAAAAACAAACAAACAGGGTTATATAGATTATATGAGCTATCAACGTTTATTAGAGAATGATAAGATCTGCTAAATCTGCTAGCTAGTTTAGTTTATTTACTTATTAGGTACCAGCATTGTCTTCATAAAAATGTGGGCACTATGAAACTGGGCATTAGCTACTGTTAAATAGAATCAAGCGAATTGAGACTCTGAAACACTACATTACATTTACAGCATTTAGCAGACGCCCTTATCCAGAGCGACTTACAATTGGTACAGTCTTACAATCCAAGCAATTGTGGGTTAAGGGTCTTGCTCAAGGACCCAACAGTGGCAGCTTGGCAGAGGTGGGATTTGAAGCCTGGACCTTCTGGTCCAGAGTCCAGTGCCTTAGCCGCTAGGCTACCACGGTCCCCTTCACTTGTTTCCATCTGTGACAAAAAAAGCCAGCTGATCTTGCTTTCCGATTTGGCCAACATTCAATAAATCACTGAATAAAGCAATGTCGAGTATGGTAGATTGTGAGACATTAATAATGAGACATCCACCTTCATTCATCCGTTATTGGCTGTAAGGGTCTTAAAACTGACATGACCTGATAATGAAGCGTTCGAATTTGCAGACCTATATGAAATAACCCGGAATTTTGCACAAGACTTTATGATTTGCCATACTTTTTTGTTTAAAACGTTTACTCCTCATATTAGGTTTGCAGCAAATCAAGACATAAATAAAAATGCACAGCGTTTGTACAAAACGCATTCGGAATAAGAACCCTTAATGCAGCCAAAATCTTGACAGCTTCCGTTTTGGCCACTACTGTTCTGAGTGACATTAAGAATGTGTTCGAATGGGGGACCCCACTGCTCTAGCAGCTGGCAGCCGCTTTGTGTTTTTGTGTGGCACAGGCCGAAGATTTGGCCTCCCTGTGAGCCTCCTGCTCCTGCTAAATGAAGCAGATCCATCACAGAGGAGGAAGCCACGACAGTGATTTAAGACGGCGCTCCGCGACTCCTCGGGACGTCCCGCGTCTCCTCTGGCATGTCCTGGAGACAGATGGTAGAGGAACAGGCATGGCGTGGATGAAAGGAGTCTCCTCCCTGTCTGTCTGACTTAAAGTAGCTGCTCTTTGCTTTCCAATGTGACCCAGCCAGGCTCGGAGCTGGCACCGGAGCTTAGGGAGTGTAGATTGGTGGATACCCATCAGAAGCTTTCCTGGCAGCGAATCTGACGAAGGTCTCCTCCCTGTTATGGAGCTCGCCGGTGGCTTTGGCTTAACCCATGTCCATGTGCTTTTTTCATTTAAACAGAAGCGGAACAAAACTACAACGGATGTGATTGGGCTCAGTATCACTAAGGAATAAAGCTTTCTGGTTCAATATATTTGAGTGACTGAAAAATTAAGCCATGTTTGTCTACGGTCACACACAATCACATGTCAAAAAATGAGTTGATTGAGATGAATAAACCATTACACACTGGAAACGCACACATTACATGCATATGCTGGTATGCACCATTAACGTCCGCGGTACGTTCTGTGGAACAGGTCGATGACTGAAATGATCATGGACCGAACATTACCACAGTCATATAGGCTTTCTGTGTGCAAAAGATACAAAAATGCGTCAGAGAAACCGCTGGGAGCATGAGTGGAACGCTACCACCTACACAGCGTCTGATTTTTCTGTTGTCTCTAACTTGTTGGTATTTGCACTCAGTTTTGTCTAGGTCTTGGATGCTGGTTCCCCAAGATTCTAATGCGGCCTAGTGATCAAACACAGCAGTACCTTTTTGCTTCACCTTGTAGTAGTCAGAGACAGGAGCTCATCTGTTGTTGTACAGTTTGTGTTGGTCATCCTTTAACCAGTGCTTACAGGACCCTGCCTACAGGATGTTGGCGGCTGAACATTTTTGGCTGGTCAACTATTTTTATGTCATTTTTTTTAGCAGACACTTATCCTGATAAATTATCTTATAGTCCAAGCAATTGTGGGTTAAGGGCTTGCTCAAGGACCCAACAGTGGCGGCTTGGCTGCGGTGGGATTTGAACCCTGGACCTTCTGGTCCATAGTTCTGCACTTTAACCACTAGGCCATCACAGTCCCACTTTTCACACGCTGAGGTGTTTAAACTCCAGCAGCACTGCTGTGTCTGATCCACTCATACCAGCTGAGGTGGGATTTGAACCCTGGACCTTCTGGTCCATAGTTCTGCACTTTAACCACTAGGCCATCACAGTCCCACTTTTCAGACGCTGAGGTGTTTAAACTCCAGCAGCACTGCTGTGTCTGATCCACTCATACCAGCACAACACACACTTACACACCACCATCACATCAGTGTCACTGCAGTGCTGAGAATGATAAGGAACGAACAAAGGATGTAGAGAAACATATGGACTACAGTCTGTAACTGTAGAACTACAAACTGCTTCTATATGGTAAGTGGAACTGATAAAATGGACGAGTGTAAAAACAAGGGTCGTTGACGAAAACTATGACACAAATCATATCTCAACGACAATAACACTGGACCAGTGGGTGTATAAGAAGTGAAAAATGCCAACATCTTTATTTAGACATTTTCAGGCTTCAAATAACGTTTTCATTCCACGTAGATTGTTTCAGTAACTAAAATGATCGTTTTTAATGGCGAACAATTTCCACGCCCATTAAAGAGCCTATTGTTAACGTATAACGTTCCTCCAGGCCTTGAAGAAGTCCAAACGAGTGGCGCTTACCTTGGGGCCCCTTATAAACACCACATAACAGTTTAGCAAAGTCCTTTCATGTGAAATAGGAGCAAGGCTTCAAACAGTAATTCCATAAAACAACTAGTCAGCCACGGTTACCGCAGACACTCTGCAGCGCTACCACAACTTAAGTCACAGTCGATGACATGTCCAAATATTTATGGTAATCACTGCACTCTTGCCCTGAGCTGTGGAACTAATTCCAGCCCTTCGCCCTTGTCTGTGTTATCACTTTAACAGAGCCATAATGTAAACACAGGGACGTTAGGGACGGAGGCGGATGAAATGAGGGCCCGTTTTGGCACTTTACCTGGTGTGCTTTTTTAATAAGTAATAGCGCTGGACGTGTGGCGGTTAGCAGTGGGAAGGAGCAGGACTGGGCATCGGCTCCGCCTCTGTTTGCGTTGTGCATATTTCATAAGCTGGTGGGATGAGGTGGACAGGGGAAATAAAAGACAGTCATACAAGAGGCCAGTCTGTTCACTGTCAAGCAGCGCTACTATTATTAATAACAGTCTAGGTGTCCTCATGGCTGTCAGGAGCCCGTGTTGGTTTTTCCGTCGGCTTCCTGTGGATGACAACAAAATTAGGGCCCTGCTGTAGCCATTAAAGCCCGTGCTACGAGGACACTGAGCAGGTCGGCAAGCGCTTGCCTCACAGAATTACGCCTGCTGTTTCCTTTATAGTGTGCAGGTCGGCACAGGTCTCAATGGCGTGACTGTGTAGCCGAGGCCGAGCCGTGTAACTCGGCTCGAACGACAGTCATCTTTAATAAGCGAGACGCGGACCTCATATTAACGCAGAACGTCCAGGGAAATGAAAAAAAAAACACACCCAGGCAGATCCAGATTGATTGTAAGCTAAACCTTAAACCGTGTTCTATGGACCACATCTAAGGTATCATTGCACAGAGCATGAGTAACGCGCCGGCTTTCCTAACACCCGTGGACCGAAATCCATCAGTCAGATGAAAGGCGAGGAACTGTATTGCTGCAAATAGTTCGAAAAACACACTTTTGGAACCGCTATAGGCGGCGTGGTCAACAACCACAGGCTTGCAAGCTCATGGTGACACCAGGCTGTCTCCGGCATGTTTGAGAAGCAAACGTAACGGGCAAACATGGCAAGAGTGGAGCACACGTCCAAGATTTTGCATTTACTTAAATAGAAACTGTGAAAATACCTGGCGTTCTTCGTGTTAGTATAAGAACTTTTTTTAGCATCACATTCCAGGTAATACACCAATGAATACACGGGCACATTTTATTCTGGCTGTAGGGAATCGTTTTTTTGGAATTGTAGCCTAAAATCAGAAGCCATTAAAATCTCTATTTTGAGCTTTAGAACATTTGTCTTACAACAATCAAATAATGAGAAAATGGAGCGGAGATCTACAGGATCCCTTTTAAAATGTGTTTCTTCTTTCTTAACAAAAATTTTTTTGTTTGACCTGAAATCCGATCACGAAAATATCATGGATTATTGCTCAAGCGATTTATTAGCACAGCCCTAGTATATAGTGATCAGTCCTCTGATTTAGTAGTTCAGAGAGCCATCTTCTATTTTAATTACAGCCACCAGTGTTCTTATTGTTAATGCATTGCTTAGATATTGATCATTTCTCCTGGCAGAAATGTTCAGGCTCAGTCAAGGTTTGTGGTGAGTGGCAATAACTTGCTCTTCTCATGTCCGGCCACAGATTTTCTCTCACATTTACAGTATTGTGCAAAGGTCTTAGGCCACCATTACATTTGTTGCTTTACCTACGGCATAAAGTTATAGTGACGCAAAACGTGGATTCGTCACACCATCATTTCCTTCATTCCAAACTTTGTGAGCTTCAGCATTTCGTAGCTTTTTCATCTGATCAAGCTTCTTCGGACTTTAAAAGGGTTAACTTGGCATCCCGATGAAGCTACCACATGCTTAGGGTCGTTGTCTTGCTGCATGACCCACCTTCTCTTGAGATTGAGTTCATGGACAGATGTCCTGATATTTTCCTTTAGATTTCTCTGATATCATTCAGAATTCATTCTTCCATCATGGTGGCAAGCCGTCCTGCCCAGATGCAGCAAAACAGGCCCAAACCATGATACTACCACCACCATGTTTCACAGATGGGATAAGGTTCTTATGCTGGAATGCAGTGTTTTCCTTTCTCCAAACATAACACTTTTCTTTTAAACCAGAAAGTCCTATTTTGGTCTCATCCATCCACAAAACATTCTTCCAATAGCCTTCTGGCTCGTCCACGTGATCTTTAGCAAACTGCAGACGAGCAGCAATGTTCTTTTTAGAGAGCAGTGGCTTTCTCCTTGCAACCCTGCCATGCACACCATTGTTGTTCAGTGTTCTTCTGGTGGACTCATAAACATTAACATTAGCCAATGTGAGAGAGGCCTTCAGCTGTTTAGAAGTTACCCTGGGGTCCTTTGTGACCTCACCAACTATTATACGTTTTGCTCTTGGAGTGATCTTTGTTGGTCGACCACTCCTGGGGAGGGTAACAATGGTCTTGAATTTCCTCCATTTGTACACAATCTGTCTGACTGTGGATTGGTGGAGTCCAAACTCTTTAGAGATGGTTTTGTAACCTTTTCCAGCCTGATGACAACTCTCTTTTCTGAGGTCCTCAGAAATCTCCTTTGTTCGTACCATGATACACTTCCACAAACGTGTTGTGAAGAGCAGACTTTGATAGATCCCTGTTCTTTAAATAAAACAGGGTGCCCACTCACACCTGATTGTCATCCCATTGACTTAAAACACCTGACTCTAATTTCACCTTCAAATTACCTGCTAATCCTAGAGGTTCACATACTTTTGCCACTCATTAATATGTAATATTGGTTAATATGTAATAATTTTCCTCAATAAATAAATGACCAAGTATAATATTTAAATAATCTTATAAAATATTTTAATAATATTTGTATCTCATTTGTTTAACTGGGTTCTCTTTATCTGCTTTTAGGACTTGTGTGAAAATCTGATGATGTTTTAGGTCATATTTATGCAGAAATATAGAAAATTCTAAAGAGTTCACAAACTTTCAAACACCACTGTATGTTGGAGGTTTAAATATTGCTACTAATCAACATTTCAATGGTGAAATGCATTGTAAGGGTCTGTGAGCTTCTATATACACAATGGGAGCTTTAGCACCATTAAAAAGTCTTATGAAAGTCTTAGAAACTTTGGTGCCATAATGGAAACTGGGGCTGGTAATTGGCAACAGAAATAAGAAATATATATCTACAAAGATATTTTTAAATTCTGTATTTTATTTGAAGTATTAAATACTTAAATTTTTATCCTTACTTATTACGCATCCATAAATCCATACATTTGTTCACGGTTGCAATTTCATGTTCAGCAAATCCTAGCTCCAGGCCATGTGTGAATCTTAATTGGATAAACCTTGCCTTGACACTGTGTTTTTACCCTAAACTGTTTCTTCTTTTCTGTTATACGTGCACCCATTTTGTGATTTACAGATATGAGTGCAGAAAGATTGCAGATGAAATATTAAACCACGTCGTGCTGAATATATGAGTACCCAGTGGTATGACTGTAGAAATTAAGTAATGAAGTCTCAAAGTAAAACCTAGCTCTCAAATGATTTATTTTCACCCATCCATGATGAGCCGTATGCTCCTTTTGAACTTGCGTCTGGACTTCATTTCACACCCGCAGTCAGTATAATTACGAAAATTTAGAAATTACCAAATTTAATAGTACGCACCACAACCCAGAGACACATAAATCAGCTTCGTAATTACATATCCTGAGCCTATAATTTGATAAAGTTTAAACGTTGACAATCGCCAGATTTCACCACACGATCATGTCAGAACATAAAAATAACGTTTAACACAGCCAAAGAGTTTTTTCTCTAGCTTTAGAAATAGAAAGAATCAGGTTAAAACAATTTAGCATCTCTAAATAAATGGACCCATTTAGGCAAGTGTCTGCCTTTGAATGGTGCCTACCTGGAAATTTGAATGGCCAACAGAGTAGTATGTACAAGACAGAAACATGAGGCTACTGGTATATTTTAACCTTCATTACCAGGGAAAAACCTGGATTTGAGATGGAACTGTGTCAGTATTTCTGTTATTTCTGTCAGAATGGAGTGCACTTGTGTTTATTAGGTTCGTTTTGTAAGTACAAGCCTCCAGTGAGCACTAGAACAGTCCCTAAGTCTTAATGAGTGTGATTGAATGAGAGTCCAGTTATCCCAGAATCTGAATCAGACCAGCACAAGCCTATCTGGCATAAGGAACTTACTACAGCTGAACCAATAAATGAATGAATTACTAAATGAACAGATTGTCATTTAATTGTGTTCTTTCCCAAGGTTTTACTACAGAATGAGTTAATGACCTGCAGAATCCTGGCATGTTGATATTATCACCGCTCCACTGGCGCATTCAGACAGATGTGTGCCGGTTAAGCAGTGGAATTGCATGTTCATCATGAAATTCACATTTACTCTTCATAAATGAACAAACAAACAATGTGTTCAACCACAAACTGAGAATTATTGCAAATAAGCAAATGTTTTGGTTGTAGACTGAGCATTTAGCTGAATATCAATTGATTATAGTTTATCATAAAGCTCAGAATTCTATTCTATTCTTTCTGTTTAAAGGTTCTGACCGGTCCACTGTCCTCTTATATAAAGTGCATCATCACCTAAATCATTAAGTGGAAGTAAAGCCTGAAGTGAGCAGCCCTGATTTGGAATATTCAGTGCAACGTGAGGGATGAATAGACAGTTGTCTTGTCTGTGGATGCAAATGGACAAATGCTGTAGCAGGGAGAGGCTTTCAGCTCTGGTATAAATAATAGAAAGTGTTAGAATGTGCCCACAATGTCCATGTTTGGTCAGGAAAAAGCCAGTATAACCTTTGGACACCCTAACCTATGAGCAGTACTTTTGAAAGCACGGCAGCGCATCACAGGGTTGTATTGGTTCCAAATGAATCCAACATAATGGAAAAAGAACAAAGACTTTTTAAACAAAATACACAGATTCTGTTTTGGTCACAGAAATAATGATCATTATCATAATTATCATTAATTGAATTAATTCCACAAAGATGAACAGACTCAGGATGTAAAACCTTTTAAACCATTTGAATCCTGACACTTTATAGAGTTACATTTACTTTTCACTTTTGGACATGATTAACATCAGGCTTTTTTTCTACAGTAACGTTTTAAGTGGCATTTGTGAATGTAACTCTGTATTGTAGTGCCTTACAAAGGTTTGATAAAGTAATCCCTTCTCCATGTGGTTCTATCAACTATTGATGAATGACGGTTTTTGATGCAGTGCCGTCTGAGGGATCGGAGATCACCCCTCTTCAGTTTAGGCTTGTACCCTTGCCATTACGGACTGAAATTCCTCCAGATTCCTTGAATTGTTTAATGATATTATGCCCTGTAGATGAAGAAATATCTAAATCCCTTCCAAACCTTCTTTGAGGAGTAACTTTTGTTTTGTTTTTTGTTTTTTCCAGTTTTCATACTGTCCCAACTTTTTCTGATTTGCATTTCTGACTGGACAAAGATCAGCTATAACATTAAACTCTCCACTTGTGTGACTGTGTGTGATCCTCTGAGTGATGTTCTTCTGTGTGAGTGTGTGGGTGTTACTTTGACACGTACCACCTATCTAAACATTGACCAAGTGGCGATGGTATTCCCTAATGGCAGTGGCCTCTTTCCTCCTGAAACACTGCAGAAATTGTTCAGGAATGGTCTGAGAAACATTATTTGAAAGTTCAAGGTGTTTACCAGAACACCAAATTCTCCAGATCCCAATCCAGTCGAGCACCTGTGGGATGTCCTGGACAAACAAGTCTGATCCATGGATGCCCTAACTTGCAGCTTAGCAGCAGGACTTAAATGATCTGCTGCCAGCTTGGTGCCAGATACCAGAATATGCTGCACAGGACACCTTCAGAGGTCTTGTGGAGGCCATGCTTCAATGGGTCAGTACCTTGGCGGTACAAGGAGGACCTACATTACATTAGGCGGGTGGAATTAAAGTTATGGTTGCTTGGTAGGGGTAGAGTGGGGGTAGTAGTTCAAAGGTCTCAGACCACTACTGAGAACACAATCCAACACAATAATGATTTGTAACACGCTGCCATTACAGCAAAGGGGTACATGCCAAATACTAATCAGTTTTAAACTGTTAGCTTAGTGTAAACCCCCATGAGCGTACCTTGATTCCTTTACCATCCAACCCTGGAGTCTATGAGGGCAGCATGAGGGAGACATTAAACACACACTGGTTTTGTGCTAAACTGGCATCTTCAAGAGACGGGTTGTGGTTCGTTCCGCTGACAGTAAACCACAGTGTATTAAAGGCAGTACCCCATTAATCCTTCAGTTAGTACAATAGTGGTCAGAGAAATCCCTCGTTCTTTCAGCTCGCGTTTTCCCAAGAGGCTCTGGATCCTTGACACCCTATATGATGATGACTTCCTGTCTCTGTGTTGTGGCATGATATATTACATAGATAATCTCCATTCAGATTGTTACAGTGGATCCGAGGCTATTATTTAACGGTTCATCATGTGGCGGTTCCAGCCACTGGCCTGAAATTACTGCATTTCATGACTGTGTTCATTTTAGATTTGAATAATTGTGCACAGAAGCGCAGTCAGATTCGGTATCTCTGATAAATTACTACCCTGAGTGGGCTATTATTTTCTACAGGGCCCAGAGGGTTTGT
Organism: Ancistrus triradiatus; assembly: GCA_025084515.1. Lineage (NCBI taxonomy): Eukaryota > Metazoa > Chordata > Actinopteri > Siluriformes > Loricariidae > Ancistrus > Ancistrus triradiatus. The sequence continues at coordinate 93,000 of JAJAGP010000953.1, read as the reverse complement.
TGTTTAAAATGATTTTGTCCTTTGTGTAACCGGTTTGTAATTGAAGTACAAGATTCTTTTTATTTAAACAAAAAAAAAAACTTGCATGGAAGGGACACGATTATTTCCAATTTCCAAAAAGTCTGCTGAATGTCCATTATTTAAAGAGGCACCTTAATCGATCATGTCATTCCACATGAATCATCCTTCATTCATCCATCTACAGTTAATGGGTCACAATTAATTAATCATCCAGTCCCTCTTCTGGAAGTGGTTCTCTTTTTTACATTTCATTTACTGCATTTCACAGAACGGAAACACTCGGCACAAGGCAGAAATATCACCTGGAGGAGGTGCCAGTCCATCTCTGCGCCTCTGACACTTATAGCCCATCCGCTCATGGGGAATTTAGAGTAGCCAAGTTGATTTGAGGTGGAAAACCAGGGTACCTGGTGGAGACCCCACACTGGGAGAATGTCACAATCACCAGGTAGCAACCAGAAACAAAAGGAGAGTGTTTACATGCGCTCAGTAATGTGATCAGATCAGATTTCTGCAGTTTGTCCAAGTGGTCATGTAAACAGCATACTCTGATTTCTCAGACCAGATTAAGGTCTAGAAATTGGATTAAGAACTCTGATAAAGAGCTGGATTTCATCCCAGTAAGTGGATTTCTCAGTGCATGTATCCCCTTACTCTGATTTCAGATTTCAGAGATCGGTTTTCTCAGTCACTCAAACGTAACTGAACAGTGAAGAGCTGAAGGGCTGAAGGGACTGTGGTAGCCTAGTGGGTAAGGTCCAGGGTTCAAATCCCACCTCTGCCAAACTGCCAGTGTCCGGTCCTTGAGCAAGGCCCTTAACCCACAATTGCTTGGATTGTAAGATTGTATCAATTGTAAGTCGCTCTGGATAAGGGCGTCTGCTAAATGCTGTAAATGTAAATGTAAATGTAAATGTAAGAGCTAGCAGAATCAAACACGGTTGCCTGGTCTGCATATACTAAAAGGCTATGCTTCTTTTTGGGCTTGTTTCCATAGACTTGGTTGCTTCTTTCTCTCATGGGATCTGGGAACCCTGGGATTAAATGCATCAAATGAAAGATGGCTGCCAACCACTTTTTGGGAGAATCTGAAACGCAGTATAGGCTCGAGTAAATGAATGAAGAATTTCATTTTTTTTTTTTATAAAGTTGCGAAGTAGAAATTCGATTACTGCCTGAGCCACGTAAATCCGGAGGTTACTATTTTCTGATTACCCAAGTGCTTGTTAACGCCTATGTTTTGGCTGGAAAGGGCTTGAAAATCTCTAGTCATAGAAGTTCTAGTAAGTGCGCCGAACAAACGATGACTGCTGAGACATTTTTGTCTCTTAAAAATGCGCCGAGAACCGAATTCAACCAATTCCGAAGAGATCGAGTGCCAATGCATGACTGTATCATGGATTGACGAACCCAAGTCTGAAATTTTTGAGTCCAATCATCAGCAGTATGCTATATATGGTCACTATATCATTGCTAAACCAATAAATCTAACGGTGGCCTAAGACTTTTGCACAGCAATATAGTTCTAATGTAGTTCTGGTGAGTTCAGGCTATTATGTGCTGGTCAGTTTAGAGGCTGCACATTGCTGCTGATGTGGTCTGAGAGCAATTTCAGTTCTTGGTGCTTAATGTCCATCTGTAAGTCTTTATAATTTACAATAGCCTGTCTTAATCCTCAAATTTAGTCCCTAATCCCGAGCTACCATGATCTCTAATGCAAGCATATGAAACTGATCATCTCTTCCCAGCGGCTTGCCCCGCAGCCCCGTGCCTTACTTAATCCTATTCTAAGCCTAGAGTGAGGCAGCAGCCTTGATGTTAATTCTCCGCACTGGATGAACTGATGTCTGCTGGGATGTATCAGACTTTCGAACCCAAAATCAGCTTAAGCCCAACCAAGGGCACTGTGAATTATGACTCCCCACTCCGAGCTTTGCGCGTAATAGATACAGTATGTGTACAGAGAGATGGGCGCAGGCGTCCTCACTAGCTCTTGGTAATCGATTTCACCCCTGAGAAACGGAAGAGATCTCTCCTCGCGATTTGGCGAACTTAATGGAACTGCCAGGATCGTGGGCATCTGCTGCATCGGGAGGGGCTTGTGCTATCTCTTAGCTCCATTACGGCTAAGTTGCTCTCAATCTGGCTAGCCCTGACACATGCCTAATTAAACCCAATTAGACAAATCCCCTGGACTGCAGTAAAGGGGTGAAGAAAAAAGGAAGCCGACTTGGCAGAGCGAGTACGCGTATGGTTTCGTCGAATTAAGTAAGGGAAGCTTCTAATGTATCAAAACACATGGATTAACAGTTAGCACGGGAGCTGGGGCAGTTGGGAGATGCGGTTTCAAGTCGGAATCGGCCTTAAACTTGACTTTGTGAGAGGCCCTAAGTCCGCCTATCTATGTTCAAATGGACAACTGCATAAAAGATAAGGAAGCATATAATAAGCTCTCCTTAGAGATGTAGTTAGCTTAATAGGCAGGTGCCGAGAGTATTTCTCCACATGTACAAGCAAAACCTTAATTAGGAAAAATCAGGATTTTTAATGGGCACGAGGAGCATTAGCTATAGCCGCAACCCAGAGGAACATTTTGTTGCTCAAATGTTGATCATCGATGTCCAGAGAATTATTTGTGAATCTCGCCCATGTTTCTAAGAATACAGTGGTGTAAATGTAACAATAAAGAAAAATACAGCAGAGATCTTCACTGACAAACAGCTATTCGCTGTGTACTGAATCATGAATCGTGAATCGTGATTCGTGGTGGTCTAGCAGTTAAGGTACTGGGCTGTGGACCAGAAGGTCTAGTGTTCAAAACCCAACTCTGCTACTGTTGGGTCCTTCAGCAAGACCCTTAACTCACAACTGCTTGGATTGCACAGCTGTATCAATTGTAAGTCGCTCTGGATAAGGGCGTTTGCTAAATGACATAAATACATAATTTGGGACTGTGGTAGCCTAGCGGGTAAGGTACTGGACTATGGCCCAGAAGGTCCAGGGTTCAAATCCCACCTCTGTCAAGCTGCCACTGTTGGGTCCTTGAGCAAGACCCTTAACCCACAATTGCTTGGATTGTAAGATTGTATCAATTGTAATAAGGGCGTCTGCTAAATGATGTAAATGTAAATGTGATTCGTGAGTCAAGTTTCTGCTGGAATGAGTCACGCGGCTCGATTTTAAATCAAGTTTAAGCAAGTGTACCAAGTACAGAGCAAACAACGAGAATCGAGACACATTTTTCTAGTCAAATTGCGTCGAGAACCAAATTCGACGAATCCCGAGGTGGTCGAGAACCGAGGTACTTGTATTTGTTAGATTTACAGCTATTATAGTGAATAAAATGGCCCAAATAAAATAATACCTCACAGCATCAAAAGTGAAGGCTCTTAGTCTTTGGATGAGAAATGGTTGACTTCATATTGGGACTCCTGTCTTTAGTAAAGTGCTGTTTTGGCGAATCTGAGCACAAGGTGAGACTGTACTGAGATCTGAGCTATAACTCGAGAGGAGACACGTGAGATCTGAGGTCTTCATCTCAGGAGACCCATTTGAACAGCAGGAGACTTTAGGATGCTAAAGTCTCATTTGTCTTTCCATTTGATCTCATCTCACAGTGGTATTAAGGAGATCTCCTTTTGATTTTCCTTTCTTCAGCCTTGTTCTGAGAATAACGCGCATCTTGTCCTGAAATCCTCCAAGGCGGCTCAATTAGGAATTATTCAGCGTGCACGGAATCCATCACAAAGAACAACAATTAAACGAGTGCATTTGTCACGTGTTTCCTCCCGCACATGCTCCTTTGTGTTCGCCAGTCTCTCAGCTCAAATGTAACAAAAGGCTGCAATATTTTCATACTAGGCTCCCAATATCGAGTCATTTTAACAGGAGCACTTGGGCCATGAATAATGCACGGGTATTCAAGCCCCACTCTGGCCCGAAAGGAAGTGCTCGCTCCCGCCCCTCCCCAGTCACAGGATATCAGTGGCTTATTCATAATTCAGCAGGCTGGAGCACTTGACGCTAGCCGATGGGCCTCTTGAAGAGGCTCTTTTGATTTCCTTCCCACTCCCTCGCTCGCTCACACGTGGCTCCTCAGGCTCACATGACCCACGAATCACAGATGTCTTTATCAGCCCCTCTGAGCTTCGAAGAGCATCGGCGGAATTTACTGTGTATGGGTATTTCAATGAGGAGGGGGTGCTAAATGCGGGAGTGATTTCCAATCGTTACCCCACTCCCTCTGCATAGAGTCATTTCTAAGTACTGGGTATTACTAACTGGATATCTATAAACAATACTCTGGAGAACAACACTGCTAGGTTTTTGCAGGTATTCCCTCCATCCTCGACATTCACCCATGGAGGTGACCTGCTTGTTTTGGCCTGATATGTGCTGTGTAACTACACGTGGAGCTCATCCAAAGCCGGAGACTCTACATACACAGGCCTCCATAACAAGTCCAGCGGCCCTTGGGGATGTAACTGAATTCTGACACAGACATTTGTCAAAAACCTCTTCCTCCCATATCATATGCAGAGCAATGGATCTGCTCTGGCTTCCATCCAGTGCAGTGACTCATTGTTTTCTTGTGGCTTGGAGGACAAGCACATGACCGGGCGATCCCTACGGAGCCAAGCTAGAATGATTATTAGGCTTGGGGGCACTGTTTAAGAATGAATAAGGTGTATTGTTTAACAATGATGCAAAGCTTCTCGACATGAACACTCCTTTACAACAGATCTCAACATTCAGATCAATCAGTCAGCCAGAATAAACAGTATTTCCCAATTCGTGTTGGTTCGCCCTCAACTGGTATCTTGTGTGTAGAGTCTGTACAGCATAAACATTCAGTGTCTGCATCTTAACATTTTAGCAATGGAAGGACTGTCTACAGGTTCCAAATTATGCATGTACAGGTGCGCGCCGGTTTACGACCATCCGATCAATGGTCTTATCCATTATAACAAATCATAATAGGAAATAAAAATCAGTCTTTTAACTCCAAACATTGCTGAGCTGCATTGCTGAGCTGTTAGTGTCCCTCGTATCACTACTAGGGGTGACCCACTGTCAGGCCTCCAGTGTCATGGATGTGTGCCTCTTGCCCTCAATAAAAGACATCAGAAAGGCTTTATTAACAAAATACTTTTACCTTTCTCTTTAAGTAGGCTACATTTAGTAGTAGTAAACTATTTAAGCCATACTTTTACTTGAATATTTTTGATCAGACACCCTTATGCAGAGCAACTTACAACTGATAGAATCTTACAATCCATTCAATTGTAGGTTAAGGGCCTTGATCAAGGATGCAACAGTGGTGGGTTTTGAACCCTGGATCTTCTGGTCCATAGTCCAGTACCTTAAGCGCTAGGCCAGTTGCAGGTACATTTGTTGCTTTGCAAGCACAGAGGGTTACCAAAGACTAACTATGTAAGAGAAATGCTGATCATAAGAAAAGCTGAGAGCCAAAAGAGACTTAGAAGGACAGGACAGGACATAAATGTGTTTGTGATCTATGTAGAAAACAAAATGAACATTTGTCAGACTTCAGAAACTGGTCTCGGTTAGCTTCTGCAATGTAGACCTCATGTTTTTGCCTCCGTCTCAGTGTAAACAAGCCCAATTATTGTCTTGATTTCATTCAGTACTGGAAGAAAGAACCGAACACTCAGACTGGCCAAGGTAGACATTAGGACTGATGTGGACTTTGTTGCCCAGAGAAACAAACGCCATTATTCCTGATTGCTCTCTCCAGCACGCTGCAGTGGACATTAGTAAATGTGCTGGTTATTTAAATGGTGGGAAAGTGTGGGCTTTTTGATAACAAAGGCCTTTTTCACCACAGGGGAGGTAAGAATAGCAAGAAAATGACTAGTCATGCGGCGCCTGAATGGGATAGTTCCGGGGACACTTGACATTTGCAGTATTTGCAGCCGTACTTGCACATTGTGGTGCGAATATTACTCCGGAGTTAAATAATCTCGCTGTGAAGCAGGAAGCCGAGCGCAGGGTCACAGCTCGGACCTTTCTTTGAAGCTTGGTGCAAGTTTAAGGCTTAGGTGGAGTAAGAGCAGAGACGTATGTATGACAGATGGTCAGCGCTCCCAAGCTGTTTTTTTTTTTTTTTCGAGCTTGAAGTTGTTTGTAGCGAATAATCTCCTCGCATAAATGTTTGTGCAGTTTGATTTAATTGTCATGTTAATTTTGGGTAATGAAAGTGATTAAATAGTTGAGACTAGTCTTCAAAGAGAAGCATGCAGTTACCAAGGAGACCCTCAGACGAGAACACTTGCGTGTCAGTCATAATAAAGCTCTATCATCAGACGGAGAGAGAAAAGGTTTTGATGCCGCCGTTTGATGCCTGTAAGGATTTACCAGCTGCTCGTGAGTAGGTGGATGTGCCAAGCGTATGCATGTCTAATGGAGCCGAACAATCCTGCAACAATACCGGCTTTCTTCCTTGCCTTTAGGGCAGTGCTTTTGCGTGAGTCTGAGTCTATTCTGCACGTGATGGTGTTTGACAGCTTCGAACAAAGCAGCCGGGCGACGCGTGCTCACACGAGGCGGACATGTGAGGTCTCTGTGATGAATGAGGTGCGCCGGGTCAAGACGCTGCCGCTTTTACAATTTGGGCACGTCTGCCAGTGACCATCCGGGCCAGCCGAGGTCTCATCCTCTTGTGCGAGATAATTGCAGCTTAATTGTGAGGTGTTTGTCATGAGTGTTGTGGGTGTGAACGCGGATCCAAGGGCACGACTGCTGATTGAGCCCTCACCGGCGGATAGAGAGCACCCAGGGGTGAACCTAATGGCCTCTTCTCATTTGCACCACAGTCTACAATGACAGGGTTCATCCTGACCTCGGCTAACACGTGCTACTGGCGCCCATGCTGAACGAAAATGCGTGGCAAAAAGGAAAACGTGGCGCGGCATAAATGTAGCAGCTTCAGCAGCTCATCTTGATCATGTCTACATGCCTGAATGCATCGAGTTGCTGCCATGTGATTGGCTGATTAGATGTTTTGTGTTAATGTGCTGTTGAACCTAATAAAGTGGCCAGTTATATATATATATATGCTTTGAGTAGGAGTTTACTCTGTTTAATTAACTGTTTAATTGCAGGAGTTACCTGAGCAACTTAGTTTAGGTTAACTGCTATAACTTTATTTACATTCCTTTTCATGTTTAAGCTTCTGTCATTATTTTTAAACCAGCTTACAAAAAGAACCGGCTAGTGGACCCCAAAACATAGCCTTTAAATAGTGTTGGTTTATTAGTAAGCTAGCCAGCCTGTTAGCTACAGTATGTTAGCTTCATTACTGACACAAAATCGGGTTTCATGCTGCATGTTGTTTCGCTATTACTTCCAGAAAAGCAATCTAAGCATATAATGACATCAATTAAAAGAGCATACCTGTGAAATTCTCTTCCCTTGTGATCAGTGTAAGCTAGTTTATTAGCAGTTAGCGTTTAGCTGAGTAGCTAGCAGGTTTTTCCACTCTCATCTGTAAAAATGTGTACGTATGCAGAGCAGATTGCTTCACTGGTTGTTTAATAAAAGACTTAAGAATATGTGTAACACATTTAAATCACACAGAATAACTCGAAGGTAATATTTAAACCTTCAGTAGTAATTCCGTGTGGCGTCTATAGACTCATTGGCTTTATTAACGTCCTGAACGGTGTTTTATTTTGTACCACTTCATGTTATTCCACGTTGCAGTGCTAAAATGAACAAACCCCGCTCAGAGTCTTAACAATCGAAAGCAATGCGTGCCTCCACAGAGGACACGGACCACACGGACCACAGTCCGTGTCATCTTATGTGAACATGTGGAAATTGATTTAACAAGGTCTCGTTATGGTCCTGACGAAAAGCGCGGAGGCTTCAGAATCCGCCGGTATCGTGGAGATGATTAGCCCTGTTCTGTCAGCCTAGTGGAAATGTGGAGAGAAAAGGTCCTTAAAAACATCTTTCTCTCACATGGACACAAGGCGCAATTATCTCTGCCACCGCTTCAGCCAAGATCCACCCGTCACGTTGAGTGGGAACGTCAGGCGACGGGCGTCGTGCCACCCGAAGGTCAGAGAGCCCATCTTGAAGCCAGATCTCACCTCCTCTCCATATGTTCCTTGGCAAATGCTAAAAAAGAAAAGCTAGAATAGCTGCATAATTGAAGGATGAATCTGTTACCTATGCCAATGCTGAAACAGCCATATTAAAAGAGATGCTCTGTTAAGGCGTCCCGGTTTAACGTTACCACTCCGGTACAGAAGAAACGTTCTAACATACTGTACCTAATAGGGGTTCGAAATGCAGCAGTCACTAACAGCATTTCACTCCATGTATACATTGGCACCTTAACCCTCTGGGCCCAGAGCCATTGCTAGGGTTTTAACTACCACCATATTTTAGCTCACAGTGGACCCATTTCTGGCTTTAATGAACAGTTTAAGATATGCATGTCTGTGGATTGAGGAGAACAAGTGACACTCATGCAGCTGTGATTTAATAAAGCATGCGGTAAGTTACATAAATTATAAAAAACAAATCATATCAAGAATACAGTATAGTTAAGCAACGTCCATACATTCTACCACTTTACCACTAGTGGCGCTGGTGCGGTTGACTTTCTCAGCTCTGATTATATTAATCGATGACCAGGCGTGTTGATAAATAATTTTCTTGATGTGTTTTTGTACCTCAACTACAGTAGTGACATACGGTAAGCTTTTTACCAAGGTGCACTGGTAGTCCTGATTGGATACTTGTTCTGTGTCTCATGTGTTAAATATGTATTTAATTACAGTGGGGCAACAAAGTATTTATTCAGCCACTGATTGTGCAAGTTCTCCTACTTAGAAAGTTCAGAGAGGTCTGTAATTTTCATCATAGGTACCCTTCAGCTATGAGAGACAAAAATGAGAAAATAATCCAGGAAATCACATTGTAGGATTTTTAAAGAATTTAATTGTAAATCATGGTGGAAAATAAGTATTTGGTCACCCACAAACAAGCAAGATTTCTGGCTCTCACAGACCTGTAACTTCTTCTATAAGAAGCTTTTCTGTCCTCCACTCGTTACCTGTATTAACGGCACCTGTTTGACCTCGTTACCTGTATAAAAGACACCTGTCCACAGCCTCCAACAGTCAGACTCCAAACTCAACCATGGCCAAGACCAAAGAGCTGTTGAAGGACACCAGGAAGAAAATTGTGGACCTGCAGCAGGCTCGGAAGAGTGAATCTACAATAGGCAAGCAGGTTGGTGTGAATAAATCAACTGTGGGAGCAATTGTAAGAAAATGGAAGCCATACAAAACCATTGATAATCTCTCTCGATCTGAGGTTCCACGCAAGATCTCATCCAGTGGGGTCAAAATGATCATGAGAACGGTGAGCATAAAATCCCAGAACTACACGGAGGGACCTGATGAATGACCTGCAGAGAGCTGGGACCAAAGTAACAAAGGCTACCATCAGTAACACACTACGCCGAGAGGGACTCAGATCCTGCAGTGCCAGGCGTGCCCCCCTGCTTAGCCAGTACATGTCCAGACCCGTCTGAAGTTTGTCAGAGAGCATATGGATGATCCAGAAGAGGATTGGGAGAATATCATGTGGTCAGATGAAACCAAAATAGAACTTTTTGGTAAAAACTCAACTCGTCGTGTTTGGAGGAGGAAGAATGCTGAGTTGCATCCCAAGAACATCATACCTACTGTGAAGCATGGGGGTGGAAACATCATGCTTTGGGGCTGTTTTTCTGCAAAGGGGACAGGACGACTGATCCGTGTTAAGGGAAGAATGAACGGGGCCATGTATTGTGAGATTTTAAGCCAAAACCTCCTTCTATCAGTGAGAGCATTGAAGATGGAACATGGCTGGGTCTTCCAGCATGACGATGATCCCAAACACACCGCTCGGGCAACGAAGGAGTGTCTCCGTAAAAAGCATTTCAAGGTCCTGGAGTGGCCTAGCCAGTGTCCAGACCTCAACCCCATAGAAAATTTGTGGAAGGAGTTGAAAGTCCCAGCGAAAGCCCCAAAACATCACTGCTGTAGAGGAGATCTGCATGGAGGAATGGGCCAAAGTACCAGTGAACAATCAGTGGCGGAACTGGTAACTCTGTAGACTGTCCCATTAACCAGTCTTAAGGCCTTTTCACAACGAGTATGATTGTTTCGCATTAAGAAACAAAAACAGATGTGATTTTTAAGGTAGTGGGACCTTCACACCAAGTTCTTTGTCTAAACACTCTGAAAACTCCCTGTCCACTTCTGCTTTCTTCAATTTCCCTTTTTTAATGTATCATGGAGATTTTGCCTTGTCTTTTCACTTATGAAAAGAAAGACACAAGCGAACATTAGTGTAGGAAGCTCTAGAGTGTTTTTTTTTTTATCATGAACAGAGTAGAATGCACTTAGATAAACGAGACAATGGTTCCATCCAGTCACTGTGAGGTTTCTCACCATCATTCTCCAGCCTTTCAGTTATAGTCCACCAGATCTTTTTTTTAATATCCATGTTTTTATAGTCAGCGTGTTGCTTGTCCCTGTCTCTGCTCGTGGCAGGATCTGCTGTTCTGCCTTACAACCGAGCTCTGATTGGTCAGCCTGATTTTAATGCGTCCGAACAGCGCAGTAATTAGAACAGGCTCCTATTTAAAATTTTACGCAGCGTCACAGTCCATCAGTTTAGGACGGAATTAATTTTTTTTTTTTAAACTTGACATGCATTTTTTTCGTACAAATCGGACTCGGTGTGAAAAGGCCTTTAGGGTTATATTGTCAGTTAGAAAGCTCTACATAGAGAACACCCTACATAGGAAGTTGGCAGCAAGGGCCCTTGCTAGGTAAAGAGACAGTCCCGATGAACACTCAGGTCAAAATCTCATCTCACACAAGTGAGGTACAAAAGCAAACGGAATGTCATGCACTTGCATGGAATTCTCGCACATTGTCCAAAAATGACCGCATTTCGGTCCCAGTCTAGAGCCCTGTCACATGGGAGAGTCAGTCAGGCTGAGCTGGAGTTAGAGATGTACTCCGCTGGGACCAAACATTCTCTTATGTGCATAATACCTCTGTGGCCCATCAGTTTGCTTGGTGAAATCCCAGTGGTGTTGACCCAGGGTGGTGGATCACTGCTGAAGAATGTGAACCGGTGGGGTTTGAAACCTCCCGTCACTATGATGCATGGCATTGCTTTAACGCCCAGAGTGACTTACAGTTGATAAACTTACAACCCAAGCAATTGTGGCTTAATGCCCTTTCTCAAAGACTCAACAGTGGCAGCCTGGCAGAGGTGGGATTTGAACGCTGGACCTTCTGGCTTCTTAACCGCTAGGCCACCACAGTCCCAAAGAAATGCCCACATAAGCATCTCTTTCTGCCTTCTGATCCCTTCCCAGATTTTCTCTCCTTCAAAAGTTGTCCTCCTCCACCTCCACCACCGTGGGGTACATTTAAGTGGGCTCCGTTGATGTCATCCAATGAGTCAATGATTACACATCTTCAGCACACGATGATGATGATTACGGCTCCGCAGCTCCTCGGGACACCAGTCCCATGTGCGGGTGTGTGGAGACTGTGCCACTCGGCGCCTCCTTCCCTGTCGCCGTTGTCAGGTGGGGCCTGATGGATTCCCTCCGTGTCGATGCCGGGGCGGAAACTGAAATGACACGGGTGATTCTCGTGCTCCTCGTCCCCTGCAGGTTCGGGACAGGCACGTTATTGTTTGCCCCCGGGTTTGACACGCACCTCTTTGAGAGCACGGGTCCCCCAGGGACAGACACACAGCAGATAATACCTACATATCAATTTACCCTCTGCTAATAACACAGGCACACTCTAATCTGGCGAGATAACAGCCAGTGCTCGATGAAGTGTGGCCGTCTGAAGTGCGCCTCAGTTATGAGCAGCAGGAGAGCGGAATTGTTCCAGCTGTCTTCCGGTACTGGTTCTAATGTTGACTCAGTGAGAAGAATGTCAAATTCCTGATCAAGTTTGGTATGTTCTCTCCATGTCTGCATGGCTTTCATGTGGTATTCCAGTTATTTTGACCGCCCATGTTTTACATCTGCATGCATCTTATCTAGAGCGGCTTATGTTTGAGCTATGCAGTTATTAAGGCTGCTCAAGGCCCCAACACTGAGAGCTTTGACCTCACAATCTTACTACTTGTAGTACAGACCCTGACCAACCCCATCCCAAGATCTAATTCTATCCAGCTAGTGATCCATGGTGTCTCCAGATTCACCATGGCTCTGACCAATAAGAAGTCTCTCCTGAAGGTGAAAGAATTTACAAAATGATGTGCAGATAATGTGTTAGTTATATAGAGTACTGTGCAAAATTCTTAGCCCACCATTAGATTTGTTGTTTCAGCAATAGTATAAAAACCATATATACCATATTGTCGATGATTGGACCCGAATCCACAATACTCTTTTCTACTGACCTTCATTACAATCTTTGTGAGCTTTGGCATATCATTTCACTCTGGTCCCCTTTAGAAAATGAGGCTTCTTGGCTGCTACCCTTCCAAGTGTAAGGGGATGTCACACTAAATACTTGCCATTATAGCCTATAGAAGTTGTTTTTAAAAATAATTACATTCTCCTTCAGAATTTTTTGGTAGACAGCAGAATTCATGGTTCCATTTATCACAGCAAGTCTTCCAGGTTCTGAAGCAGCAAAACAGCCCCAGACCATCACACTACCACCACCATATTTTACTGTTGCTATAATGTTCTTTTTCTGAAATGCTGTGTTTCTTTTTTACGCCAGATGTAATGGGACACACACCTTCCAAAGAGCTCAACTTTTGTCTCGTCAGTCCACAGAATGTTTTCCCAAAAGTCTTGGGGATCATGAAGACGTGTTCTTGAGATGAGCTTTAATGTTTTTTTAAAGCAGGGGGGTTTCGAGCAGGGGAACTCTGCCATGCAGGCCATTTTTGTCCAGTCTCTTTCTTATGGTGGAGGCATGAACACTGACCTTAACTGAGGCAAGTGAGGTCTGCAGTTCTTTGGATGTTGTTGTGGGGTCTTTTGTGACCTCTTGGATGAGTTGTCGCTGCGCTCTTGGGGTAATTTTGGTCGGCTGGCCACTCCTGGGAAGGTTCACCACTTGTGGTTGGCCATTTGTGGATAATGGCTCTCACTGTGGTTTGCTGGAGTCCCAAAGCTTTAGAAATGGCTTTATAACCCTTTCCAGACTGATAGATCTCAATTACTTTCTTTCTCAATTGTTCCTGAATTTTGTTGGATCTCGGTATGGTGTGTAGCTTTTAAGGATCTTTTGGTGTGCTTCACTTTGTCAGGCAGGTCCTATTTAAGTGATGTCCTGATTGAGAACAGGTGTGGCAATAATCAGGCCTTGGGTGTGGCTAGAGACAGTTTTGGATTTTTTCCTCCCTTAATAATAAACACCTTCATTTAAAAACTGCATTTTGTGTTTACTTGTGTTGTCTTTGACTAATATTTAAATTGGTTTGATGATCCGAAACACTTAAGTGTGACAAACATGCAAAAAAATAGGAAATCAGGAAGGGGACGAACACTTTTTCACACCACCGTATATACATGGCCATTACACCTAATGCCCATGAAGGCTTTTTCTAAAACAATTTCTCTACCTAATCTAATGGTGGCCAAATACTTTTGCACAGGTCTCTACAGTTTGAGTGATTTCATCCTCGCCTATGATTACTATTTGTATGAGTTTGGTATGTTCTTCTCATTGCTCCTCATGCTTGTATAACAAAACCACACAGAAGCTCAAATTTATAGGAATAATTCCCTGCCTCGAACCTGAACCCCTAATGATTAAATTGTATTTTGTGCCTAAAAATAAACAAGGATGGCGATTGGCTGAGGTTTGGCATTTCATCCAGTTCCTTTGTGAAAACGAACTTGCCGAGTAAAACCCCGACAGAGGAGGCCAGAAACATTCCTGTGTTTACTTTTGTATATATTCTCACAGCCGAGTGGCCATTTTCCCTCTGACCTACAAAGTTTTCCTTTTTCCCATTTCTTTGCAGCAGCAGAGGGGCAAAGGGTCATTCTTCGAGGTAAAGTTTTCATCGTGCGTTCAGAGGAATGGCATTTTCCCATGTAAGTGCTCGAAAGTTGAAAAGGGCACATCAGAGCACTATGGGGGGAAGCTTAAAAAGTGCCACCTAAGCATTCGGGGCCAGCTTGGACTGAAGAAGTCTTGTCATATTTCTGGAAACAAACAATAGCAAATATATCCATGATGCACGTTTTGCGTCATGTATTGTGTTTTAGTCACGCCAGTCCCTTTTTCCACACGTCACTCTTTAGCAGACCTTCTCTCATGCTGTATTTGCATTTTGCATGATGAAGTTTTCTCCAAAAGTTGGTATAATGTAGTTGTTAGTATGCTTTATTCAAGTGCATCCACAGATTTTCTATTGGATTTAAAGTACTGTGCAAAAGTCTTGGGCCACCATTAGATTAGATATACTATTGTTTTACCAATAGTTATAATGACCATATAAAATTATTTCTCAGTCTCTTTATTAGAATGAAAGCAGACAATGAGGCTTCTATAGGCCACAGTGACACGCATTTAGTGTTCAGTTTCATCGGGATCTTCCTACAGCCTGAAGAAGCTTGATCAGGAATGGTTTTTTTGAAAGGGGAGCAGCCAAGAAACGACTTTTTCAGAAGGTACACAGGGTGAAGAGGCTATGATATGCTACAGCTCACAAAGATTGGAATGAAGATCAGTGGAAAAGAGGATTATGGAGTGACGAATCGAGCTCTGACATTTTTGGGTCCAATTGTCGACAGTATGTTATATATGATCATTAGAGCATTGCTAAAACAACGATCTAACAGTGTCCTAAGACTTTTGCACAGTAATGTACATTAAACATTGTGTATGTTGCTGGAATATATCGTTCCAGGCCGAAACTCTAGACTTGGCATTAACTAGACTTTCAAGTGTTCAGTGATTTGTTATTTCTCGACACGTTTTCAGCTACATACAGCCACCGTCCCCTCCTGATGCCTCCTCATTTGCTATAATTAAGGCAGCTAATAGCTTTAATTCACAAAAAACCTGTTGCAAAGCCGTTATTGACGTGGGCTGAGATGTTTTGATCTGCGTATCAGGCTTATGTCCTGACACAATCGCTTCCCAGGGACGGCGGTGCATTC
The DNA here is from genome assembly GCA_025084515.1 of Ancistrus triradiatus. Taxonomy (NCBI): domain Eukaryota; kingdom Metazoa; phylum Chordata; class Actinopteri; order Siluriformes; family Loricariidae; genus Ancistrus; species Ancistrus triradiatus. The sequence continues at coordinate 77,786 of JAJAGP010000953.1, read as the reverse complement.
ATCCGCCCACTCGGGCCTCATGCCACCCACCTCTGAGTCTGACTCACCTAGCTTCACGGCTTCCAATGTCTGATGCCACATTGCTGCTGGATGAGAGGATGTGTGTTTTTGTGCATGTGTGTGTAGGTGGTGCAACCTTATGGCTTCTTTCAAGCAAATAATATGATGGGAAACGGACCCAGAACTCCTGCTGAACTGAAGAGATTATCAAGTCTTCTCAGAGGGATGCTCGAACAGCTTCTCGTTGAAAATCTAATGCTATTAGAGGCAAGACGGTGGGAGGGATTGAAAACATGTACGAGACCTTAAAGTAGACAAAGATTTTTTGTTTGACTCAAGCGATTCGGTGTGTTTCAGTGATAGCATTAATAGTCTGACAGTCCATGGTCTGTAAACATATCGTGGTGAGCTAGGGTCGGACAAGATTTGTGTTTGTCATATCTTATGGGTTATGATTATTTTGACACCGATATGTTGATAAAGTGTAAGACAAACCAGCTCACTACTGTTGCCTTTTTGAAGAATGATAGACAGCTGCAAGCCATTTATGGCAGGTTCCACAGCCTTCCAAGTTAGGAATCAGATTAAGAAATTCAATAAAGAGAGCTGGATTTTAGATCAGTAATCGGATTTCTCATAGCATGTAAACCAGTTACTCGATTTCAGTCGGTTTTCTCAGTTGGCTTTCTCAGTCTGCGCATGCACGCAAACTACATGTTTTTTTACGTTATTTTATTCAATATTTTAATCTGTTAACATTTACTTAGTTCCTGCTTTGTGAACTGTTCCTACAAACAGATATGACTAGATAAATTAGTTTAATTCTGTTATGAATCGACCAGGGAACAGGGTACTGGTCGAGGGAAAGCGCTAGGGGAAGGAGGACCCAAATGCAGGGGAAAATATGAATATGAAATATTAAATGTAAATAACAACTGATTCAAATAAACAAATACACCTTGGTGTAACGGCAGGAGGATGGGTACAAGGCCGATGTGGAAAGCACAGACACTCGAGGGAGTGCCTGTGGCCGGGATTCGATCCCGAGTGTCTAGGCAGCGGGTGGCAAGTGAGTTACCACTACACCAAGTGGCCATGAGAGGACCCTAGGATATAACTGAATAAGAGTGCAAGGGCAAACTGAAGGGCCGTATAGAACGGGCTCAAACAAAGGCAACAATCGCCTAAAAAAGCTTAGAAGGAGAGATACTGAGAGATTATCAAATAACTAAACTAACGCCCCAGGCGCGAAAGGCCAGATAAGACCGATTACGATAAAAGAAACAAAAAGGAGATCGCTATAAGCGAGCCTGGGGGAGAACCGCGCATGCGCAGTAGGGGGAGCTCCGAAGAGACCCAGGAATAGCCGAAGCGTTAGCAGAGGCGTCTCTGCCGCGCTGCACGGAGTGCAAGCGCTGAATAAACGGGCCAAAGAACGGGAAATAGAGAACTCCCAACGGGGAGAAGGAGTGCTGAGGCTAGAACAAACCGAGAGGCGCCGGGGCGTCCGAGGAGCGCAGCGGAACAATGGAGGAAGAGAGGTCAGTAGCGATAAACTGTCCCTTTTCCTATCTAATTCCCTGGCAATTTTACCTCGAGTCTCCGAACTCTACTCGGCTGATCCTCTTTTAGGACCAGTCGTACCGTTAAGCCTTTTCAAAAATCGCTACTGAAAACTCTTCGAAACGTGAGAGAAATCGCATATAAGAACCGATAGTGCGCCGTCAGCCGGCGCTTAGGAAGCGCTATTTATAGTGGTGCGGCCGCCATGTTGGCGTGGCCGGCGCCGCCCTCCGGCTTGGGATGCCTGAACCGTAACAAATTCATTTACATTTCATTACATTTCTCATCTAAGCCACCCAAGGGTCCCTTTTTGAGTCTTGGTCCTCCCTTATAACGTTTAGGGAGTTTTTCCTTGCCACTGTCACCCTAGGCTTGCTCAATTTGGGATTGGCCCTAGATATCAGAAGATAATCCAAAATTGTAAAGCTCCATTGGAAAAAGTGCTATAGAAATAAATCTGACTTGACATGTAAGCATAACCGACACGGTTGCCAGGTCCACTTATTCTGAAGACTTTGCTTTATTTGGGCTCTTTGTCCTTTGACCTAAGGAATTTTTCTTACAGGATCTGGCAACCCTAGACTTAAATGCGCTATGGAATTAAAGGAGGTGAAACGGCTATCAAACATGTTGGGGAGGCTCTGAAACTCAGAGAAAATGAAGAATTTAGTTATTTACTATTAAAGTTGGACGTTTACGTCACATCCTTGTGTGAGATTATTGGCTGGTTGCAAAGTAGAAATCCGATTATTGCCCAAGTCATATAAACCTGGAGGTTTTCCATGATCTGATTACCCAAGTGCATGTACACTCGTTGATCGGATTACTGAGGAAATCTGATTTCCTGCAGTTATCGGATTATTGAGTGCACATAAACGCGCTCAGTGTCCGTCGGGTTGCCTCGCCTGTCCTGCAGCATCACCTCTGCGTGAGTGTGAAAGCCTAGAAATCACAGCACACAGCCACCTTATCATCTGAGGAAGCCCATCATCAGACATCGCAATATGTTCAGAGCCACATCTTACTCCCCCAACCCCCGTTATATAACTACAACTGCCAAATGACTTCGTCCTGCCATTTGATCTCCGGCGTGCGGGCCTGACACGCCGACTCTGATGGAGTTTACTCAATTACCGTAGCCTGACTTGAGCCTGTCATACTGTGGCCGGATATGCAGCCCTCTCTCCTCACCTCTCATTATGCACCCTGCGCTCACAGTGGGGGATTCGGCTGTAGCTCTCTCAGCCGTGACTAACTCACACCGGGTGGCATCGCTCTTCTTCTCTCCTGACCATCTTAACCGGCGGCTCCGAGATGAGCGCCACGTGCGTTTGCTGAGGACTTAGCGCTCGGAAGGACCAGAGTGGACAGATGCTGTTTTATTTTTGTAGAGCGTGAGGAGCAGAAGAGCGATGCCATCTGGAGTTCAGCTGATGAAGATGCTTAGGGTGCCCCAGAGAGGCTTTTTTAAAGGGTTCTTTTTAAAGGTGCCTTGTTGGCCCAATTCAATCAGCGCTTAGCAATTGCGGCTAGATTTCGCATCGTCTAGTGTGCCGCTTGACGGTTATTGGTACAGTAGTGGATAATGTCGGTCCTGAGGTGTGTTCTTTAGAGGCGCTTTTGCACCGGCGGAACTGTTGCAATAAACGCTTTCTGTCTTGCATGTTCGCACCGCAGGAACTGGGAACGATTGTAGTTCTTGTATAGAGACTTTTTAGCTCCTCCTTCAAGTTAAAGGCTTTTCTCAGCACATAGGAACTTCGAGTGACATAAGTATTTGGTCACTGGTTCAGACATAAATGTATAGTTGATTGGTTCAAAGGAGAGTGCCTTGTTTGAGGGCAAATGCTATAATGCTATTTTGAAATACACCTGTACACTGGTAATCATATAACAAGAGATCTTTTCAATAAAAATGGAAAAATACAGACAGTGAAGTCAAGGCTTTACTGGGCCTATATGAGGTGCCTACAGAGGAGGTACAATGTGATTTCAAGTCCTCTAAGTGAAATTCGCATGGCTTACATCACTTCAGCGGTGATCCATTGAAGCCGCCAAGCTATTGCATCACTATGCCAAATAGGTGGGGTCAGATGGAAACGAAAATGCTACGAATGACACGGAAGATGAAACAGAGATTCAACGAGTGAATGTGAACCAGTTCATACAGTTATAGGTTAAAGAGAATATAGGTAGTGGGGGACAAACAAAGCGGTACTACTTACAATAGGACAGGTCCAAACACGTACAAACACCATTTACAGCTTCATACACACACAAATATCTCTAAACACATCAACCGACTTAGAACAGTCTCTAGCCAAACGTGAGCTGACAATCGAGCGACCCTTAAGGTAGAAACACACTTCTAAGACTTCTACTCTTAAACTCCCGCCTCTGCTCGTGGATTCGCAACTTTGATTGGCTATTTAGTTAAAAGATTTTTATGTTTGGTTGTTAAAGGGTGCATTTGCATAGAAAGTGGAAAACAAGAACTTGTGGCTTGTATGAGGAAGCTATAGGAAAGCCTTAAGGGCAAAACTGGACACACATGGACACCCACATGGAGAGCAAATGGACAGCATCTGAGCCGACGTGTCATGATCTCATAACCACTTCCTGATAATGATCCGACGCCAATTCAGCAGCTGCTGATCGACACCGGCGACATTCTGTACAACACTCTGCACAACTCTGATCGACAGCCAATCACAGATGATCAATACAGTAGGTAATACATGGATTACTGTGGCTGATTACAAAGATTTCCCTACTTCTCAACATAACATCTTCTTTTTCTTTTACAGATTCAGTGGCACTCAGTTCTTACTGTCTTTCATCACGAGCTGGAGCAGATAGTCGGCACGTCGAAAACTGACGACAGCGCTGAAGTTAATGAGATTAATTTCATAGCCACTTCCTCTCAACACTCTTTGCTTTGGCCTCAGTCCTCAAGAGATTCGAGCACTCAAACACTCCTCAGAAAGCACATCAGCTGGAAGGGCTGGCAGAGAGAGTGAGATGGACCGAAAGCAAGACACGACGATCCTGCCAGTCCAGTAGTTGCTCGTTTTATCGGATCCATAATGGTGCAGTGCGAATGGGGCAGAGTGACGACTCGTAGCCTCAGCACTTCTTTTGTACGGCACAGGTGATGAATGCGCCGAGCCGATCTAGGACACCGCGAGGGAGACGCCATAAATTTTGCACTGGTAGAGAATGCGAAGCTGTGCTCTTGTACGAGTGTGAAAGCATGACTGAGGTGTACTGTACATAGCTTAAAGATGCATTTTCTCCGAGGTCCTTTCCCTGCTTACACTTCTCTTAATTGAAAACAACTTTAAAACTTTAAATACAGCCAAATTCTGGTTATATTTGTCACATACGAAACGATTCGTCTATCAAACAACTGTTACTAATAATAAAAACGAATAGCTAATAATAGGCATTATTGATTAGTACAATGTTAGAGCAGTGCATGTTGAATCCTGGATTGTGTGACGATCACACAGTAATGTATGCAGAGATAATAAGGTTCATAAACAGAGCTACTGCAAATGTTTTGTAATGGAAAGATTATGTAACATTTATATCGATTGTCTAGGAAGAACAGGTTGAGTGCAAATAAATGTTAATGTGTGTGTGTGGTGTGTGTGTGCGCGTGTGTGTGTGTGTTTAGGAGGTTAAGGATTACAGCTGTCTCTTGGCTGTGGGAAGTGGCTCTGCACTACTTCCCATTGGCCATTCCCATGAACCCGAGCTTTGCAGAAGGGCACACTGGGAGACTTTCTGCATATCAGCGCTGCGCCACATTGTGACAAATAGCCGACTATTTATCAGCAACTTACACTGGATTTGAGAGATGCCAGGAGCCTGGAGTAGAAAACAGGAGCCAACAGTGCTAGTGTGTCTACGCATGAGAAACTCTACACTCTGTCAGGACCATATAAGGGAAAGAACAGATATTATACTACTAGGCATGTGTGAAACTTCATCAGCCTTCATTCACCACTATGGACCTGTCCAGTCAGGGAAAAACCAGAAAACAAAAGGACGTCAAAACAGCGTGATAGCTGTGCAAAGTCACACTTTTGCACTGTGCGATGTTTAGTCATTTGCTGATATGCTTAAAATAGAACGCAAACTTCATCTGCATTCATCAAGCTCTGAATGTGTGATCTATTTCTTTAGAGGGAGTTCAACCACGGCCTTAAATCTTCCTCTGTGTGGAAGTCGTAGTGCTGTGTAGGAGTGCAGCTCGCTGTGCTTTTTGTGGGACCATGGAACAGATCCCTGTTCGAGATCCCCAAGGATATGAGCATGGTAAACATGAATGGTCATCCACTTATTAACCTCCTGACCACCATCTTTCCTCAGCTCCTGTTAGCCAAGAACTGGAAATCCCCCAGCTAAAAGAGCCCAATGGCAATCTAACTCGTGCCAGCATGTTCAGTTCAAGTCAGAATTTCTGCTCTCTTGTGTAGCGACCTGTAAATAACGACAGCTTCCTATAAAAGTCCATTTGTAGTTCACATGATGGGTTCATAAGTCCCATGCCTACTTTTTTATTGTCTAATTATTTCTTATGTATGTAAAGAACCTGTATTGGGTGTCCACATGATGCAAACAACAATAAACCCAATATAAATATATAAATGAACTCAATATCAATATAAATGTTTTGCCTGAACAGACGACTGTAAAGAAAAGAAGTGAGGAGACTATTGAAAACTTAAATAAACTTGAAAAAGTCAGTGAAAAGATGAATTGAGAAAGTAAAGGTGGCTGTGGGTTAGGATTAAGTTAAATGAAACTCAGTTGGTGAAGAAGGAAAGCAAACAGAACAGACGAAACTCAAGGAAAAGTTAATGAGAGGAAAAATGAATGAGTGAATACTGAGAGAAGAAAGCTGAAAATGTCAAAGGAGCGGTATTAGAGCTGTAAGAGAGAAATGTGGAGAAAGTCTGTGTTGGAGGGAGTCTAAAAGAGAAGGAGATTTAAGTTGAACGAAAGATAATGACTGGGGTAGCCTAGCGGTTAAGGTACTGGACTATGGACCAGAAGGTCCAGGGTTCAAATCCCACCTCTGCCAAGCTGCCACTGTTGGGTCCTTGAGCAAGACCCTTAACTCACAATTGCTTGGATTATAAGACTGTATCAAATGTAAGTCGCTCTGGATAAGGGGGTCTGCTAAATGCTGTAAATGTAAATAATGAAACCAAATATGATTTTTTATTAAACATTTATATAAATTGTTAGAAAAGCGTTTTAGAATTGATCTCAGCCATAGTTTGTTGGTTTATCTCCTTTGTTCCTATTTTGACGCTTTTTTAAGTATCCCCTTTGGTTGAAGGCGTCATTTTGGAATACTATATACTATATTCTATGGGAGGAGCTTCTTCCCCGATATACACACCCCCAGCAACCAGCAATAGTCATAACAATATTGAACAGTGGTGACCCAGTGACTCTCGAATACTTACCAGAAGATGTATTTTGCACGGTGATCTGGGTTCGAGTCCTGGCAGTGCCCTCTGACTGAGGCAGTTATTACATACACAACTGACTGTGTTTAAGGGAGAAGAGGCCAGTTAGGGCATCATCCCTCAGCACTGAAACAGCAACCCCTGCCAGCCCTGTGTTCACCGAAACCCCCAAATGTGTTTTTTTATTTCGGAGTGTATTAAGGTCTTTTCCAAAGACATCTGATTCATTAAGTTTCACTGCGACGTGTGTTGCTGGCTAAGTAGAAACATTGTGATTTACTGCGTCCGGGTAATTAAAAAGGTCTGCTTTTGATTTTTGTTTTTTCTCCACTGCTATGATGTATACATATGTGAAGCTGAGTTGCAGTTCTTGAATAGTGGCTAAGGATCAATCCAATGGAGGAAATCCCACCAAAACATCTATCCAGGTGTCAGAAATATCTGTGGACATAAAGAAACATACAGAACCGCCTGTCTGGTGAAGTAATCTGTCAGCGAGCTGACAGACATTGGCGTGTTTAAGCAGGGTGGTAAAATGAGATCTAAGGCCCAGGTGAATTGGCAAGTCCAGCGAGAGTCTAAAATAGATGTCCATTCATGTTGAACGAAAACCCAGGATGACTGGTCATATCAGTGCCAAACTGTGGGTCTGCCAAACGGAGTGGCGTGACTCTGAGGCGAATGAATTGTGGGCACAGTGTTCTTCTTGCCAGTCAAGACAACAGCAGTGTTAAGAAGGGCAGCTAGTCTCTGGGCATGTGTCCTAACCAGACAAACATGGGCTCCGTTCCTCTAAATGGACATTTTGTGGGAGATCTTTTGGAGGCCTTGGCCAGAGCGCTTTGATTCATGTTCACACTTTGAAATGAAGAATGTTTGATAGTTCCACAAGCTAAGGAGTGTGGCACGACTGATAGTATCTGTTCTGACAAGAACTAACATCTGCTGAAACGAATGAGCATTGTGAAAGGAAGTCTAATGTGGTTCGAACGGAAATGCGCCATATGTCGGTGCCGAATATATGCTGTATATTTTTAAATTCCATTCTATCATCCTATGTTAAAGAAACAATAACAGGTTGTTATTATTCATTCTTTAATTCATTCAAGCACATCATTAAACATAGCTGACTTTGTCTTTTAGGAATCCTGGCCAGCAGAGAGCTCCCGGATTTTAATGGTCTGCAAAATGGGTTTATGTGTGCGATCTACTTTCAGAGCGGGATGAAGCCTCTTCAGCATTGAGTGGCTGGAAGACCAGCTCGAGAGGCCCCATTTTCCCCAGACCTGTGGTAGCTGGGACAAACTGAGCCAAAATGGTCAATGCGACCACTGCCATTAACGTTAAGTAGGAACTGGAGCGAAATGGGTGGCATTACATTTTGCTCTGAGTAGCACTAGTAGTACTCAAACTAAAACCAATACGTACAGCTCTGTTAGAAAGATTTTTTCCAAGTAAAAAAAAACAGTATGGCCCACCAGGAGCCTCCAGTGCAGCTTCAGTGCAGCTTCATACTTAGAAGTGTCCGGAAGCCCCATCTTTCCAAATGGTACTCCAATTGGTGTTTTGAGGATAGTGCTCAAAAGTGTCCAAAATCTCCAAAACGTTTTAGATAAATAACCATTATTAGATAAATCAGCAGATTTAATCACATTGTTCTCAGGTTGCACTTGGGTGCTCTGGTGCCACGGTGGTCTTAGAAGCTAGACCTCCACCAGGGGCATTCAAGTTTCAGTCTCAGAGGTGTCTCCATAGATGTAATGAATTCACAAAGGGAACGAAGAGTGGAGAAGGTTTGTGTTGGAGGGAGTCTAAAAGAATATTTAAGTTGAAACCTGAAAGAAAAGGAAACCAAATATATATTTCTTATTAAATAATTATATGAATTATTTTAAAAGCATTTTAGAATGGATCTCAGCCTTAGTTTGTTGGTTTCTCTTCTTTATTTCCTATTTTGACATATCCCCTTTGGCGGAATGCACCATTTTGGAAGATATGCTTTGTTTACATTTTTCACCTGACCATTAGAGAACAGAGTAAAATGGACGAACAAAGTATGGAGAGAAACAGATGGACTACAGTCTGTAATTCTAGAACTACAAAGTGCAGTGACCACTGAAACTGAAGTAAAAAATAAGAATGCTTAGGACATATATATATATATATAATGTATACAGTACTATATATATATATATATATATATATATATATATATATATATATATATACAGTGCTGCTGGAGTTTTTACCCATTGATCACTCACTGTGTACTTATTAAAGACATTCACCTTATTGCTCCACCTTGTAGCTGTAGTCAGAGACTGTGTTAGTCATTCTCTAATCCAGCAGCTCACAGGACACTGCTGGTGGCTGGATATTTTTGACTGGTGGACTATTTTCAGTCCAGCCCAACTTCAACAGAGAATAAGCAGAATATATATAGTATGTCTAAAGTGTGTAGATATGTGTGTGTATTAGCGTATATATTTTTTAAAAATAATTTTAGTTCTTAACCTAATCTTTCCCTAAATGCCCATCAACCCCTGATTATTCATCCAGAATGTTGATTAACACTACCTAACCACCCCATGCTGAATGTGCTGATTCCATGAGCAGCTCAAACGTGGAGGGGACGTTTCTTAAAAAAGCGTTTTCCGCTCGCTCTTAGTGTCACATCTGACGTCTCTTGAATTCACCTGGAGGACTTCATTATCAGGTTAGCACCTCTCCCACAATGACCCATGAGCACAGATAGTAAAATGTGGCACCTGCTCTTTGATTATCAACAATCCTATCACCTACACAACATCTGAGCCCCTTATGTGATGTCATGGGAAGGTGACGGCTCACCACCTGTCAGACTATGGTTGTCAACGATGATCGATGGGATGGGAGCATCAGACACTTCATTATCACAGGTCTCATTCTTTCAGAGCGTTTTCATCCACACCGGGAGTCTGATTGTTATCAGTTTTAAGCCGTTATCTGATTATTGATGTGCACGTGCAAACACCGGGCTCCTTCGCAGGCTGCATCCGGAACCACTTACAGGGAACTAAATAGATTGAAAACACACAGCAGCAATTATCCACTCTCCAGGTTTACAAAAATTAATCAATTATCAGATGTCTTTCCAAATAAACAATGTACACGGTGTTTTATAGAATCCCTGCTATAATTTCCAAATTGATGAGCTAAAATTGAAAAGTGTTAAACAATTGTCTAATGTGCTTGACATACAGAACTGTGCAAAAGTCTTAGGCCAACATTCGGTTGGATATAGAATTGTTTTAGCAGTGCTGTCTACCAGGAAACTCTCGGGAGTGTCCAAATACTTTTGGTACTCCAGTTTCCTCCCACATCCCAAAGACATGCTTTAGGTTAGGTGGTGTATCAAAAGTGCCCTTAGTGTTTGAGTGTGTCTGCCCTACGATGGTTTGGTGCCCTGCCTGGGGTTGTTCATGCCTTGTGCCCTGTGCTGCTGGCTAGCGACCCTGACCAGGATTAAGTGTATAAAAAAATGAATGAATGATTGTATAATAGGAAATAGAAGTCTGTCTTTTAAATCTGGTTTCTTACATTTCTAATTTTTAGAACGTATTTCCATGAATATTGCTTCACTTTGCATTCACTAAATGCTTAAGTAGGAACTACGCTATGGTCTGTGTTTTGCACGGGTACTTTTCGGTGAGCCGTGGAATGGAAAAGCTTGTGTTCTGCTTAAAGGTTTAAAGTGTTTAAAAAGCGATACTGCACTGCCTGCCCAGAAAATTTATGTTTCTTCAAGTGGACTCATTCTCTCTTGGTTGTGTGCAGCCAGTGAGGTATATTTATTTATATTTATATTCCATCATGTGTCTTTATATTTTGGTTCTACAAGGTGTGTGATTATTACTGTGTGCTTGTAATTGAAGTACTGAGGTTGACCTCCCCTTACACTTGGGCGACTGACAGCTTCATCGGGATACCAAGTTGACCTTTCTACAGTTTGAAGAAGCTTGATCAGGAATGGTCACTTTGAAAGACTAGCAGCCAAAGAAACCACTTTTTCGGAAGGGGAACAGGATGTGCTGAAGCTCACAATGTTTGGAATGAAGATCAGTGGAAAATATAATGAAGTGACGAACCCAAGTTAAAAATTTTTGGGTACGATAGTCGACAATATGTTATATTTGGTCATTATACCATTGCTGAAACAAAAATCCGCACTGCCACTTTCTGAGTTTCTTAGAATCACAGATGGTGTTACAAAAAAAAAAGCAAGAAACAGCTGACTTTAGTGAACTCGGGAACAAAAGTAAAGTTCGGCAGCAGCTTGATGCTCCCCTCCCCAGCCCAGTGCGGGCGTACGGGGTGCAAATGAACAGTGCTCACCGGGGAGATGAAATACCTACTGATCATGAGCGTGTCACTGCTGGGGCTGTGTCAAGATGTCGCAGCTCCTGTGACTGGAGGAAGTTTCAGCCCTCTCATTGCTGTAATTGTGCGCCTGCCAGCGCTTTTGACACCACTGCTGCATGTCAATTAAACGTGTTACTGTAGTCAAGGTGCAGCCGGGGCACGTCTGATGTGTTTCTCTATACAGACACCTCTCCTACATGGGCCTGTGAAGCAGGAGCCAAATGGAGCAAGCTGCCGACGGAGCCAGAAATCAAACAGCCAAGGTTTATAATAGAAATCGGATCAGGAATTGCGCGCAGCGCCGATGATTACGATGATTAGCTGTGATCATAGCGCCGTTTAATGAGAGCGCTGTAAGCTAACATACCACTAAATGATTCATTGACATGCAGTAGTTCACCGTTTATTTGGCCCACATGCCATTTAACATCCGTCCGATCAGGGTCCGTTCACTTTAATGGCTTCAGAATTGTAATAGAAAATACAAATCTGTCATTGGTATATATATTGACAAAAAAATGCATCTAGATAGAAATGTCTGGCCTGTCTGCCTTGTTTTGCCTTGTCCTTTAGCCGGGAGTGTCTGGTGGGTGGTCTGGCTGAACTGGGCTTCGGTCCTCTTGATCTTGACTTGTGCATCCTTGCCTTAGAATAAGGGCAGAGCTGGGGGTTCATAGTCAAAGAGTCTTATGTTGATCAGAGACGTTGGGTTGCTGTCTTCTGCCTCCCGTGGGGTTGCCGATGTCTCATGTGATCCCTCTTGGCTGTGTTACCTACCGGTTCTCCTCTTTCTAGCTATGCTTCTATATAACGCTGCCGGGGTCTCATGCTACATGTGGCATCAGTGATTGTTAATAGACTCTGTGCTTTTAATCAGTAACTAACTACATTTTCTGTTTTCTCTCAAAGCTGTGTTCCTGTACCAGCTCCAGTCCCACACATGATGTTCATCCATTTCAGCTCCAGCCCCACCATAGCCAGGCCACACCAGAAGGCAGTGACTCTCCCTCCTCCGGTTGGCTGGGGACGAAGTTCTGCCAAGGACTTTCCTGCTTAGACTGATGATGGTAGAGTGACTCTGTGTATCGGAATGCTTATTGACGATGTGAATATTTTACATTATTTTATTTGAACTATCACTATAAGACTTATTTGTTTAGATAAATTAGTTTCATTCTTACATTTATCATCTACGCCACCCAAGGAGGTCAGGTCCTTTTTTGAGTCTTGGTCCTCCTAAAGTTTCTTCCTCATAACGTTTAGGGAGTTTTACCTTGCCACTGTTGGCCTAGGCTTGCTCAATTTGGGATTGGCCATAGCTATTAAGAGATAATCTAATATTGTACAGTTTGAGACAATTGTATAAAGTGCTTTATAAATAAATCTGTCTTGACTTGACTTGACTGCATAACTCATGCCAGTTCTGTCTCAGGCAGATATGTAAATTATTACAGGTGTGGTCTGATAAGACACTGGGTCTTGCCACAAGAGGGTGTAAAAGTGCTTTCTATAAAAAAGGATACTTTTGGATAGTGTACCTCTTGGTGAGAGATTGTTAGTCAAGTCAAGTCAGATTTATTTATATAGCGCTTTTTACAATGGAGCATTGTCTCAAAGCAACTTTACAAGTTTAGATTATCTCCTAATAACTACGTCCAATCCCAAATTGAGCGAGCCTAGGGCGACAGTGGCAAGGAAAAACTCCCTAGTTCTAGGAAGAAACCTTGGGAGGACCAAGACTCAAAAAGGGACCCAACTCCTTTGGCGGGGGCGTAGATGATAAATCTAAGAGCGAACTAAGTCATGGAGTCAAAGTTCGAATAGAATGTGAAGTATGCACATCGACATTAAGTGGCCGGGGTATGATGATAATCTAAGAGCGAACTAAAGTCATGGAGTCAAAGTTCGAATAGAATGTGAAGTATGCCACATCGACATTAAGTGGCCCGGGTATGAATGATAAATCTAAGAGCGAAACTAAAGTCATGGAGTCCATGGTCGAATAAAAATGTGAATTATGCACAGTGGAGCTCCATCAGATGTACATCATGTGTGGTGGGGCCGGAACTGGCAGGAAACACAGCTCGGAGAGAAAACAGAAAATGCAATTAGTTATTGATTAAGAGCACAGTATCTATTAACAATCACTGATGCCATGTCAATCACTGATGCCATGTGTAGCATGAGACTCCGGCAGCATTAGCTATAGCAGCATAGCTAGAAAGAGGAGAACTGGTAGGAAACACAACCAAGAGGAATCACATGAGACATTGGCAACCCCACGGGAGGCAGAAGACAGCAACGTCTCTGATCACCATAAGACTCTTTGACTATGAACCCCCAGCTCTGCCCTTATTCTAAGGCAAGGATGCACGAGTCAAGATCACGAGGACCGACGCCCAGTTCAGCCAGACCGCCCACTGGACACTCCCGGCTAGCGGACAAGGCAGGCAGGCCAGACATGACTCCAGGCTCTGGCCCCAGTGACCCAAGCCATGCATCCTGGTCTAAATCTAGTCAAAAAAATCTAGTAAAAAGGTATGTCTTTAGCCTAGACTTAAAACTTAAGAGAGTGTCTGAATCTCGAACGAAAGTGGGAAGTTTATTCCATAGTTGGGGGGCCATGTATGAGAAAGCCTTTCCCCCGGCTGTGACTTTTTTAATTCTAGGAACTAAAAGAAGTCCTGCACCCTGCGAACAAAGTAGACGAGTTGGATTGTAAAACTCTAAGAGTTCACTCAGATAATGTGGGGCCAGGCTATGTAGAGCTTTAAAAGTTACAAGAAGTATTTTGTAATCAATGCGGAATTTGACTGGTAACCAGTGTAGTGATGATAGAACAGGAGTGATATGATCAAATTTTCTAGTTCAAGTTAACACTCGGGCAGCTGCATTCTGAACTAACTGAAGTTTATTTATAGATTCACTAGAGCATCCAGTAAGTAAGGCATTACAGTAATTCAACCTTGAGGTTATAAACGCATGAACAAGTTTTTCTGCAACATTAAAAGAGAGGATATTTCTAAGTTTAGCGATATTACGTAATTGAAAGAAAGCAATTCGAGTGATGCTGCTAAAGCGCGCATCAAAGGAGAGATCTGAATAAATGTGACCCCTAAGTTTTTTACAGACGGACTTGGCAATACTGGACAGCCATCTAGATTTAGGATAGATGTAGCTAACCTGTCTCTCACAGCCTTGGGTCCTACCAATAGAACCTCAGTTTTATCAAAGTTAAGTAAGAGAAAATTAAATAACATCCAATCTTTTATTTCCTTTACACAGTCCTCAATTTTGTTGATTGTAAGGCTGTCATTAGGTTTGGCTGATATGTACAGCTGTGTATCATCTGCATAGCAGTGGAAACTAATGCCATGTTTGCGAATAACTGAGCCTAGTGGCAGCATGTACAGAGAGAATAAAAGCTGGCCAAGCACTGACCCCTGAGGCATGCCATACTTCACTTTTGAGAGCTTAGACCTTAGATTATTTATATGAACTGGTACCGGTCAGTTAAGTAGGATTTAAACCAAGAAAGTGCTGATCCCTTAATACCTACAGTATTTTCTAGTCTATTTAGTAAAACATCATGATCTATAGTGTCAAATGCTGCACTTAAATCTAACAGAACAAGAAATTAAAAACATCCCTTATCTGAGGACATTAACAAGTCATTTAGTACCCTAATTAATGCTGTTTCAGTACTATGATGCCAGACTGAAATGTTTCATAAATTTCCTTCCTTTGGAGGTAACTGCAGAGCTGCTAATAGACGGCTTTTTCTAAGATCTTTTACAGAAATGGTAGATTTGAAATTGGTCTAGAATTAGATATCACACAAGGGTCAGGATTGGCTTTTTTTAATCAGTGGTTTGATAACGGCACACTTAAAGGATTTGGGCACATAACCAAAGGTAAGGGATGAATTTAAAATAACTAACACTGGCTCTATAACACTGGGTAATACTTGTTTGAGTGAACGTGTAGGAATTGGATCTAATAAACATGTTGATGACTTAGACGAGCTGATCAGTGCGGATAGTTCAGTATTAGTAATTGGGGTAAAAGATTATTAAACTGATGTCTTCACTAGTGCTGCATCTGGAAGGTGGCTGAATAGTTTGGTGATGTGATGAGCATTGAGTTTTATGCCTAATGTTTTCTATCTTATTATTAAAGAAAGTCATGAAATCATTACTGTTAAAATTACACAGAACGTGAGAATCACTTTCTGTGGTTTTTTTTGGTAATTTGGAGACTGTATTAAAGAGAAATCTTGGATTATTCTTATTTTTCTCTATGATTTAAGAGGTGTATGCAGCCTTAGCTTTAGTGAGGGCATGCTTATACTCTGCCATGCTGTCCCTCCAAGCAATCTTAAACACTCCAATTTACTATGTCTCCACTTGTGCTCTAAATGCCATGTTCTTTGCTTTAAGGTAGGGGTGTGGTCATTATACCATGGTGCTAGCCTTTTTTCCCTAATACGTTTGACCCTAGCAGGGGCAGTCATGTCCAGGGTTGAGCGAAGCACACATTCTAATTGCTCATTTACACAAGATGATTTATCTCCATAGGTGTATTAAATTTTAAGTCTGGTAGGTTTTTAATAAACGCAGCTGGAGTAGCAGATGTGATAGTGTGCTTAGTGTGATAACGAGGCAGAAGGATTTTATTTATTAGAGATAGCTCAAATACTAAAAGATAGTGATCTGAAATCGAATCACTTTGGGGGAAAACATCAAGGTTATCTATTTTGATATCAAATGTTAATATTAGATCTAAAGTATGATTACAGCGGTGGGTTGGTCCCATCACATTCTGAGTGATACCCATGGATTCTAAGATGGACTCGAAAGCAATTATAAGTGGATCCTGCTCATTGTCAAAGTGAATATTGAAATCACCTACAATTAAAGCCTTATCTGTTGACAGTAGTAAGCAGGAAAGAAAGTTAGCAAATTCCTGAAGAAATTCTGAATAGGGACCAGGAGGGAGGTAAATAGTGATAAGCTGAAAAGAGTGTGGTTTTGACTTTTCCATAACGATGGATCAGTCACATAACAGAATCAGTATTTCAAAAGAATGTTAGCCGGGTGTAATGGGATTAGCTGTGAGATGTACACCTAAGTCTTGTCATCAAAAATTGTGGCTATGCGCCTACCCCACCCGACCATTAGGACGAGGGCATACTAGCAACTGACTGTATCCAGGAGAGGTTGAGGCTTCATTTAAGGCTAAATGATTCATCAAGTCGTAACTTCCAAGTTTCAGTGAGAGACACAGAGCTCGTGTAAGCGTTTATCAGTGATCATGTTCGCATTTACAACATCACTGCTTGGTTTGTAAGTGTGTGATCTAATGTTAAGTAGTCCTAGATTTTAGTCTAATGGTGTTGTTTCTTTTGCAGCTATCTGTGTTTATACTACTGAGTTCTCTATTAAAACAGGACGTTTTTGAGATTGAGCGTTTTACGTTTGTAGGGTAGATGCGGGTAACAGACACAGTTTCAATAATGTGGGTTCTGGGTGTACGGTGCCATGGCCTACCAGCAGACAGTTGTCGTAAAGCCGGTCTGTCTGCTTTTTGGGGGGGGGGGGGGGGGGGGGGGGGCGGTGTTGTCCTTGCCTGACCCCTTGCTCTGGATAGTCAGCCCCTAACCAATCGGGCCATAAGGACTATGGGCAATGTGCAGGAGATGAGAGCATCCCGGGCACCCTTCCCGAGTGGGATGGACACCGTCCCATCCTAAAAGGGCCAGGCTTACCCTCAAAGGCTGTCCCAGGTTGTCTATAAAGCCCACGTTGAATAAACCTTTTCAGAGCACCCACTTGGGACAGCCAGCAGTTTCAGTGACCATAACCTGCTGTAGGCATTGGTCACCTCCGGCCGCATTGGGATGGGGCCAGAGCACACTACAGCATTGGACATCGCCTTCGCCACGCTAACCACCTCTACAAAATTAGCCTTAGTAACCTCTGACTGACGAAGGCGTATATCATTAGCCCCTACATGAATAACTATCCTAGAGAATCTGCGGCTCTCGAGTTCACTAAGACTCGTTACAACGTCAGGCACTCTGGCTCCGGGGATACAGAGAACTCTAGCTGCTGGTGTCCCTAAAGGGGTAGCAAGTTTCACGTGTCGTAAAATAGTCACCTATGACCAGAGCTCTTTCAACAGGCTGCTCAGTGGGTGTTTCACTGAGGAGGGCAAACCTGTTGGACACGTGAACAGGTAAAGAGTGGTGCTCTCGTGGACTAGCCTTACGACTACGTCGCCGAACCGTCATCCACTTGCCCTGCTGCGAGGACTCCACCAGGGCTCTAACTTCACCTGTGGCATCCAGATCTGCTAAGCTAGGAGCTGAGCTAGCTTCTCTAATGTCTGGATGCGCGCCTCTAAAACTACAATCTTCTCCGTCAGACTGGCTACAAGCCTACACCTATCACAAGTAAAATTTACACTACTGACGAAGGAAGAATAGCTAAACATGCCACACTCGGCACAGGGAACAAGCACAGCAGAAGCCATGTTAGTACAATTAATGAATTAAAGGTACTTAGCTTCGGGTGGTGTTGTGGGGTGCCCAGTGAAGATCTGGTTTAGCTGCAGCCGATGGTATAATGCAATGCTCGATTAAAGCGTTAGTACAAGTTAAGTCAACACAAAACGTCACAAAAAACTAAGTCTCAGAAAGAAAGTGGGAAAAGACTGTAAAAAGTTATAAAAACACACACTACTGCAAAAAAAGACGCAACTCTGGTTATTAGCTAATGGCTAATACTACTGTCCAAACACAAGTCGGTATGCCGTGTAAAGTTCTAAATAACGATTAGCGGCAAAAAAAAATTATATATATATATATATGAATCCGCCTGGTACGAGAATAAAATGATTAAGATGTTGTAAAAACCTTTTACTATATATACGATTATATATGATACAGATGCGGTTGGGAATTAAAAAATATCAAAAGGTAAATATCTTCCTAGCAGCTACGACACCGCGTCCTCTGTGCAACCGCGGATCAGTCTGGGTTGCCAGATCCTCGCAATCCTCGCGTCAGTTCTCTCAGCGTTCTCTCAGCGTTCTCTCAGCGTTCTCTCAGCGTTCTCTCAGCGTTCTCTCAGCCTGCTAGACTGCTAGACATGCCTCTACAGTGAACTGACTTTGAGAGGGGCCGCATCATTGGACTGAGGGAAGCAGGATGGTTGTTTTGACAAAATGCTCGCCATCTAGACCGTTCCGACCTACCTGGTAGGAGGTTTTGGCAGCAGTGGATCCATGAGGGTATGCATACACAGCGAACAGGCTCTGGGCCGTACACACAAACCATCAGTAGAGAGGATTGTTTGATCCACTGACAAGCATGAGCAGCTCCCACAGTTTCATTGTCCACCATCCAGACACAGGTGGTGCCTTCACAACACACCCTAGTCTCTGCCCAGACCACTTCCAGGTGCTTAGCAGAATGAAATTAGTTGTTGTGTTGCCCATCACGAACGAAAAATCTGGGCTGCTACAGACTGGAACTGTATCATCTTTAGCGACGAATCCAGGTTCTGTTTGCGATCCGATGATGATCAGGTTTGAGTATGGAGGCCTCGTGGTGAGCGCATCAACTGCCCCAACTGCTGGTGTGATGATCTTGCAAGCACATCGCATAAGACAGTCAATCACCACTAGTAGTAATACAAGGGACACTAACAACTCAGCGATATGTACAGGGCCTCCTGCGCCACATGTGTTGCCTCTCATGGCAGGGTTTCCAACTGGCATTTTTCAGCAGGATAATGCCACACACAGCAAGGGTTTCCCCGTAATGCCTCTACCAAATTGTTGACAGATTGAGCACCAATCGAGCATTCATGGGACCAGCTGGGACGCCAGCTTCGGCAACCTATGACCATGTTCAACCCCATCCATCACCTTTGGGATGACCCGAAACCACAAAGGCAGGCTAGGCACGGCATCAATAGCCATTCTTATTATGTACCTGAATGGACACCAAATCATGCAGCCATGTTCCAAAATAGAGGAAATCCTACTCAGAATAAGGGAAGCCCCTATATTTGTGCAAGGCTTAATTCAGGCTTTAGGTGAGGACCTGCTGAGTGTTTAGTAGAGGACCTGATTTAAGTGTTCTGTGATACGTTCTTATTCTGTCCTCAGGCCTGAACGTTGCACTTAAGCTCCATTTATGCCGCTCTCTCACTCCAGCTATCTCGCACGCTGTCGCATTTCCTTACTGCCTCTCGCATTTTTGGCATCTCTCCCCTTGAGCGAGCCCCTCACTCTCCCCGTATGCCTCTTTCCCAGCCCTCTGTCGATTTGTGTGCATAAATATCGCATGAGAACTGCTATTCATTATTGAACTGGCAAAAGTACACAGTAATGGGACTGCATTTTCAAGAGCAGCGTTGAAAACAACTGGGTGTTATTAAGCTGGCTCGTTAATCCATCAGTGTTGCCGATTTAAGAGTTGTTACGTTGTAATGTCTCTATGGCACCACCAAAAAATTTTATTTTATTCTAGTTAATTAAGCCTTCGGATGGAGAGGAGCAAGCGAGGTAGGTCAAAAGAACTCTCTTACATGGGGATATCCAAAATCAGACCCACTTCTGCAGTGATTCCCCCTGATAGTAAGCAACTAGGAATCTGCTACTATGATGCCATGGCTGGTCCTAAGCCTCAATACACATACAGTATTACGTCTGAATGTATCTCACTACATACAGTATTACACCAATTGTTGATGCTGTAATGATATTCTACACTTTTGGATGTGTGACCCTGTTTGGTGTTCTTACTATTATCATTTCATCGTGTAACTTGTATCGCATGGTGCCTCGTCCTTGATTGGAGAGTGTTTGAATTTATTTTAGCATAATGGAGCTCTTTTTAGTCAACTCAGCACATGGAGACTGCTTTTATAGAGTAACATAGGCAATAATTATGACTCTTATTGGGTTCAGCTAGTTCAGTCACACCCGTCGCTAACAGACCAATAAACTACTCGTGTGTTTTACCGCCATAAATATTATTTATGTCATACTTTGATGTTTTGCTGACATTTTTTTTCACGAATATTGATTTACTTTGCATTAAATATAGCCCTCATAGATTGGGTGTCTATGCCTTAGCAGACACATACAAGCCTAAGGTCAACATGGATATTGATGTAAAGCACACAAGCACTGGACTCTCAAGTAGTGAAAATGGATTCAGTGGTGCTTGAAAGTTTGTGAACCCTTTAGAATTGTCTATATTTCTGCATAAATATGACCTAAAACGTTGTCAGATTTTCACGCAAGTCGATAAAGTAGATAAAGTAGATAAAGAGAACCCAGTTAAACAAATGAGACAAAAATATTATACTAGGTCATTTATTTATTGAGGAAAATGATCCAATATTACATATTAGTGAGTGGCAAAAGTATGTGAACCTCTAGGATTAGCAGTTCATTTGAAGGTGAAATGAGAGTCAGGTGTTTTCAATCAATGGGATGACAATCAGGTGTGAGTGGGCACCCTGTTTTATTTAAAGAACAGGGATCTATCAAAGAATGCTCTACACAGCACATGTTTGTGGAAGTGTATCATGGCACGAAAAAAGGAGATTTCTGAGGAGCTCAGAAAAAGAGTTGTTGATGCTCATCAGGCTGGAAAAGGTTACAAAACCATCTCTAAAGAGTTTGGACTCCACCAATCCACAGTCAGACAGATTGTGTACAAATGGAGGAAATTTCAGACCATTGTTACCCTCCCCAGGAGTGGTCGACCAACAAAGATCACTCCAAGAGCAAGGCGTGTAATAGTGAGGCCACAAAGGACCCCAGGGTAACTTCTAAGCAACCGAAGGCCTCCCTCGTGGACGAGCCAGAAGGCTATTGGAAGAATGTTTTGTGGATGGATGAGACTGAAATAGAACTGTTTGGTTTAAAAGAAAAGTGTTATGTTTGGAGAAAGGAAAACACTGCATTCCAGCATAAGAACCTTATCCCATCTGTGAAACATGGTGGTGGTAGTATCATGGTTTGGGCCTGTTTTGCTGCATCTGGGCCAGGACGGCTTGCCATCATTAATGGAACAATGAATTCTGAATAGCAGAGAATTCTAAAGGAAAATGTCAGGACATCTGTCCATGAACTGAATCTCAAGAGAAGGTGGGTCATGCAGCAAGACAATGACCCTAAGCACACAAGCCGTTCTACCAAAGAATGGTTACAGAAGAATAAAGTTCATGTTTTGGAATGGCCAAGTCAAAGTCCTGACCTTAATCCAATGGAAATGCTGTGGAAGGACCTGAAGCGAGCAGCTAATGTGAGGAAACCCACCAACATCCGAGAGCTGAAGCTGTTCTGTACGGAGGAAATGGGCTTTCTATAAAGTAGTCCTCAAGGCCGGTGTGAAGGACTGACTCACAGCTACGGAAACGTTTAGCTACAGGTTATGGCTGCACAGGGGGGGTTCACATACTTTTGCCACTCACAATAGTAATATTGGATCATTTTCTTCAATAAATAAATGAATAAGTATAATATTTGTGTCTCATTTGTCTAACTGGGTTCTCTTTATCTACTTTTAGGACTTGTGTGAAAATCTGATGATGTTTTAGGTCATATTTATGCAGAAATATAGAAAATTCTAAAGGGTTCACAAACTTTCAAGCACCACTATATCAGATTGATCAATGTATCGTGGTTTGGTACAAACAGGAGCGCTTGCTTAGATGATACCAGCTGTCAAAGTAAAATGTATTCGTATAGAGCCTGGGTGCCAATGGCGAGGAAAAACTCTCTAAATTTTGTAACGAAGAAACCTGGGGAGGCCCAAGACTCAAAAAGGGACCCGACCTCAATGGGCAGCCCAGATGTTTTAAGTAAAAATTAAACTAGACTAAGTTACCTAATTAATATGTTTATGGTAATCGTTTGAATAAACTGAAGCTATATATACAAATTAAAAGACAGAACATATTTAAGGAAAATATAATAAATGAACTATAGAAATTTAGAGACTACAAATTGAAGATAATATAATATTATGAAGGCTGTAAGTAGAGGAAGCATAATTATATGTTTTTCTTTTCCATTTTGTTTTGTTGTTGTTGTTTTTGATGGCTTAGGCTAAATTTGGTATGGAAAAGCCTTGACCTCAACCCCATCCACCACTTTAGGGACGAACTGGAGCTGTAAACCAGTCAACATGAATGCACGAATTCACTCTGTGGATGAATAGAATTCTGAACAGTACTCTGTAATACAGAAGTCATTTCTGAACAACTTTTTCTGCTATGACAATGTTCTGATACTTCTAATTCCACGTTGCTGAGAATGTGTGATGCTATCAAAACGTTCCTGGTTTGATGGCACAGCTAAGAAATTCCCACTTCTTTCTCCTAAACCATGGGCACCCCTTTATTCTGGAAGAGCCAGGATGTTACACACTCCCCTTCCCATATAAACACACCCTTGTACTTTGCCTCACGTAGCACCTTGACCCAATAAACCATATTGTGTAGGCTCCCCGTGGCTCAGGTATGGGCTACAGAGGCAAAGTCATTGTTGTGTCTCCCGCTAATGGTGTTAACATTGTGTGGGCAATAAATAACGAGAACGAATAGGCACATAAAAAGAATTAATGAAAGACACACGAAAATGGAGCAGAGAGATGCATGGGTACACCGGGCAGCGACAAATTACTGGGGGTGTGCAGGGTAACAGGGCAGCCATTACTCTGTACGGCGAGCAAACTCCTGCTAACACCTGTGTCTCTCTCGCACACTAATTAGCCCGTCCGAACCCAAAGGATTCCCTACAACTTACCATACCTGACGCGCTTCTTTGATGTTTCCCCTACCTCACTTCACTCCCAAAATATACATCCCCTTCCTTTTCCCAGTCGACTCTATTACCGGAATGCAGGTCATGCGATCCAGGTAAGTGTTGAGTCAGATTCCAGGAATACCTGCTAATTCTTAGCTCCAGGTTAACCAGAGCGCTCTCCTTACGCCCCTTCAGTGCACAAAACACGCCTCCTGCTGACAACACTATTGACCCGAAAACCTCCTCAGAGACGTGTTCCCGGCGCTCGCTCGGTCCTATACGGGCTGCCCGGCGAAGCAACCAATAAGAGAGGGAGGTAACGGTAGAGAGGGGTCGATGTGATTGGGTTACTGTGCTCCTGTGGCTGGATCGACCTCTTCCTGTGGCCGAATGATTGAGGGATTGATGCTACGAAAATGGGCAAGAATAAAGATCACACAGGGAGTCAAGGAAAAAGTCAAGGTGCTACGATAGAAAGTTAAGGAGGCACCGCAGAGAAGAGCCTTCAATAGACTTCTCTTGAATGGATCCTGGCTTTGTTTTGTGATTTTTGGAAGAGCAAAAGCTTGGAGAAAGTGCAGGCATGTTTTGGTCAAGTCTAGCAGGTCATTAGAATTGATTTTAAGATTCTTTTACTGGTTTTTTAAGTGCCTCCATGGTTTGGCTCCCCATTACCTCAGTGACATGATTGTTAGGGAGGTTCCACCGAGGGGCCTCAGATCAGCCAACAGGAACCGACCACCCGGCCAAAGAGTGTAAAGGCGGCCTTTTCTTATTACAACCCCAACCTTTGGAACTCTCTTCCTGATGACCTGAGGGCTCTGGATGATCTAACATATTTAAGTGGAGATCTGTTTAGATTTTAAATGAATTTTTAAATATTTCTATTTTATTTCATTCTTTTTTTTGTTGTTGTTGTTCTTTTATGTATTCTTTTGTTTTTAATTTTAGATTTATTTGTTTGTTTTTACTTCTGCTAGTGTAAAGCACTTTGGAAAACATTGTTTGAAAAAATGCTATATAAATAAAGATTATTATTATCATTATTATTATTATTATTATTATATAGAAGTTTTCCAATCATTCAGGGGTGGAAAGCCAGGGGCGAAAGGGGGCAAGGGGCGAGTTGTAAATATAATTGTATAATTTTAAATAAAAGTTCAGTTTAAAAAAAATAATTAATTAGTAATATGCATTAAATAATTTGTGCTACTTATAGACACATTTTTAATTTTTGAAGAATTGCATTCCCCCTTCATATGGCTCACAATGGTTTGGTCCACTGCTTACCATCGCCCAAACCCACCCACCTTTTGTTTATACTGTTATGATTTGATTAATTTGTTACATTGTTGATCAATTATAAGATATTGTACATATTTAAGTTGCCCCTAATTCTGTGGCATAATTGACCATAGCTAGTTTTAAAACTACAATAAGTAAATATTTCTGAAGAGCATTTGATTTTATTTGGTTTGGTTATTCATTGAATTATTTATTCTGCTCAATAATTCATATTCATATTGAAACCATCTTCATGATGCTTCCCAGTTAGGATTCTCTTCGATGAGATCACACCATATTCATTGTAATTAGGAAAAATAAGCCCATATATAGACTGCCATCTACAGGCCATTCATGTTTTTACTGGTTGAACATACTAAAACCTTTAGCCTATATATGCATTTAGTACAACAGATACTTTTGGTAGCAGCTCAAGAATTGCTCTGAAGAAATTTTGCTGCTTATTTTCCTCACAACATTGCGATGAAATGTAGCCCCGTTAATTGTGTTCAGTTAAACACCATGTGTATCACTGGTTTGTCACTTTATGACTTTTTTCCTATGATATGGACACTGTGTTGGTTATCAGAGCTCCCCCCATAATTCCAATGCCAGTAAGCCCAGTATGAGTGGTAAAATAATTCTGGTATATCCTTGCAATGGAATACGCTCAGTTACATACAGCATTCCATGTGCGTTAGTTTATTTATGTATTGTGGGAGGTATGACTCATTTCCTGTTGCTACTGTGTTCTTTTAGCCTCTCTTAAACAGGAAACATACAATCGTAAAAAACATTACTACAAGTCCAAAATTCTGGCAATTCTCATCTGAGCTAACCTGCAAAATCATAAATTCAATCAATGCTCAAGTATTTTCTAGTACTTGATCTGAAAGTTATTATTGTTCTAGAGTTTCCAGAGTTTTCTATATAGTGTCTATAGAAAATCACCACACCCTGTCAAAAGTCAAACCTTTTGTCACAATAAACTAAAACTAGAATTATATCAGACTTATCTGACATAATAAACTGATCAGTTCTGAAAATGTAGTTAGAAATATATCCAAAGTTATACAATCCTGTAAAGTAACTATTAGAAACTTGTTCAGGTACAACCAATCAGCATCCAGATCAAACACCAGGCTACCTGACCCTCACCTCCCTTCCACTGTAGTTGATGACTTTAGAATAAATCCTTTCTTTCTTTATTCCTTAAGATTTCACTAACAATGCACGGTAATGCAAAGAATTCACCACAAATAAAAAAATGTTTTCAAAAGAGCTCTGGGATATGGGATTTTAGAGTCTTAGCTATCCCTCAAAGAACCATTCATATAATTTTTGAGAAGTAGAAGGTATATGGCAGCACCCACAACTTGCCTAATTGGGCTGGCCCTCAAAACTGGATGACTGAGCCAAGAGGATATTTGATCAAGGAAGCTATCAAGAGGCTGGTGACAAATTTGAAGGACTCTCAAGTTTTTATGGCTGAGATTGGTAGATGTGTGCGTGTGACAACAATCTCACAAGCTCTACACAAAGCTGGCCTGTATGGCAAGTTGGCAAGAAAGAAGCCTCTTCTGCGAAAGTGCCACACTGAGGCTTGCTTGTGTTCCTGATACCATGTGGCAAGAGGTTTTATGGTCAGATGAGACCAAGATTTATCTTTTTGGACTGAAATCTGAGCAATATGTTTGACGAAAACCAAACGCTGCACACCATCCAAAATACATAATCAAACCATCTACTTCAGTGCTCTCCTGCCAGGTCTCCCCATGCATATGTCCAGACCCCTGCGACTGATTCAGTTTGCTGCAGCATGTCTGGTTTTCAACAGATCCTGTTGTTTCTCCCTTAGATAGCACAAACTAAAGACCAGTTTCATCTACAATTGAAAAGACGTGATCCTGCAGCCTTACAGGGAAAGTTTCAAAGAAAAAGCCATATTTCATATAGACAAACAACTAGAAAAGGCTTAAATGGGTAAAACAGCCTGCTCATTGCACAGCGGATAATGAGAAATGACCACAATGTATCATTTCTTTATCATTAACCTTTATCATTTCTCAGAAATATTCTCTCTCACGCGCACAGTCATATCATTTACCAGCAGGACGTCATATAAAGAAACTGCGCTGATGCTGGCTCTTTGAAATAATGTGTCAGTTGTTTTTAATTAGTTTACCATTTTTATATATGGTAGAACAATGACTCACCAGACGTTTTTTTAATGGCTCAGGAGTCCAGGAGTTGTGTTCCTTACACTGCGTTATGGAGCCATGTTCAAGTCCCTTAAAACATTCAATAGTGTGAAATAGCTTTATTAAACCCCTAGGCTTTAAGTTAAAGTCAAATTAATTGATATAGCACTTTTACGTTACATAATTAACACGTTTAGAGTAATAGTTTAAATAAACAGAAGGTAAATATAAAGATTAAAACAGAGAACATATTAAAGAAAATGTATAATAAATAAATAAATCTAAATATAATGATATATTGACTATAATACATGTCATATAATACGGTATTATGTGGAATATAATAAAATTGGGAATATAAAGTTAAATACTATAAGACAATAGTCTATATCAATAAAATATTGATTATAAAAACAAAAATATGCATATCTGTATTATTTAGTCCAGACTTCTGGGTTAACTCTAAGGGAATAGATGTCTTTTGGGGCTGAAATTTTAAAAAGCATAATGCCTCTACCTCAGTACTGGGAAATGTAGAGCCCAACATTGTTAGCTCCAACATTGTTTTCACTTTAACTCTCTCCAGTCATAACAAACCTGTTGTGTGTACACATCTAATCCCTAAACTAATCACACGTGGGTGTCTGCATGCATTAGATGTGTAAATATAGTGCTATGCCTAAAGCCAATCAAGACACCTTTCTTTTACCGGTAGTAGATCACGTCAGCTTTCAGCACCAGCCCCACGCTTAATGCACAAACACACCATGAATCAATAACTACAATCCATTCAGGAGCACTGCCTGGAATTGCTGCCTGTTGCACTTTAAGCAATGGTGACAACAAGGCGAGGAGGTCTCGGCGGTAGAGCTCCAGTATGCAGCCTCGCGACTCATGCGCATGCATATACAAAGAAAACCTTGCGTTGCAGAAACCTACACGTTGCGGTAGGCGGTCATGGGTGGAATGGCGACACCAGTAAAGGATAAACCAAATCATAACAGGATGTGGATTCCTCTCGTAATGATCAGATCGAATTTGGACCGAACATTCCTGCCTAACCCAGGAGGTCGGCGGTGCAGATAAAGCTCAGCCTGGCATGCAAACAAATAAAACACAGTTCTAACAGAACCGGAGTCAGCAAGCTTACTAAGGAGTTTTCTTTCACATCACATTTCGCTCCCAGCCCACTTAGTCTTTCCCATCTCCCTCTATGTTCATGGAAAGGATTTCCTGCTGCATTCAAAGTCAAGCCCTTTCTCTATCAGTCTGCGGTGGGAAGACTGATCTCTCGCTTCTGTGAGCTTGACAGAAGTAGGCTACGCTACGCCGGGGCCCGAGCCCAATCACAGCCGATATGCATAGGAATATTGGTGGCAGGGGCGGGATAATGAAGTTCCCAGATTGCAGCCTGGAAGGGTATCCTCCGGTGTGCGCCGTGATTTATTTCCTCTGTCAAAAGCCAGGACAGCCAGGACTTGTCCTTCCCCATGGTCCCAACACCAGATAAGCATGAAGAGGAGCGGTACCGGGGCTGGGCATAAAACGTGGAGTGCCCTACATTCTTACACGCTGTGAAGAAGCGGAGCTGCCAGAGAATGCACAGTGACTACGGGATTTAATCTGATTTAAAGTGCATTCATAGCCTTGGAGCTCTCCAGGATTCAAATGTTCTTATGCCCTCAGGTTATTGACGTTGGGTTACGTTATAGGCATCTCTTTATCAAAGCAGCCAAACCAACCATGTGGGCACTAGGAATTTTGCCGTGTCCCTCAAACAATACAAGAATCCATAGTGGCTTTTAAAGAAGTACTTAAAACCCAATGGTGACGTCACAATACAAGGCGTTAAAATCGAATCCAAGATCCTGCCGGAATGTCAAACCTTCTCGTAAAGCCCCAGTCATTTTTTGTATATCAACTATAGGCGCTAATCTCATTTTCAGTCTGAGATTCATGTTCTGGGCCTCTCTAGACAGATTAAGCCAGTCCTTCATGGCTAAGCGTGAGGCATGCGGTATGTACGCTCATGTCTCCCAGGCTCTGAGGGTTCACATTAAATCTTTGTCAGGCTTGACCTTGGAGGAAATAAATTATCCAATGAAGCACATAATGAATTCATCACACACCAAATATGCCGCAGGTCAGCTCTACATCAACGAAGCTGAATGGAAATGGTGGAGCAGTCTAATTAGGGTTTTAAGCTGTGTGGTTTAGGAATGGTTACAGCCTGGTACCTGTTGTGGGAGTGTCCACGCTACGATGAACATTTCAGCAAGATTTGTACCAGCGGATGAAAAATGGTTATTATTAACCCTGACTACTTGTTAGTTTCCACAGTAGTTTATACTGTAGACTCATGCTAGGCAATCGGCAGCCATGGGACTAGTGAATGCTTGGTTTGATACACTTGACTCGTTATGACCAAAGTAACCAAAACCGTTTTGGATCTCATTGGATCTCAATCATCTGCTACTCTTGGTGATACAGTGTCTTTAAGTTTAAGGCTTTTGGAGTGCAGTCTTCACTCGTGCTCCAAACAAGGCTGATGAGTGCGAGACTAATACACCTTGCCACCTCTCCACTCTACCATTCTGCTATTTTTAGTCAAACTACAGTCTGTGCTACACAATTAAGGCACAATACTGACTCACACCCAGTGATTATCACAACAAAACCCTGGCACAATGCTCCTGGAATCTAATTGTCAGCTGGAGCGATTGCTTCCATACGACGATTTGAGGAGCTCTTGCTGAAAGTATAAGTGTACCGCCGTAGTAAATTGGCAATCGTCATTTTTCATTAGGGCGTGTTAACAAGCGGACTGGCAGGCTGCTGGAGGATAATCAGACAGCAATAGGCTGCGTAGCCTCAATCATTGTGTAAAGGTTTTAATAAAAAAAAGTGCTGTGCTGTGGTTTCATAACAGTGCAGCTGCTTGGCTGTGCACAAAAGGAGATGGACCGGTGCATTTGTCATCACTTTCTGTACAAGCTCTCGCCGCATTCGTGCAGGCCTGTGTGTGTGTTCATGGGTTTTGGCATAAAGCTGTGCTCTGGCTAGGGTGTACAGCAGTATTTCGCAAATAAGGTCTTGCAAAGAAAGTGAATAAAGAGACATATACACTTAGTCGACAATTTACTAGGTATAGCAACTGTGGACTTGCACTCATTACAGGTTGCTGTGCCGCTCCACCACAGGTTCACAACACAATGCTGACATGTTCACGAGAAAACTGCGTGCAAACGATACGTAAATGCATCAGAAACATGAGTGCAAGCCCAAACTCTTATGCTACATATGCTACAACCTTTGTAATTAAGGGAAATTGGCAATAATTATAGAAAATAATGTACTGTTACAACCCTGTATAGGGGAAAGCCATAACACTTAAGAGGATGGAATGATTGACCTGATACTTTTGTTTGAAGCCAATCTAAAAAAAAAAAACACAGATGAGCCAGATGAAACTGAGACTCAATGAGTGAATGTGAACCAGTTTATACAGTTATACTTTAGAGAGAATATGCAGGTAGTGGGGGGATGAACAAAAGGAGTACTACTTACAATAGGACAGGTCCATACACTTACAAACACCATTTACAGCTCGGTACAAATAAGTAGAGGAAAATCGTCCACACAAACACGAGGAACGTACACAAAAATGTCTCTAAACACATTGACCGAGTTAGAACAGTCTCTAATCCAAATGTAAGCTAACAAGTAAGTGAGAAGATGGCCGGTAAACACACCAGGGTTGCCAGATCCCATGAGAGAAACACACAACAGGTCTATGGAAACAAGCCCAGTTTTCCTTTTAACTTTAGACGTGGAACAAAACAAACTTTTAGGAATATTGGAGAGATATTTGTAAGCAGCTTAATAGAAAAATAAACAGAAAGTCTTTTGGAATATGTGGACCTAGCAACACACACACACACACACACACACACACACACACACACACACACGAACAACTCCTGTTATTTTACTCCTGCCTCTCGCCAGTGTTGATTGGCAGTTGAGGAGGCATTTTTTTATATGCATTTTCCATACCATACCAACTTTTCCTGATTTGTAGTCTGTAACTAATGCCCATCGGCACGTGGTACAGTGGGGAAAAAAAGTATTTAGTCAGCCACTGACTGTGCAAGTTCTTCTACTTAGAAAGATGAGAAGTCTGTAATTTTCATCATAGCTACACTTCAACTATCAGAGACAAAATGAGAAAAAAAAATCCAGGAAATCACATTGTAGGATTTTTAAAGAATTTAATTGTAAATCATGGTGGAAAATAAGTATTTGGTCACCCACAAACAACAATATTCTGGCTCACAGACCTGTTAACTTCGGACGGGTATCAGAGCAGACGTTACTATACGGACGGGAATTGTGGAATAGGTCTGCTATTCCATCATCCACCCCGTTGTAAAGCCCCCTTACTCACCACTAGTCACATTACGAAATACTCCGACTCCATCTGTTAGGGTTGCGGTACTATAGGGACCCGGGATTCCTTTTCTCTCTAGGCCCGCGTGTCCTCCGACACGAAGTCATGGGGGTGGCAAACCGAAAAACCGCATTTTCAAGAGGCGACAGGAATACTACCACACCAACACCTATAATCTAAAACGACCCTCCCAACATTGATAGAAAAACACAAAAGACAAAAACCGGCTCAAAAAGAGGGAGGGACGGCGAAACAACGAGGGGCTATAGATATGTCAAACACTACGGATCAAAAATAGGATAAATCTAACTAAAAAAGTTCAGACCCTCCCAAACTCAACAAATGGCCTAAGAACACACGATAACAGTAGGAGACCGTTAAGACGCGGGCGGTCCGAACGGTGGGTGGTCGAGCTACGGACACCCGCTGGGAGGGCCGATCTGGCCCTGTCGATCGGAGTTTGTCCCGTCACTCGGCCCGTGCAGCCGTCCTCTGTTCAGAGCGGCTCTCCCTTCCGAAGAATTTTTCCCGAGTCGGACCTCTATGTGTTCCTCACGAGGCGGAACACGTGTAAAAAGTAAAGGTCCCAAAAGAACTACAGCTAGGGGAGGAGATGCTAAGGGGCCAAAGATGTAAAGTAGGAGTGGGGACAAGGAAAATCGGGGCACACACTCACTTGGTAGGAGAGAAAATCAAACCGAAAGAGCCGGCGCATTTTACCCTCTGAGGGTGCGCCGCGGATCGAATGCACCAGGCTGGGAAGAGTGAATCTACAATAAGCAAGCAGGTTGGTGTGAATAAATCAACTGTGGGAGCAATTGTAAGAAAATGGAAGACATACAAGACCATTGATAATCTCCCTCAATCTGGGGCTCCACACAAGATCTCATCCCGTGGGGTCAAAATGATCATGAGAATGGTGAACAAAAATCCCAGAACTACACAGAGGGACCTGATGAATGACCTGCAGAGAGCTGGGACCAAAGTAACAAAGGCTACCATCAGTAACACACTACGCCGAGAGGGACTCAGATCCTGCCGTGCCAGACGTGTCCCCCTGCTTAAGCCAGTACATGTCCAGACCCGTCTGAGGCTTGCCAGAGAGCATATGGATGATCCAGAAGAGGATTGGGAGAATATCATGTGGTCAGATAAAACCAAAATAGAACTTTTTGGTAAAAAACTCAACTCGTTGTGTTTGCAGGAAGAGGAATGGCGAGTTGCATCCCAAGAACACCATACCTACTGTGAAGCACGGGGGTGGCAACATCATGCTTTGGGGCTGTTTTTCTGCAAAGAGGACAGGACGACTGATCCGTGTTAAGGGAAGAATAAACGGGGCCATGTATCGTGAGATTTTAAGCCAAAACCTCCTCAAAACGTTTGACCTCTGTCATTACCAACAAAGGTTATGTTACAAAGTACTGAGTTAATTTTTGTATTGACCAAATACTTATTTTCCACCATGATGTACAATTCAATTCTTTAAAAATCCTACAATGTGATTTCCTGGATTAGTTTTTCTCATTTTGACCTCTCTCACCTTTCTAAGTAGGAGAACTTGCACAATCAGTGGCTGACTAAATACTTTTTGCCCACTGTATCTGTTACGCATTCTCAATGGAAACATTATATTGTACACGGAAACGCTCTCGTTTACGTGCTTTAGCATGACCGCTGCTGCACTCCAGATCTCAGGTCCGGATGGTACTCCTTGGCAGAAGCAGTGTGGGGGAGTGTGTGTCAGGTTGACTCTGCTAATGAATATCTCACTCTCATGAACCCCTCTGGCTTGCATCCTCCCTCCTCCGCTGTCCTCTCCAGTCCCTGAGGTGCTACCCATCCCCTCTGCAACCCTTAGCCAACACCGTCATCGGCAACATGACCTCGTGGCCTCCAATCTAGCCCGCAGTGCCTGTGTCATTTCGGCTTCGGAGAGGAGTGAAGAGGAAAGAGCTTGGTGTCAGCTACCGGTGAAGGGTAAATAGATTAATAGAACTTAATGAGAGCGATGGTGGCTGCTCGGTCAATAACAGCAGTCTTCCTCGCTCCGAGCTATACTCTGTTGCCTTCACCCTGCTGCACCTTAAGATCCTGCAACGCTGTAAGTATTCCTTAGCCACCAGAAACCGGAACAATTACTATAAACTGATGCAGTGTAGATTCAGCTGCCTTTTGTAAGGGTTATTCAATGCTACAAAATTATTTAAAGTAATAAACAAACAGTTTGGAGGCTCTATCTTGCTAGCTTCTCTCTAGCAGTGTCCCTGTTGCATCCCCAGTCATTTCTGCCATATGTATCGTCTATGATAATATCTTTATTGTTGTTTTAAGGATGTGTGAGCTGATGTTATCGAGTATATCACTCACTTTGCAAAAAACAGTCAAAAACACGCCTTAACAGTCCACGTATTCAAATTCCAAATTTCCAAGAATAGATTTCCGATTCCTCATATAAGATCCATCGCTACTCTTTGAAAAATTTTGAGATTTTGAAAAATAAACTGCTTTTTCCAAAGTGATAAATAAATATTGTGCAGAATTAAGTTCAGCCCACTGGTTCGGCCCTAAACAACAGGACTGGTTTCTTGTGTGGCCTTTTGGGAAAATGAATTGCCTGCTTTAGACCTTAGATAAACACTGCTGGAGAATTGTCTAATTGTCTAATATCGAGGTTTTTTTTGTCAGTATCACACACCCCTAGGTTCTGGTCACCTGGCGCCGTGTCGTCATGTCCACGGAGCATCTGCTCAATTAGGTATCTAATCACTAGATGCTGCAGAAGAGGTTCAGAGCAGGTCAGCCGAGGCTCCATCTGTAGGGACTGCATTCAGAACGCCAACGTAAGAGAGGAATCTAGAATCGAATGGCGTTATAACAGGGTTATATCATAATTACATTGCGATTCCGGTATGCAGCACAATTACTGGGATAATTACCTGCCTTCCACTACTGAAGCGTACTTCAATAAGTACTAATTTTACAGTAATTGTCTGCCATATCTGGCTGTATGGTTAATGATCAGTGTTTAATTGTGTAACTGCCATTTGAGCATGGGCTAATTTATCTTTTTTCATCATATATTATGTGGTGCTGTTTGCTTCCTATCCATCTGCTTTTTTCTTCTTTATACACGGCACCATCGCTCTCTAACGGCTTTCTACGCGTCCGCGTGCTTTCCACCATCTAACTGACACAGGTTACAGGTTTGGAGAGCGTGGAGGAAAGGCTGTGTCCTGAGTAATTGGAGGGGATCCCGATCCCGCCCACACGAAATAGCCGTCTCACCCTGATCGCCTGCTTTTCGTCCATTAGGGGACCTCTAGCACAAGTTAAGGCTGGCAGGAATGTCAGTGTGCTTCTGTGCGTATTTTGCCCAAGAGCCTAAGCAGACAGCCTGGCCGCTCGAGCCACCCCCACTGCGGTTGCTCCCCTGCTGGAGGACTGACTACCAGCTGTCAAGGGAGACCCGGAGAATTGGGAGGTATGGAGGGTAGAGGGAGGTGGTCTGTCACAGTCCCTGCATGCGCACACTTACCGGCTGTGAACGAGGGAGTAAATATGATGACTGAGTGCGCGCTGGGGCAGTGACAGTGAAAGATTGCGCGGGTTTGGTTAAAGCTTTCCCCAGAAGCGCAGACTTGGTCCCGCTAATGCCTTTACTGAGCCGGGTGGAGCCGCTGCAGGTCACAACCCTGTCCACCAACGCCACCAAACCCAAGGGCTGGGGTTTCCGTTGATGTGGCCCGGACACCCAAGGACAGCCGGCTAATTACACCCTGCGTCTGAGCGCGAGGCATTCCTGAGGTCTGGGCTTGCACCGCTGCTCCACCCTCTCCGAGTCCAACCATCCACCCATACATCCCCACCCAGCCTCCTTCGGCAGAGCCTCCCCCAGCCAGCAACCCCCTTCTTTGAGATGGCCGCTAATTGGCACGTTCCCCTGCCAGTGTGGGTGCCGGGAATGTCAACGCGCCACATGTCCCAGGCGCAGGGAAAGGCAAGCAAAGAGCGTCTGCCTTTTGTTAGAGGGGGAGCCTGTCTACCACTGGTAAGCGCATATCTGCCTTCCCCCACCGAAAAAGATGTGCAAGATCAGCCCAGGGCTGACGAGACCACAGAGGGATAATTCATGAAGAGGCCGCGCTGCCACATTTTCCATAAGGGAAGTGAAGCCACTCGTACATGATATTATTTGGCAATGTCACACAAGTAGAGGGAGGCCGTGTACCCTCACGTTTTAAGATCACAGCGTTAAATCAACCGCACCCCCCCAAACTTTCCGTGTTTATTTTACCTGCATCAGACGCGTGTCATTTTCCGCCTGTTCGTGGCAATCATGTTAAAAAAAACAATATTACGCTACAAGCAATGTCACTGTGACAATAGTTTAGTAGGGCATTTATGCAAAAATGAAAAGTCTCAATCCTCTAATAACCATATAACGAGGAAGACTAAATTTCAACCCGCTGCTTTGAATGGATATTCCTACGCTGGGTTGCCAGGCAGATAAATAAGTGCCTTGTTAGAGTTTTGCACTGTTTTTATGGTGGTGAGTTTTATGTTTTTATGTGTTTTTATGGGCCTCTCACCCCTGTCTTTATTGACTGCTCCTGCCATCTGGAACATTCCAGCTGTGAAGCTTTATGTTTAAGACCTTTTTTTTTTTGCCAGCGCTCACAAGCCAATTCTCTCTAGACACACAAATTCTATGACACACAAAAACGTCTCAATTTTAACATAAATGTTTGTGAATCAAACATGGTTACAGGTAGGGAATGGAATACAATGACTGAGTATCTAAGATGACTTCAGGCTAATCTGCTCTAAAAGGCTGCATTCAAAAAGCTCTGCTATCTCATGATGTTACACACATTCTGGGTTCTACCTCTGTTCCTGTGCAGTGTTTTTTTCAACAAAGCTGCTGCTGGTGATATTCTACATGAATAGAATCATACAGATCCATACACAGGAACGGGACTTTGTCCAAAAGCTTGTGATCCGCTATCTGATTTGACTCTCAGACTCCCTTTTGCATTTCACCAGGGATGGTGAGCACCAAAATTCTGGTGGTAACAGTTTTAGGGTCTTCCACAGTGTTCTACAGGTACAATCCAATCAACGTCTGTTCGCTTTAACGACTGAGGTCTTATAATTATAACAAATTATAATAAAAAATAAAAATCTCTCTTTTAACTCTGGATGTTGCAACTATAAATAGCTGGTCAAATAATAAAATGTGTAATTTGACATGCATTTTTACTCATACATATTATTTA
The DNA here is from genome assembly GCA_025084515.1 of Ancistrus triradiatus. Taxonomy (NCBI): domain Eukaryota; kingdom Metazoa; phylum Chordata; class Actinopteri; order Siluriformes; family Loricariidae; genus Ancistrus; species Ancistrus triradiatus. Next base: position 41,290 of record JAJAGP010000953.1, on the reverse strand, counting down.
TGTCATAACTTGATGTTTTGTTTACATTTCTTAAATTGAATTAATTTTCATGAATATTGATTTGCTTTGCATTGACTACTTCGTCTGGGATTGTAGTAGCCTAGCAGTTAAGATACTGGACTATGGACCAGAAGGTCCAGGGTTCAAATCCCACCACTGCCAAGCTGGCACTGTTTTGTTCTTGAGCAAGACCCTTAACCCACAATTGCTTGGATTGTAAGACTATCAATTGGAAGTCGCTCTGGATAAGGGCATCTGCCAAATGCTGTAAATGTTCATCAGTGGTTCTCTTTTTCTTCAGCGCCCCAATTTGTAGGTCAGAATATTTTTGACACACACGTACATGTCCTTTGCTTCCAAACTGCACTGGAATTTATTTTAAACATTGTAATTCATACCAAACTCAAGTTCTTATTGAACAAAACAACATAGATAAAGGCACAAATCATTTTTATGGTTGAATTATTATAAATATATATAGTGACATGCATTAAGTATCTTAAACATGCCTCATTCATTTGCCTTGCTGTGCCCAAACACAATAGGGGTCCACGCCACCCCTAGGAGACCCCTAGGACCACTTATTTGAGAACCAATGAGGTACGTACATAAGTAGAAACTCTGTTACGGTCACTTTTAGGTGTCACAAGTTTATCTGCTCTGAAGAGACCTGAAACGGAAAGGACCAGGGTTCAAATCCCACCTCTGCCAAGCTGCCACTGTTGGGTCCTTGAGCAAGGCCCTTAACCCACAACTGCTTGGATTGTAAGACTGTAAGACAATTGTAAGTCGCTCTGGATAAGGGCGTCTGCTAAATGCTGTAAATGTACATTTAAAATGTAATGTATTAGTCATTTTAAAGTGATTAAAAGATGATACTGCATTGGCTCTTCGGGAAATTCGTATTCCTTTAAGTGGACTCATTCCCTCTTGGCTGTGTGCAGCCAGTGAGGTATGTTTATCTATATTGATATTCCATTGTGCATTTATATTTTGGCTCTACAGTGTGTGATTGTTAATGTGTGCTTGTAACTGAAGAACTACTGTGCTGTGTATTTCCTGGAGGGAGTGATATTCCGGTTTCAGATGCTGTGTAGATGGTGGCGTTCCACTCGTGTTTTCAGTGGTATCTCTGCAGCATTTACTTGTCGTTTGCATGCAGTTTTCTTATGGAAATACCCTTTATATTTACATTGCAGTAGCAAAAAAGACTATTAGACTATGGTAAGGTCCAAGCAAAAACCATTTTGGTGAAGGACCAGTTTCACAGAAGGTAATACACTTGTTAAATGGCCTGCCCACTTTTGAATATTCTGATCAGGCATCCATTGAATGGGTCTTTTTGATGTGACGAGCGTGCCTTCGTGGCCAGAGCAGCAGGCCTGTCAAAGCTGTGAGACAGCACACAGCCTTCAGCATCTGCTGAAGCATCTGATTCACACCCCGCTCTTGCACATTTCTCTTCGCCACTCTCTCAAGACCTCATCCATTAACTGCTCCTTGCTTGCTTATTTAGGCTGAAAAACTGACCAGTAACCAGCTAATCTAGGTCGATATTTGATTTTTCTGCCTAAAATAAGCAAAGGAAAAGAGGTGCCATGGAGTGATATGCCGTTGAACAGAGGCACGAGGCCAACTTTCCAGTCAACACATGAGTCAGTCAGCAGAGATGTGCCCAAAATAAATGGCCTCCCTGTCCCTGGCCGGAACCACACCCTCATGTGGTTTCAAGGCTTGCGAGATTGGGTAGGGCCCTGTGGCCGACCACAGTAGTGATTTCTGGGGGTTGGCGCTTGTACGGAGCGGGGGCGTCAGTGGGTAGCAAAAAAACAGCAAGATGAAGCAACAGCCAGTGCTCGGAGGTTTTTTCGCTGTTTATTGTTTGGCCATGTGGGGACATGCCCATGGACAGGTGCATGGTGGGTGTAAGAATGGCCTACACTCCACAAACCCACCAGCACTGATCCCACAACTGCTCCGAGAGCCCAAACAAGTGCGACAACTGCTAGTCAGTCGAAATAACCAGAGTGGAAAAGAAAGATCCAGTGCCTCTGACTGAGCGTGAGCTGGTCAAGGGCCAAAGGGAGCCGGAGAAAAAAGACATCGCTTTCTGAGACAAAGACAAGACGAATAATGTTTAAGTAGAGGCCTGCTGGACAGATGTTGGGAGGCAAGCTGAGTTCCTGTACGAGATTTTGACAAGCATTGTTAGCTGTCAGGTGTCATCTTTATTAGCACCCCGAGTGAGACGGAGGGAGAGGCTGGAGCTGAGATCTGTGAGGTCCGTCGTTCATTACTGCTGCATATCACTCACGTTTTATACAGTGGTGCTTGAAAGTTTGTGAACCATCGATAATTTTCTTTATTTCTGCATAAATATGACCTAAAACATCATCAGATTTTCACACAAGTCCTAAAAGTAGATAAAGAGAACCCAGTTAAACAAATGAGACACAAATATTATACTTGGTCATTTATTTATTGAGGAAAACGATCCAGTATTACATATTAGTGAGTTTCAAAAGTATGTGACCCTTTGCTTTCAGTATCTGGTGTGACCCCCCTGTGCAACAATAACTGCAGCTAAATGTTTCCTGTAGCTGTTGATCAGTCCTGCACACCGGCTTGGAGGAATTTTAGTCCATTCCTCCATACAGAACAGCTTCAGCTCTGGGATGTTGGTGGGTTTCCTCACATTAGCTGCTCACTTCAGGTCAACAACATTTCCATTGGATTAAGATCAGGACTTTGCCTTGGCCATTCCAGAACATGAACTTTATTCTTCTTTAACCATTCTTTGGTAGAATGACTTGTGTGCTTAGGGTCGTTGTCTTGCTGCATGACCCACCTTCTCTTGAGATTCAGTTCATGGACAGATGTCCTGACATTTTCCTTTAGAATTCTCTGATATAATTCAGATGTAAGCATGAAGAGAAGTAAGGTAGGAGGGGGAATTAATCCCTGACACTGCAACAGCGACCCATATTTTTACATATGTTTTAATAGATCTGTAAACAATAGCCAGACTCCAACTGGTGGTAATAATATCGATATTATATATGGCGGTAATTTTTGTTCTACTTAATTTTGTACTAGTTATTTTGTTTTTACTATTATTATTATTATTATTATTATTATTATTATTATTATTATTATTACTATTATTATTATTATTATTATTGTTGTTGATTCATTGTATTTTTCTTTGTTTTTTTCTTTTCTGTTGGCATTCTTGGTGAGGGGCAAAGATAGAATTTCATTGTACACGGAAACCTGTTTTGAATCTTGAATGTTGAATTCATTGTTCCATCAATGATGGCAAGCCGTCCTGGCCCAGATGCAGCAAAACAGGCCCAATTCTATTTTGGTCTCTTCCGTCCACAAAACATTCTTCTAATAGCCTTCTGGCTCGTCCACGTGATCTTTAGCAAACTGCAGACGAGCAGCAATGTTCTTTTTGGAGAGCCGTGGCTTTCTCCTTGCAACCCTGCCATGCACACCATTGTTGTTCAGTGTTCTTCTGATGGTGGACTCATGAACATTAACATTAGCCAATGTGAGAGAGGCCTTCAGTTGCTTAGAAGTTACCCTGGGGTCCTTTGTGACCTCGCCAGCCATTACACACGCCTTGCTGTTGGAGTGATCTTTGTTGGTCGAACCACTCCCGGGGAGGGTAACAATGGTCTTGAATTTCCTCCATTTGTACACAATCTGTCTGACTGTGGATTGGTGGAGTCCAAACTCTTTAGAGATGGTTTTGTAACTTCTCCAACCTGATGAGCATCAACAACTCTTTTTCTGAGGTCCTCAGAAATCTTCTTTGTTCGTGCCATGATACACTTCCATAAACGTGTGTTGTGAAGAGCAGACTTTGATAGATCCCTGTTCTTTAAATAAAACAGGGTGCCCACTCACACTTGATTGTCATCCCATTGACTGAAAACAGTTTTATTAACAGAACCTACACAAGATTGCATCTTCCTGTTGGGTAAAACAGCAGGACGAATCCCGTATATTTGCAGGGCATTTTTATGATGGGGTCAGTAAAAATAGATGCCACCCCACGCATTATTCGAGAGCTTATACCACATTTAACTTAATACTAGGAAAGGCCAGGTGATAACTAATGTGCAGTTTGCACAATGATGGCAGTTATGTGGTGAACTAAGACTTAAAAAGAGTACTATCAAGTTTAGAGGAATGCACCATTTAACAAACAACCGGCCAACGTCCGGGAGCAGGCTGGGGCCAGTGGCTATGGTACAGGGGGCGAGTAGTTTCTGTGTGCATTGTCGCCATGTCTTTGCAAATGTGATGTAGCTCATTCACCATTGGCGGGCCTTGGGAGGCAAGCTTGTTGTCACTGGGGCCTCGAAAACCATCTTCAGTTACTGCCACTGCATCTACATCTACGTCTCTGAGCATTTAGCAGACACCCTTATCCAGAGCGCCTTACAACTGTTGTGGGTTAAGAGTGTTGCTCAAGGACAACAGTGGGAGCTCGGCAGTGGCTGGATTTAAGGCTGTGAAATAGGACGGCTGGCATGGGTCACTGTTGCAGTGTCAGGGATTGATTCCCCCTCCTGCCTTACTTCTCTTCATGCTTAAATATGACATTGTTTTGCATTGATTGCATTGATTTTGTGAGTGAGAACAACATAACGTCTCAATTATGTTTAGGAAGGGATTTGTCTTGGTCTGGGTCATAATTGATCTGATGCCTATCACTGGGCAAAAGGAGGGGAATGTACTGTCAGTTTAGAGCCAATCTACATATTATCATAGTTTGCATAGGTGAATGGAGAGATACCTTGGAGACCTGGGGAAAACATACCAATCTCCATCTATATCCAAGGAACCTGGACATGTATGGCACCAGCACTACCTGCTGCCAGAGTGCCACCTCAGAATAAAGCAAATAAACCAAAGTAAGTGTCTATGTGTATAGAGGTGCATTTCTGTGCCCCAAACCCCCAATTAGTCGCACACATGCTAGGTAAATTTTATGCCTGTTTCCTATTATCATTAAAACGAAACCATAAATATATTCAGCCCCTCGTGTTCCGAGTAACCGCTAATTCCACTGTATATTATACTGCTATGCTTTAGTCATAGGATATGACTATGATCCTTCCATGTAAGTGCTGAAAAACCATGTGTGCTTCCTTAACAACCCGCGTTGAGGCTGCCTTTATTTTCACTCCGCTTCCCTCTCGGTCCACACGCCCTTTCTCTGGTAATCTGCAACCTAATTTCGGTCAAGTGTCTGCAATTAAGGATATGGAGTACGCACTCGCATTAACGTTACCGTGAGCTGAAAGTTCAAAAGCGCTGAATTTTAATGAACGTGCAAGGAACAAACCTAGAACGACTCAGACGTGCCATTTTTGCTTTGTGTTATTTGTTCTTGCTTTGTTGAAGGGAAGAAATTGTTCCCCATTCTTTAAAACTGCATTGGCTTTAAAAAGAGAGCAGAAATCCAGCTCCAGAAAGAGAAGGGAAACGACAGGGGAGCTTAGGTTAAAATGACCCAGAACCAGGTTACATCACCCTAAAGCCAAATGTCTTACTGTGAGCGTCTTACCACAGGGCTACTGGTTTCCATTAAAAGAATTGGTGTGGGTGCAGACTTTCATTCTAACCAGACGTAGGCTACACCTAAGCTAACGAATCATTCATATTTACATTTACAGCACTGAACAGATGCTCTTACCCGGAGCAAATTACAACCGATACAATCTTACAAGGTACAACTCAAGCCTTTGAGGGTTGAACTTGAACCCTGAGCCTGCTTGTCTCACTACAGTCCACTGAAGGCTGACCCCAATTATTGAAGCCAGTGGAATCAGGACTAGCTCCTGTCTGATTAATCATCAGCATGGTCACTCTTAATCCAATCTCTTTCTGTATACTCACAACCACAGGCTGTGTCCCAAACCACATACTAAATAAATGCGTCGAATCAGTCACTGGATCAAAACTAGATATTCACCACCGCAGAGATGGGAATAGAAATGTTTTTGAGACGCATGAGGACTTGTTTACTGCTCCCCTTGCCTTAATAACAGTGCAAATTGTGTCAGTTTAGGAGTCCTCCAGTGTCTCCTGTCAATTTTTTTGGGAATATGTTGGCATTTACAGTACTGTGCAAAAGTTTTAGGCCAAGTCAAGTCAAGTCAGATCTATTTATATAGCGCTTTTTACAATGGAGCATTGTCTCAAAGCAACTTTACAAGTTTAGATTATCTCCTAATATCTACGTCCAATCCCAAATTGAGCAAGCCTAGGGC